>JBBMOE010000002.1:895569-915662 GCA_037975065.1 Chaetodon trifasciatus | reverse complement strand
TGTATATATATATATAGAGAGAGAGAGAGAGAGAGAGAGAGAGAGGGAGAGGTGTCAATATTCTCTCTGTTATATTTCTTTCAGTGCACATACTTTTTGTACATAGTAATAGTGAGCAGTGGCAGCCTCTAATAGCTATGATATGATACACACCTGTATAATTATACTAGGCTGTCACTAGTCAGCTGGTAGCCAAACAGCCATGTCAGTCTGTAACAATTGCTATAAAGTATCTCAAACAGTATCTCCACAAATGTTTTGATGGTCAGCATTGTTTTCTACTTATTATACTTTCTTTTGTAATTGAAACTACAGCCATGCCAGCAGTACTGTGAAGCTGTACTCAGGCAAAGGGCTTCCAGACCATTCTCATCCCCAGGGCGACATTTTGTCAAACCCCTCGGCATCTCATACAAACGCACAGGGTACCCTTTAGGTACCCCTCGCTGTATGAGACACAGTGGCCTTTTCATTGTAAACCTATCCTGGCAAGATTAGACGCTCCTTGTCTGTACAAACTTTGGCGCCAATCCATCCAGTAGTTGTTGAGATATTTCACTGAATAATTGAAACTTTTGACCCTCTCACCAAAGTCACTAAAATTCCTCCTGTGGGCGCCATGGATGGCTGTGCATCATGATAATCCACCCAATAGTTCGCTCATGTAAGCACATATTGTATGCTATTAATATAGAAAGTGCTTATTCACTCAACTACTGTTAAGTATGTGCGTATGTTATCTTGCAAAAAAGCTGTAAGCTGTCGAAGTGAAATTTTAAAGCTGCAGTTTATTTTTTGGCTGAAGTAAAGATCAATCTGTGTTTGTGTCCTTGCTGCTTGTCCTTTACAAGTCACTCCGCGAGAAGCATGCAGGTAGTGGTGTGTGATCTCAGTGAAGGGGAGGAGGAGTGAGAGTGACACAGAGAGAGAGGATCCACATCCTTCAGAGTGCGGTTATCCTCTTTGAAGTGTGGCAGCCATATGTCTAATTAATACACTTGAACAGAGTCTGTAACCTTGCAGCCTGACAGAGCTGGAGGAGAGAGGAGAGGTGTTTGAATTGTTGGCCGGGCAGCTTTTCTGGTATGTCGAACTGAAAAAAAAAAAAGAAGTTCAATTCAATGTGACAGCTTCAGTGCTTTTATTGAGGTGTTTTATTCTGGCGGACAAACCACTCATAACATGTCACGTCAGTGAAATTCTCTCTCCTAACTCTGTCCTTTTTCCTGTCTGGTTTCTTTCCTTCGTCTTATTTGTCCCGCTGCTGTCCTGCTATCTCTCTTTCTGTCTGCCGCTGTCCCAGTTTCCAGCTATCGATGCAGTGATTGTACATTAGATCAGATGCTTCCCCTTCACATGGCGGTGCGATTGATTCCTTGTGTGACAGGAAGCTTCTGTCTGAGCCTCTTTACTGTCTCTGCATCCTCCAGGGACAGTGCTCCACTGTCACTGGATGACTGGAGCTGAGCACTGGCTCCAAACCTTCCATCACCCATCTGTAAAGTACAAATGTGTCACTTATTTATAGAGACATACAGTGTACATCATGTAGATACTGGGGCTTCTAGCCTGACACGTGGGTATAAAAAACTGAATGCTGATAATTGTTGGAATTTTGTATTACAATTATTATGCTATGCTATAGCTCCACTGGGTGTTTTAGCCTGTTTTAGCTCATTGTTTTGGTTCCTTTGTTTTGGCTACTTCTGGCTCTCATCAGCTTCATCAGCAGCAGGCAAAGTTTTAAAAACCTGCACTACCATAGAAGGAGAGCGAATACTGGACATACCATTGTTGGACAATGAAAAACAGGACTCCAAATGAAAGCTAACTTTGCTCTGTGTTTGCTGGATGTGTAAACAGGCCACTGTTTGCTGACACGTTAGCTATGTGATGATATATCCATGTTGTGTTTCGAACTTTCTGCTGCTCTTCAAGTGAGATCAATTACTGCTGCTATAAAAATTCCGCAAACATCTTTTAGCTGAATTGTAAATGACTTCGCGAACAAATTTATTTACAGTTCTATTCCAGCACAAATGAAAACATGAACACCAGATCTTTGGAAGTGTTTCGTCATTTCTACATGAGATAAGGCAGTTTTTCTATTGTTGTAATCCACGATTACAATAACTTAATTCCCTTGACCTACAGCTATATTTTTATTCACCATAGTCCTTTTGAAATGTATTCCTTAATATTTATTAAAGTCCCTCTGTTTACATTTATACACCAGTATTTTATAATGATTTGCTCCTGTGTTTAGCTTTGTGTTACTGTAACTAAGATAAGTGAAATTTGAATTGTTTGTCAAGTGATGTATGTGATATTATGGCAGCGTGTTGTTCACTCTTCAATCTTCAATCTAATTCAAACAAAGCGAAAAACTATTTCTGATGCGCGGTGAGATTTAAACATCTGCTTTGACCATGGCTTGGAACACAGGGTGAGGTGGGTATCACTGCATCTGTCACCGTGCTGATCATTGTAAAGCTCTATATGTGTGTGTACCTTTAATCTGTCCTGCCTTTGTGTGAACAGCACAGAAGATCACAGTAATAATCAAAGACAATTCACATGGAGTCACATAACCCTGTGTGAACTGGAGGAGGAGGAAGAGAAAGACAAAGAGAAAAGGTTACTACAGTGCAACTGTGAGAGGTGTAATTTGGCAAGATGTGCTTGTGAATGGAGAACAAAAGAGGACATTGTGTAATTTCAAGCAGGAGAGGAGATGGCAATAATACCACTTTTATAAGTAAATACAATGACAGTGCAAATATAGTGCTCGTATGGTGGTGTTAGCTCTGTTTATGCTGCTTTATGAATAACCCAGTGTGAAGAACAAAGAAACAAATGGGATTGTTGTGAATATGACAGTATGAAATAGGTGAAAGCGCACATGTAAACAGCAGAAGAACAACAGAAGATTGAACATGGAAGTTGGTCTCATAAGATGGTGGGAAAATTATGTGTCATGTATGAAAAAAAAAGCAGCGAGAAGGTGAGCCAGACCCAATGTGACGAGACGAGGTTGTCATAGAAACGCTGTCTGGGCTTAAGAAAAAAAAAAAAAGACGAAGGAGGGAGAGGAAGACGATGGATCCATTTTGTTCTCTTTAAAAAAAAAAAAAAAACTGCACTAAAAGCGGACTGTTTTCTCCCCAAAGTAGAAAAACCCACATGTTCTGAGAGAAAAAGCCCTTTTTTTTTTTTTTTTTTTGGCAGTGTTCCTCCGTGAAAGAGAGGACACAGAAAGCAGGCCTGTAAATAACTTCTCACCCACTGACACTTTGGCTGCCTGACCACAGTTGGTTGAGGGATGAAGAGAGGCTTTGAAGTTAGGCCCTCCACTGCGGACTGTGATGACCACATACCTCACTGTTCAATTCAATGGCTTTACAGCGCTGTTCATCAAATACCGTACACGACAGGGCATGGAGGAGGTGAAACGAAACATAGAGAGGCCGTGATGTGGGTATGTTAAAGTGACATGAGCCACAAGAGCGGAAGAATCCAATTGTACCAAAGTAAAGGCTGTGAAAGTAGAAAAAATACAAGACTGTGGACAGTTATGGAAATACATTAGCTATCTATATGATAATGTAAGGAATATATATAATGAATGATAGCTGGGTATACATCACATTAACAGGCCAACAGAAAGCTACACAGACACAATGAACATTGTGAAATCTTATCAAATGTTTTCTCTGCGTGTAAAAACACAACAATCTGAATTTGTGTAAACTAATCTAAAAGTTTAAGCTCCACCAGAGGCTGCAATGTTCATTTGGAGCATACCTCAGCCTTAAAGCTAAAACATGGCATACCTTTCAGCGTGCTCACAGCCTCAACTTGGCTGTGTGGGTTGAAAGTTTGAAGGGATCTTTGTGAGTGCCCTCTAGCCTTAAAGGAACAGGTTTGATTCACCTGTAGCCTGAGGACTGGACTCTGTAATGCAGATGTGAAGCAACATTCTCAAACAAAGCTAATAGTGGTATCATCTGTCTTTTCTGCCAGCCAGCACACTCTTTTCAGTTCAGATTTTATTTTGCTAGTAGATGGTCTTTGACAAACTTTTCAAATTGTTAAAAACAACTAATCAAACAATTAGCACTTACCAGTAACAAGATAAAAATGTACAGTTTGTCCTCAAGGTGGTGCTACAGAGAAGCTGAAGAAGTGTGTCCCAAAGTCTGTGTAGTCTGTCCATTTAATGGGGACCATGACTACAGCAAATTCTATACAAATCTGGCCAGTTTCCATTATATCTTATTGGGCACAAATGAGTTTGTCAAATGGAAATTTTTACTTGATGGAGGTGCAAGACAAAAGGTCACAGAGTCCCCCAAATTATATGGAATCATCCTCGTGGGATCATAAAGGCTCTTACCAATTTAATGACAATCTGAATCTGAATCTTGTAGCAGAACAAATGATCAACAGACCAAATTAAAAGTCTGACAAACTCACATCTTCATACACCATTAACACACACTGTAGATACACTACCAGCAGACACACAATCACATAGGAGCTAAACTATGTGTATGAACATCTCTTATCAAGAACACGCTGTAAGCATTAAATCAGAGGAGGACAACACCAGTATCTTTCCACCGGCAGCAGTGGCGTCACGAGGCCAAATATAGCCGGTGTAATGCAATGATAATTGATTTCACAAGCAGCTGCCTTACATAAGCATGTCAGAGCGAATAGAGATGGTGAGAAAGTGAGGGATAAGATGGGTTGGAATTAGGAAATAGAAAAGAGAGAGATGGAAGGATGAAATGAAGTGAAACAGAAAGAACTGAGAGTGAAAGAACTGAAGTGACAGAGAGGGGGTTAAGGGAAATTAAGCTTTGGACCCAAAAGCAGGCAGCAAAGCTTCAATCTAGTTTCACTGAAAAGATGATGAGAGGGGGATGTAGGGTGCTGATCCACAGTTCATGGTGGAGCAGGGCAGATGGAGAGCTGGGTTGTCGGCTGGAGGACAGACTGGGAGGACGCTGGGCGAGGCAGGCATGGATCAGGGAAGGACATGAACCACATTTGGCAAACTACATGGTGAAGAGTGGTGTGTAGAGCCAGGGTGTATATATTATACTGATGGGTGGATGGTGGCAGGTGTGCAGGTTGATTGGCAGCAGGAGGCAGTGAGAGCCACACCCAGACAAACTCACACACCGAGCTCAAACATGAAACACAAGGAAGGGGTAAACAGCAGGAACAGAAGGAATGAGAGGCACAGCCAGACCATGACAGAGGGCTAGAAAAGAGACATATGCTGGAATGGCAATGAGAAAAAGAAGAAGTCAAACGATGGTGAAAAGAATCGATGAGATGGAAGACAAAGATGGAGGGTGTAGAGAAAAAAGATTTTTGAAAAACTGGCAAATAGTGCTGACAAACTTGAAAAAGAGGTAGACAGAGAGAGCTATACAGAGATTCAACAGCAACAAATGCCAAGGCAAGAGCAGTAAACATAATGCCTGAGTAGAAATAATACATTTAATATCTGAGCAACACCAAGTGGGTGCTTTTCTGAGTAATTTGTAAAGTTATTAAAGTGTTACCTCTAAATCCTGGGATAGGCAGTACTTTTTCTGGTGTCACTTGGCAGAAAGTCCAAAATAAACTTTATTTAATTGGTAATTCAAGTCACCTGAGAGAAAACTAGACGCCTGCACCACTTCTTGGCTCTGTTTTCAGGTTTTTGAAAATCTAGTTCCTGAGGGGAGACTTTGCTGATCACAGGTCATTTCAGAGAGAGGATGATCCTGCTGGCTGGCTCTACAAATGCAGATGTGTGTACAGGTCCCTTCAGATGCTGAAAACCGGAGTCTTTGGTGGAAAACCCTGCAGAAAACCCTGAAACTTCTGATAAATGACTAATACCTCCTTTGACTACAAGAGCGTATAGTACAAAGCGTCCATGAACCACATGGAGCTTCGAGCTCATTATATTCAATGCCGTGGCGTTTGCATCAACAAGCAGCAAAGAGGCATGATGACAAACAGTGGAGAATAACTTCTGAAGGGGGGCAGTGGTGTGCGTGTGGTGCATTAGCCTCTCATGCCGCTGTTAGACGGCATTGCAGCTGCCTCTGGAGGCTGAAGCTCTCTGTCCTGGGGCCTTGAAGTACTGGAGGGTTGTCTTTGATAAGAGTTGTGGTGAGAGGGACTCGGGTCCTGGCGGGGCTCACGCAATGGAGAGCGGGCCCTACAAGGCATGAGGTTTCACTGGGCACCAGGGTGCTTCTGCTGTCCAGACTTGTGGGTTTGGTTGGAGGTGCTTTGCGGAGTGATACGAGGCAGCAGAGAGAGTGGTGGAGGGTTTTGCATGGGTTTGTAGAGGTTTCAGCACAATAGATCAAATGATTACATACTCATGTGTAGAGGATCCTTCATAGTTCCTTCATAGTTGTTGGACAACAAATAAAGCTGAGGAGTGAATATTGGACTTACCTTCATCAGGTGATCAGAAGCATCACACCAAATGAATGCTAACGTTGCTCTGTTTCAACTGCATGGATTACTTTTGGTACTATGTGTGTGTCTATATAAGACATGTTGTTTCAGTGGACTTCGTGTCTGCTTTGTGAAGAAAGTTTTGTGCTGGAGGATCCATAAACACACAAGATTCAGGGGAGAAAATGTTTTTCAAAGTAATGCAAATTTCGGGACAATCCAGTATGATGTTCACAGATGGTCCTGAAGGCAAAATTATAGAGCAATGGAAGCAGTTATGTAAGAAATCCAAGGAGGGGAGAAACAAGGATTTATCGAGGTGAAATAAGGATAAAGACGTAATCCTTTAGAATTGTTTTTATGGCGCAGTGCTTACTGCTGTGCTGTCTTCGATCTGAAGAATGTGGGTGGCATTGTGTTCATCTTCTTTGGATTAACTGTCGCTGAAGTTTGTGTCTGTAGGTGGAGCTCTTTTCTTCGTCTCTTCAGCCAGTTTGGAGGAAATTGCTGGTGTTAATCATCCCTCCAATGGCATTCACTAAACTATGTATGAGCTGTGGCCACTGGAGATGAGGGGGGACTTCTCAAAATCCTATTTTCCTATCTTTTCCCCTTGCTTTCATTAATTCAAGCAAAAATATAGCATATAACACATTTACTTCCAGGTGGAAGCACAGCATGCTGTCATAAGCTCTTTCATAAATTGACAGTTTTGCACTGCATTTTTAGATCCCGGTTGGTTTACCGATATGATTTAACAAGGTGAAAGATTTTAGTCATAGGACGTTTGGATCTTAAGTTATAAGTTACTACTTTTATTGAAGATTTTAAGCTTTTAGCTCTTTTATGGACTTCAGTACCAATTTTATTGCTTGATGGCTTTTCCTCTCACCACCCCTGGACCTCCTCACCTTGTCAACAAACAGAATCTTTACACATGTGAGTGGAGTCCATCAGGGTCTGTCATTCAGTCCTGGCCTGCCAAGTCATATGCATCATCTGTGTGTTTCTGTCTGAAATCAAGGACCTATTGTTTCTAAAAGTTCATGAGGATTTCCAGTGGTAGGCTAATTCTGATTAGAAAGATTGACAGGTGTAGCTACCTTGGGAGGGCCTTCGTGAACAGCCGAATTAGGTTAATTAGTAAACTTCTGAAGGGACACAGTGGTCCAGACTTTACTCTTGCTAAACTATTTCTTTTAGACCGACAAACTGGAAAAATAAAAGGAAGATTGTTTGTAAGAGAAGAGCCTCCAGACATCAGGTGTCTTGTACAGCAGCTGTAAAAGCCTTTATCTACAGTGTGATGCCAATCAGGAACACAGAATTGTAAGAAATGTGACTAATATAAAAATTATTATTTTTGTGAGAAGATAAAGGCTCAGTCAAGTGGTGATAAACAAGGAAAATGATGACAGAGGAAAACAGCAGACAGGCAGCCATAGAGTGAGGCAGCAGGAGGAGAGGTGGTGTTGTTTGCTCTCTTTTCTCATATTAATACTCCTCATGGCTCCCTTCCAGTGCCCTCAAAAAGGTCACACTCACCCATTTAATAAACTGGCCACAGTTGGAGGGAGAGAGCGAGGGAGGGGGCACAGGGGAAGGAGGAAAAGAGGACGGAGGGAGAGAGAAACAAAATCATTATGTCTATTCTGAGGTTTGAATAGCATGAGTGTGTCTTTAAGGCTGACACATTAACTGCTGACGGCATGTCTGTGATGTTTTTAACCGTGTCAATTCTGATGTGAAGAAAAAAGAAAAACCCAAGCAGTCAATCAATCTTTCAGAGCTGTCCTCCTGCAGGAGAGCTCTGCCTCTGAAACAACACGGACAACATGTATGAAGCTAAAACTGTTCATTGAGAAGCAAATAACGCCTACACTAGCACAGCATGTCATGTACTGGTTGGTGATCTGGATGAGATGTCACATTACAGTGTGCAATGTGCAATGTCAGTTTACAGCCTGACTGACTGCTCTCCTTTCTTGCACCATTGGACTTCAAGGTTGCCAGATCTCAGCATATTACCATGTTATCATACCAAAACAGATGATTGTCAAAACTACAAACATAAGACCATCTGAGTGAGAATAATTCCTAATCCTTTGAAGAAAGGGTAAGTGAGACTCGACTTGACTTGAGATACTTGAAGGCAAAAAGCTGAGGAGACTTGACTCGTGAATATGGAAAAAAAAAAATGCAATATAACAGACAGTGGTGGAGTTTTGGAGCTCTGCCAAACAGTTATGAGTAATTAATAACATGACCAGGGTGCATATGTCTCCATAACTTAATGCACACTTTCAGCTGCAGCTGCTGGCACCAGAATAAAATGAACAAATCTTTAAATTCAGATGAGAGAAATTAGTACCTCAGTAGTTTCCCCTCATCTCAGCATATTCCCTGTATTCCTCCCTGCAGCTGTCTGATGCACAAATCACTTATTTATATGTTAGTTTCTGCTTCTAGTTATTTTTCTTTTGTGAAATATTTAAGATTATTATTATTATTATTATATTTTCATTTGTCTGTTGCATGGGCAGGATCTCCTGTCAGACATTGAGGCGACCAGTGGGAGGAGGAGGGGATTTGGGGGTGGCGTTAACTCTCCAAAAAGAGAGTAAGAATGCAACCCTGACACTCCATAACAAAGCTCTCACGTACAGAGACACTCTCAAGAGAAGCCTCTCAGCCAGCTGGCTTTGGGAGTCTTCACAAACACAAGCAGAGCTCCCACACAGAAACCCTGTTAGACTAAACCAATTTCAAAGAAAACAAAAGGAAAACTAAAACTGGAATGCTGTTTGGCCCAAAACAGAGAATCTTTAGTGGCAGATTACCTGACCGCCATGACCGATCCTCGACCATGTACTGACCCAGTGAGCGCAGCCTCGCAGTGGAGAGAGGCCGCCGCAGGCAGACCCGCCTCTCCAGAGAATAAGACCACGCACCGACTGCACACAGCAGGAGGCACAAACTGCACAGAGACATCAGAGGCAAATACTACTCACAGATTACAATCACCAAATCCCTCCATATCTGCGGGGCGAAATACAGCAACGTATAAACACAGCAGCAAGACTTGTGACCAGAAAAGGGCATCCAATGGAATTCACTGGACTGGAAAATAAATACAGAGAAAGAGGCCTTTGAGAGGAGAAAAAAAAAAAACATTCGATGATGAAGAGTGCTTCTGCCTTGTCTGTGTGGAGCCCCAAACAGCCGCCCCAAAGAAAAATGGGTGAAGTGTATCCAGTACAACAAAGGCCACAAGAGGCTTTTACTCCAGGGCTCACAGTTTCTTTGTGGTAGAACTGTGACCGGAGCAGAGTCCAAGGCATTTATCCTCTTGCAGGATTGTTCACACCTTGGGAGTCATTGAGGTCACATGTGAGTTGTAGACCCACCTGGCCATCATTTGAGTCATTAGGGTCACATGAGTCATGGTGTAAATGGGTATTAAGCCACCTGGGGAGGGATCACAGGAGAGATCTGTCTAAATAAATCAGATTTTTGCTGCACAAATGAGCATGGAAAGCCTCTACTTATTATGTTCTTAAAGTAAAAACCCTGACCCACAGCACTTACTGATTTATTAGTAGGACCTCTACATTAAATTACCAGTTGACTAAACTCCTCTTCCAAACAGCAATTGTCCAGTCTTATCTTAACAACTGTAACTATGTGTGATGGCATGTGAAGCTTTGGAGTGCACAGTCAGAGTGAAATCAGTGTCCAAAGACGTTGGAAGGTAGTGTTTTTTTTTTTTTTTTCACCTTTACAAAACCAAAAACACTAGCGTTCTTCAAAGGCTGATGAGCATATCATTAGCTTACTGCTATCATTTCATGAGGTTAGATGCAGCATTACAAAACGCCCTGTTAACGACCAGTGCATATGTTATTCAGGATTCCCCCAGTGTGTGTGAGCTGGCCCTGGATGCTACTGCATCAGAGAATAGGCCTGAGCTGTTCTTAATTATTTGGAGATATTTACGCTCCAGCAGCCCCAGCCACACTCATTCATTTACCTGAATAGCATTACGTTAGCCAAAGTCATCAGTTCATCTTCATCCTTTTCTCTTGTGAAACATTGTTTGAAAATATAATAGTGTAAGTCGAACCTTTGTGTTGTTTGTCCAGGTATGTTTTTCTGTTGTATGGCATCCAAACAGGCTTATATTAAAACTAACATCTGATTTTGCTTTTTTCCTTATCATACTTATACTACAATGCTAACACTAACCAGCTTCTCTGCAGTACAAGAACATCTGCAAGGACCCATGCTTTGAAAATGACAAAAGAATTTGGAGTGACGAATATGTCTTGTTTTCACTGTAAAATACGTATGTGCTGAATGAGAATGGAAAGCTTGAGAGGTGTAGCAACAGTACCAAAGGTGGGCTGGTCTTAGCGAAGGGTTAACAGGGGGCACTTCAGAGGAAATAACCATCATTTGCAATAATCTGTTGTGAAATGATTCTTATCTGAACGCACTTTCCCATTATCCATCGCTCTGACTTCACAGACTGACTCTGGATCAATGGAAACTAAATTCAAAGTGTGTGTGTGTGTGTGTGTGTGTGTGTGTGTGTGTGTGTGTGTGTGTGTGTGTGTGTGTGTGTGTAGTGATGTGTGTGTAGTGTGCTTGGATGTTCCAGCATTGGTGGGCTGCTCATCATCATCCAGCAGTGTTATTGTGCTGACACAGTCTGACCCCACTATTTGTCTGTGTTGATGCATCAAATAACTGTGTGTTATGGCGGTGTGTGTGTGTGTGTGTTTGTGTGTGTGTGTGTGTGTGTGTGTGTGTGTGTGTGTGTGTGTGTGTGTGTGTGTGTGTGTGTGTGTGACCTCAAACAAAAAAGGCCAGTTTAATTAGACCTTACTTCAGCCTCACTCCTCTTGTTATCTTTGGGGCAGCACTCTGTAACTCACTTCCAAGCTCCACTTTTTCCAGAGCAATCTCGGTCAGTAAGCATCTATGTCAACTTCAATTTTGAGTTTTTGACCTCCATTAGCGCTACAGAGCTATGTGTTTATGAGTCCCCATTTTGTTTGTCTCATGCACTTGCACAAGGACTCACATGCACATGAGTGACTGGTTTCGCATTATTCCAGCGATCTACAGGTGATGGTAAGAAAAACAGCAATGCATCAGCAAAGGCAGAAAGAAGAAGCCTGCATGCTAGCATGTAAACATGGATATAAACAAGGCAGGTTTCGAAATGCTCAAATATGATGTTTGTAAATGTTTTTCTGAGGAGGGAAATACATTCAACGTGTTTATTAGACACACTTTCCAATCTTTTCCAATAGTAGAGGTTCAGATCCTCTAATACTGGAAAGGATTTACGTCTATCTTGAATCTAAAGCATCAGTGCTTCTGTGTCATGTTTTATAGTAACTTTTCATTAAATTTCACACTTTTAAAGACACATTCAAATGCATTCTGTGGCTCCGTATTATTATAATTCTTCTTATAATCTTCAATCAATAAGTTTTCCAATAAATGGAAGCGAGACTAATTCCCATCTTGATTCCACTTCCTTCGTTTCGAATCAGTTTCTCATTTCTCAGAGGCTCAGATTAGATGCTTCAGTCCGACATTCAATCAGCGATCTGAATCCTCCCGCAATTTCACGACGTCGACTTGTGAAATTGCTCCATGTAGGACTTTTTCATTCCATGTAATTGAATCTGAACTGCCATCATCATGTAAGACACTAGTAGCAATGCAAATGCAGATGAATTTAGTTTTTAGGTCAAACACAAACACCACTGCATGACGAAATAATAGTGTAACCTTAGACGTGTGTTTGTGTGTTTTTGTGCTTGTTGCCATGGTGATTTGCAGGTTGCTGTCCAGGATGGCGGGGATGAAGGAGCAGCAGTTCACGGAGGAGAAGCCCCTGCTGCCAGAGCAGCGAGGAGTGGACTCAGACATGGTCAGTCCACCTGCTTTATGTACCGTGTGTGTCCTCTGTGCCGTTAACCCTCCTCTGAGTGTTCACAGGCTGATCAGCGTGTGCAGGATGAAAGACTCTGAAACTCTTGGTGCATTAAGACAGAGATGTTTGTGCTCATTAGCTGTGATGGCTTATAATTAGACAGTGTGCTTGTTTACCAGCGGAGGAGGAAATTAATGAACTCCATCCAACCATGACTCTTTGATAACACTATGAAAAGATGAAAGCTTGTTTAAGCTGAGAGAGAGTGGTGGAGGACCAAGAGGGAAAACAGAGCAGGGAAGAGGCAGTGGGTGGTTACATAAAGGCCACTTATTCCAGTCCACTTATCCATAAGCTACAGGTTGGGGCTGAATTCAGGGCTGTTGAATGTTTGAGAGCCACTTGTTGCAGGAATGTTGGAAATGGAGACATGCCAGATCCAGTTGACAGAAAAGAAACTTGGAGAGGCCCGTTTTGTACCTGAAAAAGACAAATGTCCTCCTTAAACTTCTCAAACAACCATTTCTTAGTGAGGTGAATTGGTTATAATTCTTACATTTCTTCGTGAATGGAGGATAAAAAGGTAGATAAAGGGCGCTTGATTAAAGATTGATGAACAAAGATCTGAGGGGCCAATTACGAGACGCTTTTTATTACTGTGGGAAGCAAACAGGAAGCCAAATCATTACTGCCCAGAATAGCATGAAACAACATATTGAGCGAACCATAAATAAGAGTAAATAAACATAAGTAAACATGTTAGCTATGACTCATTTGGCCAGTGTGTCAGGAATGACACCGTGCATCCAGGAGATTCAGTGGGTCATGTTTCTTTTTTGTTTATTTTTTTGACTCACTAGCTTATTAGAAGTAGCCCTAATGCTGCACATCAATATTAATGACTAATTCTGCTATCGATCAGCTCATCTAACAAAAGGTCATTATGTCTGCTCATTATGACTCGGTGCTTGTAAATTATCGAGGCCATCGACCGCTGCGATCGATCCAGTGACATGTTTGCGTGACTCAACGGGACGCTTGCTTCATTGTTGTGTTGAATGCAACATCAGCTGCGAAATGCTTGCGGTTTTGTCTCCTCTATTCTCTCCCAGCTCATTTAAAGTCTGTAGCTCTGGTTTTGTGCAAGTGTGTGTTAGTGACCTTTGAGAGCAGTTACTGAGTGATTACCTTCTGGCACAAAACACTGGTAAAACTCTGGCCTGACTCAGTGGAAGTCATGTTGGAATAATGCTGCATTCAGTGCAGACGGGTGCGACAGAGAGGGCCCGATGGTTAATAACAGCAGTTTGGAAGTTTTAGTTTGTTGAAACAGATTTGAAGCTTCAAGTTGTCAGGAGTTAAAGTGGATTTTGCTCCAGATCAGCTTTGCCGTGCTCAAATATTCCAGTCAATAGAAATAATCACATGGTAACCATTCATTTTGGTCATTTTGTTTTAAAAAATATGCAGCATTCCTGACACAGTTTCAGGTGCTTCCGTAAAAAAAGTAAATATTAAGACAATTTAAAGGCATTTTAAGTATTCCAAGTATAGCACGAAGGAGCAACGCTCTTCCAAGCGTGCCACAGTTCTGTCTGCATCCGGCACGAACAGAAGGATGCACATATCCTGCAGCTGCTCGTGGTAGTACACCAACAAATGTAGCAGAGTGCCAGAGGACACTGAGGTCCTGTATTTACTTGAGTAATTTGGGTGTTAAACAACCTGATTTAACATTCTACTCAACACATAGTTGGTATTTTATACAACCTGGTATCACACCAAAGTGTGTAATAGACCCACCAGTCTGGGAAGGTTGCAGTTTGGTTTGGTTTAGGCAACAAAAAAAGCTGGTTTGGCTTAAAATAACCACTTCCTTAAAACAATAAACTCTGGCAGTTTGTCTGACTCAGGAATGAAACCCTGGTCTTTTGTGTCCAAGTCATGCATGTATCCACCACGATACCCTGACCTGCACCCCTGCATAGACTGTTGTACTTTGCTCTGGTCATTATCCCCCTCTGCTGGTACTGCACCATCATACATGTGTACTTTTCATGCATAGGCAAGGCAAAGCATCACACTGACATGCAATCCTGTAGTGACCAATTATGACCAATATTTATGTTTATTGTTAGGTTGTGACCTTTAGTGGCACTTGTTATTATGATGAGAGCAAAGGAGGAAGTCAAGTGACATAAGACTAAAAGCAAGAAAGTCTGCACACTGTGTGGAGGAGGTGGGGTATATGAGTCAGAGTCTGACCTAAACCTAAGCAAACTGTAACCCTTTTGCTACGTTAAACGCATACTGTCTAAAGGCCGGTGTGCCTACTGATGGTAGGCGATACTGATGGTAAAGGTCAGATATGCCATTTTGGGAGTCATTGGTAATCGACCTGTGCTGTTGTTTAAGTCAGAGGACATGTTGAAATGAAGCAAGGTGAGGCCAGAAGTATCACTGAGCACATTCTAAGACTTCCATAAACTTTGCATCAGAAAATGAATCATGAATGATGTACGTCACATTCTTATGTTTACTGTATGTTGCTGCTCTCTCTTCCCACCACAGCAGGATAAAGGAGAGGAGGCATCGGGGGGGTTACCGCGCCCCGCCAGCCCCGCGCCCCCTAACAACCCCCCTCCCCCCAGCCGCCCCACTCACCGCTGGCATGTCATCGCACGGCACTGGCTCCGCCAGACCCGCCGTCGGGCCAGCGGGGTCCTCCCGGTAACTACCAGAACCACCAGAACAAGCAGAAATATCTGAGTGCCAGTACAATGAATCAAACACACACAGCCGACATGGAACACAGCTGTGGGCAGCTGATCAGAAAACCAGAACACTGAACACAGTAGAGAATGAAATCATGAAGGAAAAATCACAAGAAACTGATTCATCAGTTTGTAAAATCACATCAAAATGCATTCAGGTCTGTCATTTCCTCAAAGCTCTACAGAGGACTTAACCAACATGTAACTGATAGTTACCACTACCAGAAAACACCCAGTGTCTGCACAGTGGTACAGCAGTAAAACTGCTGCAAAAACATGCCATTACATTAATATCACAGCTGTGATTTGCAACAGTGGAAGTAGTAGTTAAGAAAAATTAATCATTTACTTAGGTAAAAATAGCAATACACTGTAGAAAATACTTCATTTAAAGTAAAAGTCCTGCATTGAAAATCTTATTATCAGTAAAGTATACTTTAAGTATTTAAAGTAAAATACCCCTTATGCAACATGATGATATTATTCTAAATGATTATGAGTTACTGGTTAACATTAAAGCAACACTTGTAAAATAAAAATAATAATAAAATCTTAATCTACATAATAAGTACAGCTGTACATCTTTTACCTCCTTTGGTAAGCTTTGTATTAATTCATAGCGGCCTTTGACATGATGCACACACGTCACAGTCACTTTCCTGGAAAACAAGTTTTTTCCTCCACTGGACATCTCCATTTATAGCATCTCTGGTCTCAGACTTAATCAAGTCAGTCCCCTGATCCTCCTGGACCTGATGAATTAAATTTAGTGCCACAGTAATTGTGCTTTTTTCAACAGAGACATCCTTTTGAAAAGCCTAAAATCTGGGCCAAAATCTACATTCACAAAACACAGAGACTCTGGGATTGGCACATTACAGCAGCAGCAAACACAATGCTGCTAGGTCCAACACATCTCCTCAGCACCCTATCTCTATGCAGCCTTACATAACACACAGCCTGCAGGATCACCTGGGCAGTCTCTTGGCAGGAGGAGGACTCACACCATCTGTAAACATTTTTTCCACTCGTCTACTGGTCAATGAGCAATGTTTCTCAGAGACTTCCACCAACACAAAATGGGATGCATTTTTCCAAAACGATGCAAGCCAAACATTTCATGTAGCTGTCATGACCTGTGGTACACGCTCTAGGTCCTCAGTGCTTTCCCCTCTGACTGAGCTCAGCGCTGCACATCTCTCCCATGCACTATCACGGGGTGGGAGTTATAAGAAAGAGAAGAGTGACACCTGCTGGTCCGACCACCGTACTGTCATCACTAACATGTTCCCTCTGAAAACAATGATCCATTTGCATGAAATTCACAGGGACTGAAGTTGCCCTTTCAGTTGAGATGAGAAATCAGTTGAATGGATTTCTTCCAGCTCACATCCTCAGGTGATGATAGCATATTGGAAAGGTCAATACTATTCTCAGGCAGCTTCAGGTCCTGTTTTTAGTCTTTCTCTCTCTTTAGGTGTGTCCCTGTTTTTCCAGTCTTCACTGCTAATAACAGAAAATGTGACTTTCTTTCTTTCTTGTCCCCTCCCTGAATCCACCACTATTCCTTTTGACTTTGTATACTGTGTGTACATTATCCATCTTTAATCCTGTCATATTTTCTTTCAGAAATATCTCCAAAAACTCCCACATGAACTCACAAACTGAGAGCTTACTTGTGCATGTTTAACAAGGAAGCAGTGTGGAAACCATCTGACAGTTCTGACTAACCTGTGTAATCATGTGCACGTCCTTGATTTTTCTGTCCAGATTTCCAGATGTTCCTGCTCTGCCCTACGCTTTACAAAGGCAGCAGAGCAGGAATGAGCTCTTAAATGACATGTGCTGAAATAACACAGGTTAAGGTCAGTGAACTTCAACTGCTGTGTTGAAAAATGATAAAAACTATCACAGAAATTCATGAAATGTTGCTCTTGAGCATCATTTTCCAGCACATCAGTGCACGTTTAGTTATGGATAAGAAACCTGTTTTATGTCAGTGCATCTCCTCTTTAAATGCAGAAACCAGATTCCTCAAAAACTGAGCGCTGCATGATAAAACAAATCTTCTCCATGACTTGTATCCAAAAACATTTAGCCTCACATCCAGTGTGCTCAAATAGTGGAAGGCTTTGACTGGCGCTGGCACAGCTGTCACTTCCACTGAAGCCAGCCTGTCATCAATCAGTGTCTCTGAATTTTTAATTCTATTTTGGCAATCAAGGAGTGAGACAGACTGGCGGGGATTCTGTCCACACCACTGTGTCCAGATGATAAAAATGTTATTTTTACGCCCTGACTGTGTGTCCCAGCTCATCTTTGTTTACGGCTGTAGATGGCTGCTGAGGTGGCTTTCTGTGGAGGGAATCTGGTTGCTGTGCTCTCTCTCATCCTCTATTAAAAACACCATCTTCCCTCACTTTTTACTGCTGATTTGTACTCAGTCTCCCACATGCACTCAAGTAAATGATCTTCACTGTCTCTTTAGACTGAGGTATACTGGATTAACAGATGTAGCTGGCACTCCAGAATGCTTTCAGAGGGGCACTGAATATTAGTTTACCAGTCACAGGGAGTACTGCCTGGCCTTTGAAGATAGCTGTGTCATGTCTAGTGTGGCTCCGGAGGCTGACAAAATGAGGGTTAGCTTATCTTGGGCTTGGAAATTATGAAAGACACGGGTGTCTACCAGCATTAAAAGAAAGACACTATCTGCTACTACATTGTGAGAAATATAGCATCCGGTGTTTTTGGAGCTACAAGTCAGACCATCCTGACCTCTGTTGCATCGATTTTCACAATTCTTTTAAAAATATGCCTCTTGTGAATATCCCAACCTAATGCAATCACTACTAAATAAACTGGAGTGCTCCTTTAAATAAGGTCAAATGCATACAGTACAATGTCCTGAGTGAAGGCAATTAGTTGTAAATTTAATATTTAACATAGATTTCTGTGTGTTTTAAGAGACAGTTGAACATGATACACTGTACTGCTGAGGTGCTTCTGGGAAACTGTTTTTCTGTGTCTGTGGTTTGGACCTACAGTGCACAGCTTGTGCTCCTCTTCTGCTATTGTGGCCTACAGGCGCAACAGTGGATGCACCTTTTACTGTGTGATGAATATGTGTGCGTGTGACTTCACGCTACTTATCTCCTTCCTATTTTAACTTTTGTCTGTCTGTCCTTTATCTCTGCTTGTCTTTGTCTGCAGGAGAGCTGTGAACAGCTGATGCCGGCAGGGGATTGGAAGGTACGAACTGTGTGTGTGCAGCTGTTATGTTGATACCAAGCCTGCCTGTCTCTCTCCTCATACCCTTTGTTGTCGGCGTGACTCGTCTTTTGTGTTCTTGCTATCTATCGTCCATCTTTCTTTGTCATCTCTTTATGCCTGCTCACTTGGGTAAACAGTGATCCTTGTCTGAGTCAACAGAGAAAAGAAAAAGAGGAAGGTGGAAGATAGATGTCTGTAATTTCACAAGGCTAAATATAACAAGGATAATAATAAATATTTAAGATTATCCAGCAAAAAGACAATGGCCTGAATGATGGGGCCATTAGTGCAACAAAAAGGCCCTGAGTTTGAAGCTATTATCCAGTTGAGGTCTTTGTGTGTGGAGTGTGTATGTGGAACAGGTGACTCTAACATGCCTGTAGGAGTGATTGTGAGCTTGAATGTCTGTCTCTCTGTGTCAGTACTATGATAGACTGGTGACCTGTCCAGGGTGTACCTGCCCAGGAATTGCTGACATGCGACCCCGCACAGGATAAGTCAAGATAATGAACAGATGGATGGAAAATGACAGCTTGTCTGATTAATAGCAATGACTCAGTGATTAGCACACTTGGCTGAGATTTACAGCTTTCAGAGTTCATTTGTACCATTTGGAACGAGTTTTCCCACCCTTGGAGTGTCAGGGCGTATCACATTTCAGCTTTGAAAGCTAAAATAACCTCTGTCTCAAAACAAAGCAACACATTGTACTACAGTGACAGTGCTGAGATGTTTCTGTTCAATTCCACATTAGCTTCATTAGCATCATCTTCCCTTTGTTATTAAATTGCCATGTTATGTCAAAAAGACCACCACATACTGTGTCCATGGTCATGAAGCTAAATACTTAGCTTACTTTGTGCTAGCTCACTGTTCTACCTAGACACTCATATGCAATGCACCTGTAATTTATTACAGCTGTGCTTGCTATGCAAAGTCAAAATATCTGGCGTAACAAAGGTCTATGTGATGCCTATGCTGCTCTCTTTTGATCTGTAAGTGGACTATTTTTCACTGATGTAACAACCTAAGATAAATATCATGACAGTTAGCGTATTGATACTTTTAGGGTCCCCTTTTCCCCAGTTCAATATTGTAACTAACCCTAAGCCTGGGAACATAGGACCCTGTGTCATGCTCTAAAGACATGATGAGCAACACGGTTTAGATTTCAGTTTTGTTGTATGAGAAATTAGTTTGAAGCTCAGGTGATTGCAAATAATACATTTTGGTCTATTTGAAGTATTTAAATTGTTGGTCTACTGACAGCTTACTTACAGCAAAATAATTCAGTGTTTTTAATGACAGTCGTCTTTATGAAGCCGTGATAGTGCTGAGAGGTCAATAAACCCTGAATAATGGTTTAATTACATGCGTAAGATGAAAGGCGTCCACACCTGAGTGGTGACAGAGATGATCATGAAAACTTTCTTAACTGCTTTCTGTTTCTTCACCGCAGTTTTATGTTTTCATGAATACTTTACCAATCTGATTAATTAATACAATTAAAATTAAATAGCGAGTAGTGTTGCACCATGAGCACGCATTAATTGGATCTTTAACTCCAGTTTTAAACATTTTTAAACTTGAGCACCTGTATTCTCCAGCTTATAAACTTGCAT
>JBBMOE010000002.1:836226-895169 GCA_037975065.1 Chaetodon trifasciatus | reverse complement strand
TTTTTTAGTGAGACATGTGCTAATTGTCAGACACGAGTCATGGGACCTTTCTCATGAAACACCTCTGTTTAACACTTTATCCTGACATTTCAAGTTCCCAGAAAACAACAGCATGTGAAGAGCAGTGTTATCTCTGCTAGCTGGCTGCCTGTGAGATAAAGGATGCTGCCTCTAGAATTAATTCTTTAAGTAATTAATACCTTTTTAAAGGCATCCACGTGTGTTTCGCTGCAAGTGTACTTGTACAGTAACTGTACAAGCTGTTACAATATGTTATATTGTATATATGTGTACACTATCCACCTTCTATGTTTTTTCCTATTCTTTTCCACAGAGTGCTCAGACAACTTCAGTCATGTCATTATTTGTAATACCTTTACAGAGAAACAATCTTGTCCTTCAGTTCAAAGTTTGAGGGCTTTTATTGGTGTATTATTCAGGAAATTTGTACTTGATTTTCTTGAAACAATTATGACATTTGAGTGCTTAATCAAATCGTTTTCATACCACGCATGGTTATATGAGGATGATTGCTACATTTAAGATGTGGTAATTACTGCAATTATTGCAATAAATTGTTTAATTATGCTCCTCATTAAAGTAATGGAGGCACATAACGGCAGCTGATGTGTCTAGACAAGCAAGCGGTAAAACTGTAACTGTGTGTTAACAGTTTTTGCAACATGCTCACATGCCTCACTCTCAGAAACATTGAACAATATCAACATACTTGTGCATGTTGGTTAGTAACTATATTTGCATGTAAATATCCAGTTCATACATGAAGGATGTCTAAATTCTAAAGAGGAAGTCACTGTTCCCAACTGCTGTTCTCCAAGAAGTAGTTATGACACATAGCTCACTGTCATTTTTATATTTCTTCTTGTGCAGAAATTAAAACACAGTGTGTGATATGTTAATCAGTGAGCTGTAAAGGTGCTGCTCAAAGTATGAATATTTGAAGTTAAGACAGTCACACTGTCTGTTGCCCCCCCCTGCTTTCAGTCTTTATGCTATGCTATGCTAAGCTAAGCTAATTTCCTGCTGGCTCCAGCTCCATATTTTGTGTACAGTCATAGTGGTACTGATGTTATCTAACTCTTGGCAAGAAAGAGCACAATCCTCTGAAAATTAAAAATTAAAAGAGGGTAATATGCTGTGATACACTAGGTTTACAGAAATTGCTTAAAGGGACCAAGTTTTAGGTCGCTTTCACACCAGAGCTGTTTGGTCCGCTTTAAACCACTCTGGTGCGGATCAAACAAGCGAACTCTGGTCCGCCTGAAAACGTGGGTCTCGGTTCGCTTGCCAGTGAACCCTGGTTGGGTTCGTATGCAGTGTGAAAGCTCACCGGACCAAACGCAGGACCAAATGTACGTAGTGATGCTATACGCAGTGCATACGCAGTGCTTCTAGGGTAACAAGTGACCGCTGACATTAGCAGTTGCTAGCTAGCTTAGCTCAATTGTCTGAACAACAATAACCCATAAATTCACAATTTGGCATATTTAAACAAAATCAAATCACAACTACCAACAGTCACAGTCCTTAAACTCTGAGCTCATATGTCGTCACATGTTATATCGTCAAAGTTAGAAAAATAACAGAATCAATCCCTGACAAGCTATGATCGCATTATAGGAACAGTTGCAGTCACTACACATCGAAGTCCATTGGTTCAGGAATTGGAGAGCACAACTGCATATATGGGAAAAATGCATAAAGCTGTTTGAGGGAGCTGTGGCAAGATTGGATGAATTGCATCAATTGATTAGACAAGTTTAAAAATAAAAAAAAAATCGGGAGGTGTGGAGTTATATCTCTGTTTCTGCAGCATTGATTTTGAAAACAAAAACAATCATTCATTGGTGGAGCTTTCCTTTAAGTGATGACGGGGCAGCAGACACATAAAAGTTAACAATGGTTTTACAGCTTAGAAACACAATCGGACTTATTACATACAAATAAAGTATTTCTAAGAATCAGAGTGAATTTTGGTACAATTAAGTTTTAATCACAGGGTACCAGCAGCACAGGTAGAAAATACTGAATCTTATCTGAATTTAAACAAAGCTCATGCCTGTATGAGCTCATAGACTATACGAGAATCAACAATATAAGACAATGATCTAAAGAAAAGGGAAGAAGCTGACAGGTGTGACTGTGTGTGTGTGTCTGGTCTGGGCTGTTATGTGTTATTGCACTACATATGTAATAGTTAACGCGACAGGAAATGGCTGCATTGCTGGAGAAAGTAGCAACTGTTGACGTAATCTTGACATAAATACCTATAATTCAATCTTAAAAGTTCTGCAAATGTAATGAGATTAAATTCACATTGTCATTCTCACTTCCACCTACTCTGTTTTGTTAAATCTGGGTGTAAATATTTTTCTGATATCAAAATTTATTCAAAATCCCTCCTGCCCATCATTGGTCGTCAAACGCCTGCTGGCAGGGATTGTATGTTTAAAGTAGATGGAGTGATGCAGAGTCAGCAGGGAGAGAGAGTTAATCTCTGCTGTGGAGGAAAATGGGACAAAGTCAGAGGGAGAGAGAGAGAGAGAGAGAGAAAGAAAGCAAAGAGTGGCGTTTCAAGTTGAGTCAGCATGCTGAGTGTTCTGTCAACAGGAAAGGGGGGATAGATGGAGAGAGAAAAGAGGGGATAGACGGAGAGAAAAGGGGGAGAGATGGGGTTGAAGAGGCAGGACAAAGAGCTGGGAGACTGGTGTGTGTGTTAGGGAGTGTGTGTGAGCTGCAGTCAGCATGATGTTGAAAACTGTGACACCATTACAGTCATGTGAATACGCACGTACACTTCTCAGCCTTCAGCAACCATCAATATTCTATTTCAGTTCAAGTGGAGACATTCCTCTAAATATTAAAGGTTGAAAGCATTAGTGTACAACTATGATGACTTTTATTTTGCTTCCAGACCATTTTGATCTGAGCTGAGGGTTTAGCAGTACTTTCCTCCTCAGCTGCTTCATCTTGGAATTGAGGAATAACGGCATATGATACTGTTTAACTTCAAGAATCATCTTCACCATTATATTAGTAATAATATTCTTAATTTAAACAATACTTGTCAAAAGCCTGGTTGTGCTTCACAGAAGGCAGCAAATTAAAATCAACTGGAAAATCAAATCAAATAATAAATCCAATGATGCATTAAACAATACAAAAAACAAAAAAAAACCCAAGACAGCTTCCTCGAACCAATATGGCGGCCACACTGACGCATCACTCCGAGAGCAGCGGCAGACAATGTGGCAAACTTATAATATCTACGACAGAGCAGGAGGAGGGGCATGTTTGGATGTCAGCTGACAAAAACTTTGTCGACATTTAAAAAATAGCATGATTATGCTCTAATTTATTATTTCTTCTTCTTCCTGACCTGACAAAGAAAGTGAGGGAGGTGTGGGTGGAGGCTGTAAAACTCATTAGAGCTAACTGTACTGAACTGTGTTGCGCTAACGCCCACCTGTGAACAAATTTAACAGTTTTTTTAAGGATTTGATTTAAGAGCCTTCTTGTAACTTTTCTCTTTTACCTTTATCTAACAAGATAAAAACCCAAGATTAAACAATAACGGTGTCAATGAGAGGAAGAGAATCTGTTGAGCAGCTGAAAGGAAATGGAGGAAAACGTGGCTCACAGTTTACTGTAATATATATACAAAGAAGCCATGACTGTCTCTAACCAAGCAATACACCAATACTAAAGAAGCCCAACCCAGATAGTAATGCACTCACCAACTGTAGGCTGATGTCTAACCTTCCATTCATCAGAAAAATACTGGAAAATATAGTTTCAGTGCAAATTAACTTAAGAGAAATAACATTTGGGAGGAACAAACCACAGCTCTGAAACTGCTCTGACTTAAATCATCAGCGACCTCAGATGACATTCAGATGAAAATAGGGCCTCAGTTTTCATTAGATAGCACAATTCCTGCCTGTGGCCATCCACCTATACAACTCCTCCCTCTGATTGGCCCTTGGACTTTTCACTGCCTATTCTGACATATATTTTCCATTTTCAATTTTGCACGTCCAGTGTTCAGTATTTATATTTTGTTTTTTTGTTGTACATTTTATTGTGTTGTATATTTTGTTTTATATATATATTCTTAGTATAAATATTTTGCTTTCTATATTGCTTTTATATATATATTTCTTCCTCTTTTCTTTCTTTTCTAATTTCATTCTAACTCTATAATTCTATCTGTATGGAGCACTGCTACAAAAACAATTTCCCCTCGGGGATCAATAAAGGAATCCTGAATCCTGAATGTATGTTTCCATAGTTACGCAGAGGACACACAACTGTACATCTGTGCTGAGCCAAATGATGCTGCTATAAGCTATAGGCTCCATTACTGACTGTCTTTTGGCAATAAATAAATGGACAAGCAATGATTTCTTCAAGTTGAAGGAGTAAAAACAAGGAAACTTTCTACTCGGCCCAAGAGAAACACTGTTTAATACTGTGGGAAAAGAACTCCCTGTATTAAATTTGAGGTTACAAGTCTTGGTGTGTCCTAGATTCAGATCTAAGCTTCAGGTCTCACATCAGAAGTGATGAAAACTTCATTTTTTTCCACCTTAGAAACATTGTTAAAGTATGACCATTTACAAATCAAACAGATGCTGAAAAACTGATTCATGCCTTCATTTCAAGATGAATAGATGAATCACTGTAACGCTTTATTTACTGACCTCCAGAAAAAAGAAAAGACGTCAGCTCATTGAAAACTCTGCAGTTAACCAGAACCAAGAGCAGAGAGCACATTAGTCCAGTTTCAGATTTTTAATTTTCCATCTTATCCTCTAGTTCATTTTCATCCTAAATTTATCTTATTTTTGCTATTATTATCAAGTGGGTTTTATTCTCCATCTTATTTTCCATTAATTTTCTATCCCTGTTTTTACGCTCATGCTGTGTCTTCTTTTAAGTGAATTGAAGTTCTTTGAGCTGCAAAACGAGACAAAGCAAAAGAAAATCTGGGAGTGGATTTTAACACAAAATGCTGCTGTGTTGAGTGCAGGTGTGGCTGGGGCTTTAACATGTGTGATGTGGTCATGCCTCTTTGTTTTGGTTGGAAGACCTGAGTCCTGAATAGATTTTAGACAAGTGAAGAGGCTGTTGCAATAATGAAAGTGTGATTACTCTACTGTGATTCTGTGTCACTTCTGAGTTACATGTTATATCCAGGCTAACTGCAGATTTACAGGTCCCCTAATATTTCTTATGAATTGATTGTAATTCATGAATGGCAGCTATATTGCTTTTGCCAAAAGGCTGGCACATAACAAGGTCTGCAGGGAAGCAGAAACAGATCAAACCTGGAGCAGTGGTGCTGATGAGAGATTGCCTTCAGACTAAAGACTGACAAGACAGCTGACCAATCCTGTGCAGGGGAGGTAACACTCTGAGCAAATCATCTCCAGCCTGCCCCACACCCTGTCTCGGGTGCCTATAGAGTGTGAGGAGAAGGGGAGGGAGGGAACTCTTCCTGCAGCTCGAAGCTTAAGAGTCAGGGTGGGAACTGTGCAGAGCAGACAAAGACACTGCAGCAGCCTGCAGCATCCACCACCCAAATCTCCATCCTACAGCGAGTGCTCACCAGCACCTAGTCCTTTAAAACAGGAGAGGTCTGGCTGCTCGTCTGCCCGTCTGGACAATCCTCTTCCTCCTCTTCTTCCTCAGCTAGGAGTACAGTGACTGTGGAGCCATGCCTGAGTGCTGGGATGGGGTGAGTGACAGTGAGGAGTGTGTGATGGAAGGATGTACACTGCACCTGAGTGTGTGTGTGTGATTTAATCATACAGTGTGCGTGAGTCAGTGTATTTAGATCGGGTGTCACCTGCATCAGAATAAATTCCTTGTTCTTCTTAAATTGTCTGATGTTGGTTTGTGAGCTGCTTGTGTTTGCCTCGAAATGTCAAATTTGTTGTATTTGCAAAAAAAAAGTCTTATTATTCTGAACCAATTTTGCTGGCAGTCAACAAAGTGCAGCTGTGTTATAATGAATATACGGAATATGTTATGTCATTATATTCTGCATTCAGGAGGAGAAAGTGCAGCGTCAGTGTCAAACGATGGGTCAGTCTTTGACTCTGGCCCACTGACACACTTAAGCTCGCCAATATAGCAACGTGCCGAAGCGCATACCACTGCGGCTAAACACACGAGTGTGTGTGTGTGTGTGTGTGTGTGTGTGTGCGGCTGTGTAGAGGACATGTTAATCCTTCTGCAGTATCATCCATTTTGGCAACCTTGAAACAGATTAGAAGAGGAAGAGAGGACAAAGTGAAAGGAAAGACAGTTTGATTCAGGCATTTTATTGAGTTTTTAATTTTTCTTATCCATGTTGCACTGTGACAGATTTTTACTCTTTTTTGGGCTTCAGGTCATGATTAAATCAAATTAACCCCACTCATCATGTTGCGATGGAGCATCATTCACCTTATTTTGAAAGATGGATTTTCCCCTCAGAGATATTGTAAATTCCTCACTGTGTTTTCCTCCTGGACGTCTGAAGGTCATCAGGAGCTCGTGTGTTTGTTCACCAGAACGCTGTCACTGAAAACAGACTGCGAACAAAGCCCCTCATGCTGTAACTGCCTCCAATTAGAATGCTGATTGTAGATAACACTGATGTTGACGCTGAAATAATAGAGAGATAATCTGCCTGGATTAACTTTTAACTGCTGGCTGCATGGCTATCTGCTGCTGCAGGGGGGGATTATGCAGAATTTTAGCAGTGAGTTGGCTGCATCTGAACGCGCTGTTTGTTTCTGCGCTGTGAGTCATTGGGAGTCATTCACAGCAAAGGAGAATTATATTACAAATATCAGACGGCTGCTGAGAGATGCTGCAGATTGACAGTGGCAGGTTGACAGAGGATTTCACTCAGTTGTGTCTGAATAGTTTCAGGTGTGAAAACGTGCTGAGAGGACGACAGTCATGATGGCACATCATTATGTAGCAGATCTGTTTGTTTGGTATAAACAGGAGCAGCAGCAGCATCAGTAAAGGCTTCACTGCAGTTTACTGCCTAAACCAGGCATAATAATCCCACACCACTGCTGTGTGTGTGCGTGAGTATGTGTGTGCGCCTACATTGCGCAGCTCATGGTAACACATATCTCCTTCCTCCATTTTGAGTTTGGCTCTCTCTTTCCAGCGGACGCTGACAAAATGTGGGTCATAACAAGAGAAGTTTGGTTACACAACAAGCCAAATGTTTGGAGCAGGCATTAGAGATTTCTTCTTTAAATTTATGCCAAGTAATTGAAAAATGATTGAAAAATCAGGGGGAAAAACAGAGCACTTGAAATAGACAATGCTTTAACCACAATACTGTGAAGCTTTTTTATTTTTATTTTATTTTTTGTAATTAAAAGCAAAATCCTGAATATACAGTTTAAATTATTATCTGGTGTGCTCTCAAGTTGGATACCAAAGACTAAAAAAAGTGCTGAAGTTAGAGTTAGATGAATATTCAAACATTTTGGGCCATCCCAGAATAAATATGGGTGAAACCCCCTACCCAGCTACAACCACTCTAAGCACTCATTAGTCAAATGAGTCATTATGGGATATAAGAAAAGTAGATCTCACATACCTCATTTGACCTTCTATTCAAATTCTGTCCCATCTTTTGTTCGTGTATTCCCGGTTTCAAATGTTTCCTCCCACATTTCTAACATTTTCAGTTTCATTAAACTGTTTTTGGGGTCTGCAAGTTGGAGTTTTCTGTCAGGTGCCATTTTACGTGTTCTTCCCATCTTTGTGTTTCCGAAGATATTGTCTCAATTGTAAAAATGTATTTAAGTCACGGGTGACCAAATTTAGTTCTTCACAAATGTAGATAAGGCCCATATTTGCTCATTTTAAAAACCCAAATCCAAATTAGAGGGCATCTGAGTGGCTCTGGACATTTTAGTTTCATATGTTGGAAGCGACTCCTGATCTACCTTCAGTGATGGATTCTGCTCCACTCCAACCCAGGAGGAGAGTGTATCTGGTTATAAAATATAATGCTCCTCAGGACTCTTGCCCAGTAATACATTACTGCATAATTCAAACCTCCCTTTTCAAAGTTATTAGCTCTTAATTCTTGCTTTCTTCTGTTGCAGTAGAAATGTATGTTTAGTCAATCCATGTCTAATAATTTGCTGTCAGGATTCATTGTGGTCTTCTCTCACACTAATTGAAGACCTTCTTGCTATCTCACAGAGCTCCTGCACCTTTTTCACACAGCTGTGAGAGCTGTAACACTTATGATTAATGAGGAGCAGTCCGGCATAGATTGGCTATTATTGGTAAAGGAGCATTTGACTGAAGTTCAAGCAGCTTACGAGATGAGTCTCTTGTGTTTAAGATGTGTCGTGTCTCAGTGTGAAACACATGAGATTATGGATCAGTGAGGTGTTTTTTTTTTCTTTTTGGCTCATCCTTACAGCTGTTTACCCAGCGAGGAGTCAGGTGCAAATGTTCTTAAAAAAGCAAATGACTGTGTGTGAGCCACCAGGTGAGTGAAAGCGTTTTTGTGTGTGTCACAGGAACATGATATTGAGACCCCTTACGGGATGCTGCATGTGGTGATCCGAGGGGCCCCAAAAGGAAACAAGCCTGCTATCCTCACCTACCACGATGTGGGACTGAATCGTAAGTATCCACCAAAAATGTGTGTGTGTCTCTTGACAGATCTTCCAGGCTTGTCGGTAAGGTGTTTCTGCACTAATCTGAGGTGATAATTGGCCTCAATGCCAGATCACTCCTTCCCGCCTGCACTCACACACATATGCATTTATTATCATCTCCAGCATGGGGTCCATGTCACCGGTGTCACGACTCAACTCGGTATCTTGTCAACGCGTGTAATGAAGCTGCCGGTCCACCGTGTCAGTGTTTTACAGAGGGATGAAGAGAACATCATTCAGCGATCAAGTTAGCAACAATAAAGTCCAGTTAGATTTTCAAAATAAAACTTGCTAAGAAACGTTTCAGGTGACATTTACAGTTTGGTTAGGTTTAGGCACCAAACTTGTTTAGGAAAAGGTCATGGTTCGGGTTAAAATAACTTAAAACCAATTAACACTAACTACTGGTTTCGGTAAACTGACTAGTCTCTCATGTGAAAGTTCTGCGTTTGACCCATCCCCCCAGACCTCCTCCCTACACCGACTTTATCCCATCATCATCACCTCCTGCTGGTACACACATGTACTTTTCTTGCCCAGGTGAGGCAAAACATCTGATTCTGTCCTCTCGTGAATCGATTTCTTAGTGCTCTGTTGTGATACTGGGCTGCAAAGCACGAAATAAGTCATATGTTACTAAGTCATTTATTAACGTTTATTTATTAACAGTTTATTGTACCTGAAGCATTAAAATGACGTTATGAAATCACATCAGTTTCCTAATAATCATTAAAATGTCTCTTCATAACAATAGGTAAAGGTACACAGCAGTCTTCTCAAGCTCTATGTTGAAGTCTAAAAGCTGAGTGGTGACCATAACGATGCTCATGTCATTCCACAAAGTCACAGCATGCCCTTTATGCCAGCATTTGATACAGGCGAAGTGGTCAATAATCTAATAAAGGGAGGGATAATGACTCGTGTATAGGAGAGGAAGGACGGATATATAGAGAAAGGAGATGAAAACAATGAGGGAGGGGTTGTCTTCAAGTGTAATGGGTGGTGACAAAAATGGAAAAGAGGAAGAGATGAGGAGGCAAATGAAAGGGTGAGCGTGAAATGTGGGTCAGAAAAACATCCCCATCCTGCGGAGGGAGGTGGGGCGGGGCCAGCAGCGCTGCGGTGCAGCCTTGATGGGTGGAGGTGGGATAGGGATGGTGGGGGTTTGGAGGATAGCGTGTCATGGACCGAAGCTGATCCACGGCTCTGCTGACTGCAGATATCTGCCTTTTGTTGTCTGTCCCTCTGCCTCTTAATGGTCCTGTTCCTTTTTATTATCATTATTATTATTATTATTAAGCTGATTGTACATCTCATTCAGAAAAAACAAAAGATGCAATAAACAACATGAAGCAGGCCACTTCAGCCAATGGGGAATAAAAAAAATACATGAATAAAGAATAAATAAAGCAATCACATACAATAGCACATAAGGTAGAATATAATGATGAGACTATGATGATGCGACTAAAGAATACAATAGACCAGGATGTAACTGCTTGAGCAGAACCACAAGGCTATTAGTATTCACAGCCAGTCACTAAATCACTGGACTGTGGCGCACAATCATACAGGATGGAGGGGAAAGTGAGGGATGAAAGGAGTCGCACTGGAAAAAAGAAAAAGAAAATTGGTAGGGAGTTTACAATGACTCCCAATCAGCAGATGGCACAGCGACCTGCCAGTCTTTGATTAAAACCACAGAAATAGAGAGAACCAGAGAACAGGAGGGAGCGGGGAAAAATAGAAAGTGTGTGAGAGAGAAAAGGAAAGAGATCAAGGAGCCGGAAACAAAGGAGAGGGATGACAGAAGTACAGGCTTAAACAGAGAGAGAAAAAGAAACTGAAGAGGGAGAAAGTAGGTCATGGAGTCAGGAGGAGTGCAGACTGCGAGCGCTGGCCGATGATTCAGCGTGGACACGAGCGGGAGAAACTTCTCACCTGCTGTCCTCACATATTTTTCAAGCACATAAAAAGCTCAAAAAGCGAGTTCCTGCGCGGCAAAGATTAATCCGTCGCCTTCCCTGCCTCCCGTTCTTTTCGTCTCCAACCCAGTTGTCATGCTAATTGGTCCGTTTAATTAACATGCTCATCCAGAGCCTGAGGAGGAAACAAGGCTACATGGTTGACACACATGTGCTGAAAGTAGGCCAACTGCAGAACCAGAGGGAGGAGGGCAAACGGAGAGCTGACATCTATTATGCATGCAGTTATTTCAGAATGCAGCGTTCAGGGTTTTCTACGGCCTTGATGAAATCCATTTTAATGATGCTGCTGTAATGACTCATGCCATTTACGGCAAAAAACATTGTTATACAAGCTGTGCTTTCCCGTAACTACAGTATGTTCTATCAGCTAACATTAATCAACCAGCATTAATGTATTTATCAAAAGATTCATCTGTTTGACAGCAGATCCAGAGATAAACTCACATTCAGATGAAAGTAGAAACAAACTAGAACATTTTCGGAGCCCTCCAACAGATAAAAACAACATAGAAATATTTAAAAAATGAGTACAATCTGTATAAAAATGATTAAAATAAACAGGCTGCCTCAATGTACTAGAGACAATGTGATGCAGCAGAGCAAACTTATGGCTGTTTTTACATTACACATTAAAATAAATCAATCAAATCAATGTGTATCCATAATCCTGCAGTTAAAATGATCCAGTCAATCAATTCAGAAGGTCTTTTGCCAAACGCACGCTACAAAGATGGAGTCAGCGTAGCAGATGAAAACCCCGCTCTGCCCTGCCTATGTGACGCGTCACATCTGTGACCCTGTGGTTAGTGTTTAGGCCATTTACAACAGCAAGCTTCTTGAGGTATATCACCTGGACAAAATGGCAGCATAGAGTAGATAAAACAGACATATAAATATGATGCTACAACAGTCTTAGTTAGTACAATAACATTGGACCTGAGAGGTAATGACGGCAGAGCGTGACGATTTTGAATAGTTAGATTCGTCAGGAAACATGTTTTAAAGGTGGTGAAGACACTAAACATTACAATGATTTGAGTAAATATTCTTTAGCGTGGCTAAAGAAGTACACATAAATCTTCCTGTATGAGTAATTTATCAAGTAATTCATGTGTCAGTTCTCTTCTAGTAACAGAGGTGAATGAGGGCTGTATGACATGTCAGACTTGGAGGGAGTCTTTGCCTCCTTCTGGCACAGGATCAGTTGTACAGATGGTCAAGGTCCCCTCTGACAGCGATGCATATTTAATGTGATCACATTCCTCTGCTCTCATCCCTTCATCCTCTCCTCCTGCTCCTCCTTGCCCCGCCCTTTGCTTTCATCCCACCTCCCCCTCCCGTTTTCTTCCACCCTATCTCTCCATCCTCTCACCCCACGCTACCTCTGCTTACTTCCTCTCCTCCCTCGCTCTCTTCCAGATAAGCTGTGCTTCAACACTTTCTTCAATAATGAGGACATGCAGGAGATCACCAAGCACTTTGTGGTTTGCCACGTCGACGCCCCGGGACAGCAGATTGGAGCGTCACAGCTGCCACAGGGGTACAAAAAAAACAATACAGTACAAATGCGCACACACATTTGTGCACATGGCTTGAAAACAACCACTAATAGGTGGATAATGGCTTATGGTTTAATATGTGTTTATTATGTGGTGGTCAGGGGGTTTGGTTACCGATGATGGTGATGATTAAAGTATTCCTGAATGATTTTAATCATAAGGGAAAATATGCATTAACTGTACTGATCACACACACAGCATGTGAAGTCATGATGAGCAGAAGTCGTGTCCTTTCCCTCCACAGGTACCAGTACCCTACCATGGACCAGTTGGCCGGGATGCTGCCCACCGTGGTGCAGCACTTTGGGTTGGTGCTGTTTGCTTTTATATCACACATACTCCACATTTATTCACAGAGCTGACACAGCCAATGTTTTAATCAGAGCCATCTGCAGAGATATCATGTCCTCTTTTTTCTGCAAGCTGGCAAAGGCAGTGTATTTTTTTGTTGCTGCAAAAACAAAAATCTATTACATCTGTTCCCTTTGTGCTACATGCAAAATTCGCAGCGTTTCTGCTCCATTTTTCTATTCACACCAACGTGTTTAAGTACATCCAAAATGATCATGCGGCTACAATTTCAGTTCAGTTAATAAATCAAGCTTAAATGTAAATTTTCAAAATGCACCTTTTTCTCAACACGATGCAGCTTCATGGATGGCCAAGCTCTTTGATTCCTGAGCAGTTTGCAGAGCAGAAAATATCGAGCGGAGATGTTTCCTGCCAGCAGGATGTAATTTTAGCCTGGACATTCAGTACCAGCCACAGCTGAGATGTACAACACTTTTTGCTCTGAACAAGGATAAATTTCAGTCTGTGCTGCCAACAATGCCATCGTGTAACATCATATAGCCCCACCAGACTGTCACAACACTTCCTGTTTCAATGAAGCCTCCTCACATATGAACCATTTACAACAGTATATCATTATCTGTCATTAAAACTTTGCCTCTGATGGACCAATAATCTTTTTAGATTTAAGAGCATCGTTGGGATTGGAGTTGGAGCTGGAGCTTACATTCTGGCCAAGCTCGCTGTAAGTCACATCCTGATTCTCCGTCTCCAGATTAGCTGTTCAGAATGAGCTTTGCAGAATGAAACAGATATTCAGAGTTAATGTGCTTCTCTGTCCTCTGCTCTCAGCTGATCTTCCCTGACATGGTAGAGGGTTTGGTTCTGCTCAACATCGACCCCAATGGCAAAGGCTGGATTGACTGGGCTGCCACCAAGGTACCTGTCTATTACTGCATGATAGTGTTCTGGGTGTGTTCACACACACTTCCAAATCCAGACCTGCTTTTTGTTTTCTTACAATAATAATCTCTCTGTCTTTCCCTCAGCTGTCAGGTCTGACAAGTGCTCTGCCAGATACTGTGCTGCCGCATCTTTTCAGCCAGGTAAGCTCACGATTCAGGAGTCAAATCAAGTTTTCTTCATTTTATGGTCCTTTATGGAACTAATAGGAAAAACAAGGCGAGAAAAATGATAAATCAGAAATTATATTTACCTCCAATTCCCCCTGAGCATGAAACCAGCATGAAAAATATTGTTTTGCAGCTGATAAGTCATTCTTGTATATTTGCAAAGGGTCTGACCCAGTTTATGTGTGTGTGTTTGTCTGCAGGAGGAGCTGATGAACAACACAGAGCTGGTGCAGAGCTACCGGCAACAAATCAACAACACCATCAACCAGTTCAACCTGCAGCTTTTCTGGAATATGTACAACAGGTGGAGAAATGCAATTTCCTGCCCTCATGGACACACAAATACATGCATACACACACACACACACAAACATACACTACACATAAACACATAAATGCACGAACACATTATCGTAACATTCATGATGTCTCATCTCTTTCAGTCGGAGGGATCTGGAGATGAATCGCAGCGGGACGGTGATCAACGCCAAGACCCTGAAGTGAGTCTGCAGACACTCTTTCATGTAATTGTAGGCAATTATACATATATATGGATGCACTGTAATTAAATCCGTAAATGAATAATAGAAGAAAATACCAAATATTTTCTGCTTGTCATTACTGTAAATACTGTTTAATATTTGGGGGTGTTTGGACGGTTGGTGGAACAAAACAAACAATTTCAACTTTCCCTGTTTTGTTGGATTCTACACAAGAAAAGTTAATTGATTAATCAAAATAATAACTAGCAGAATCACACCAATACTGACGATAATCAAACCTCATACTCAAAGTATAAGCACAATTCTGATTCAAGTCAATATGAAGTCACATCCAGCTACATATTGTAAATGTTCCTGCAGGTGTCCTGCGATGCTGGTGGTGGGAGACAACGCCCCCGCTGAGGAGGGAGTGGTGAGTCCATCATCTCATGCAGTACCTCTGTTTCTTTCTTCTCTAGCTTGCTGCTTGACCTTTTCCACTCAGATAATTCCTCCTTCAGAGTAGTTCTGAATCAAAGTTAGCCCATATAAAGGTCTAAACAGTCAACCCTGCGCTCACCCGCTGACTGTTCTTGCCTTGTTCAGTGTTTTGTACTTGGCATGTAAATCCAGTCTGTGGCTGCTTGTCCTCATTTAGTAAAACAGAAACAGGTCAGCCAGCACAGACCTGGTTCACCCTCTCTGCACCCTCAGGGCCTCTGTGTGTGTGTTTGGTCTCTCTCTGTCTGTCCATCTGTGTCTGTGTGTGCAATGAATGTCTTTGATACTATAGGTGTGTGTGTGGTTGTGTGTGTGTGTGTCCGTTCTCCAGGGGCCAGATGGCCTCACTCTGTCTCTCGGGTTTTCTAGTTTGAAGTGGCCCAGATATTTATGCTTCTGCACCAGATAATCTGCCGCATGTTCAAATTTAAATCAAATCGCTCCTCCGTCAGATGGAGGAAGGGGCAGATGAACGCGGGAGGAGGGTGAGCAGGGATAATGTTATAAAACATCTTGGAAAGAGAGAAAGATGAAGAGATGGAAAGTGACCGAGAAATGGAACGGAAGCAATGTGAGGAAGCAAGAGATGCAAACAAAGGTTGTTTTATTGGATGTGACAGATGGAGGTCATGTTAATATTTTATATCCGCTGATACGACTGGCCGAGGCTGCTGTGTTTGCCCCCTCTTACGTGACACATTCCTCTAGACAGAGAGAGCAGAGCAGCAGAGAAAATGGAATTTGTTGAGAGATGCATACATTTCAGTTTCACATTTGCATATCCTGCAACTCATTTGCAGCTGTTTTGTTGTAAGTGTGCAAATCTGTGTGTGATTTGCAATTATTAGCTGACAATTTATGAGCAGAAAAGCTTTGAGGAAAATACTTTGTGAGGAGATTAAAGATTAAACGCTGCAGAGAGCAAAACCATGTTCCATGTGTGTATGACACTCGCAGTGTGTTTCTCCGTGTGGTCTGCATGTTTGTGTGTGTCCACAAGTGTGTGTGTGTGCACACACACTGCGGCTGTGCTCTCAGCCTTGTGGAGTGACTCATCGCTGCAGCACACTGCAGCATCTGGGTCACTCACATACAGTCTCCATGTATAAAGTGCAAACAGTGCATCGGTCCTGATCATCTTTAAAGCTCCATAAAGTTAACATGTTTTTAGTTGCTGCACCTTTTTTTTTGCTCATCCACTTCAACCTGCTGTTTTTGTCCTACAGGTCGAGTGCAACTCCAAACTGGACCCAACCAACACCACCTTCCTGAAGGTAACTGTTTGTCCTTATCTGTCTAATGATGGAGTAGCCAGCCATTTGTTGCTCAAGCACAGCCTTAATTTAGACACACTTTATACATGTTCAAAATAATCATCAAAACAAACAAAATGTCTTTGCTTTTGTAACTCATTGATCGAATGGAAGCAGCAGGTGCACTGCAAAATAGCACTTTTGTTTTCATTTAACAGTACTCAACCAAATAATAGTTGAAGAACAGCAAGACAATAAAATGTAATTATATATATGTGTGTGTGTGTGTGTGTGTGTGTGTGTGTGTGTGTGTGTGTATATATATATTAGTGTAGTTAGAGAGTTCAGAACAATCCATTAATCCAAGTAACAGTAAAAATCAGCATTCAGCAAAAGAAAAATAATCTTGAGTCCAGTGATGCAGAAGCAACACATTGCATCCAGATTAGTGACTGTTGATGACAAGACTAATTTCCAACTTGAAACAAACAAAAAAAAAAAACTGTTTAATTTTGGGACATTTTACCTTGAAAACAGAGAGAAGATCAACATGCAAGAAAGGTCTCCAGGCAGATCCAGACTGGAGACGATTATGATCATTATGAAATTTTCCTCATATGTGATGCAATAACAAAAAAACAAACAAGCATGAGTTATCATTGCCAGCAGAACACAGGAAAGCAAAGAGGGTGTAATTTTGCTCTAGTTCTTCTTGCTGTGAGCTCTTAGCGGTTTGGTTGACTGCTGTTCTCTCCTCTCATGGTAGATGGCTGACTCTGGTGGACTTCCTCAGCTCACGCAGGTAACAGCCTTCCATACCCAACAGGCTGCCATACAATCAAATGACATGACCAGACCATAAATGCATCATCCATATTTAACATTTTTAGCTCCAATATCCCTTGAATTAAAACTCTGACGTGTTGTTTTCCAGCCTGGCAAGCTGACCGAAGCCTTCAAGTATTTCCTGCAGGGAATGGGCTACAGTAAGTATCCATAAGAAAAAAAGACTCAGTTAGTGAGTGGGAGTGTGATTTTTCATTTATGTTTTGTCCTTGTAGTCAATTCTTATAGAAGCTATTTCAGCAGTAATGTTGCAGTAATGTCTCAGCGTGTTGTGATGTCATGTATTTCACACAGAGGGACATGAGTTGTGTTAATCTTGCCCTCTGTCTCCCTTGCCCCGTTCTCTCAGTCGCTTATGTGAAGGATCGGAGGTTGAGTGGAGGGCCAGGTACTTCAACCTCCCTGTTCACCTCTGACCTCTTATGGCTGCCCTGTTTGATGACATTGGCATTTTGAAATTCATTTTTATTTAATTTGGTTGTGAATACAATATTTTTGGGCTGTTACGGAATTACTTTTACTTTTGCTGTCATTTCTGGTGTTTTTGTTTATTATCCCAAGGACATTAAACCCCATCATCGTTTTATCAAAAACAATTTTTCCAGCCACGGAAAAATATACTGCCCTCACTTCCCCTCCCCCAATTCCTTTATCATTGCATCTCCAATACTGCTCTGTGCATGGCCTTGAGTGAGCTTTGAGCAAAGCCTTTCGGACTAAGTTTGTAACAAATGACCAACAGTAGAAAAGTAATAGTTCAGGCTTTAAAGGAGAATGGGTAACAACACTAAATGTACAGTAGTTCCTCTAACCAAATGAGAACTTCATTGTATTAAAACTCAATAAACTGCTGAATGAACACAAGATAAAAATGAAAATTGTCCTCAGGGTTATGCAGATTCTGTGCTAAACTGCTGAGGCTGAACAACACAAGCACATTAAACTCTATGAAACAATAAAAGATGTAGCCTACCTTTGAGACTCAAAATGATCCTTTAAGGATCTGGGCTTCAGTGTTTTCTTGAGTTTTATTACTGTCAGGGTGGAAACACTAAAACCCATCACAAAAACAGACAAATTAAAATAATTAAGGGTTATCTGCACTTTAAAGCTGCACTAATCAAAAAGTGGATCAAATCACTGTAAACTCTACTTCCTTCATCCTTATTTCTAGTATCAGAAAAAGCTCCGATGAACCGAGCATAAACCAGGATAAACAGAGCTAAAAGAAAAGTTGTGCTGCCCCTAAGTGGCCAAAAAAATCCATTAATGCAGCTTTAAGGCAGGGTAACCCTTTCAACTGAAAAAATAATTATGATTCATCACTGCTTTAAACTTACAGTACCTACCACCAAAGACAATTATTGAGCAACTACATCAACAATAAACCATGTTCTTGCATGCATCCTACTGATTTTTCTTTTGAATTTGGTTCATCTCAGTTTAACACATAGAGTTTGACAGGTAATCCTTGACCATGGAAACAATAGTTGACAAAACAATCTCAACTCACGGCCCTCTTACTCACTTGTCATACAATTAATTAATTGATTAATATTTAATAAATAATGAATACAAGTTCTACACATGTAGAAGAATTGAGCTTTACATAACACAAACTGAGCCCAGAGTTCCTCCTATGCATGGTGCTGACATGTCTCTGTGCAGATATGCAGACACATTAACAGCTTTAATAAACAAATGCAACCATTCATGGCTGGTGGTTAAGCCACTCAGATGCCTTTTCACACCAGCTATAAAAAGAGATAATCGTCAGTTTGCCACATTAGCATGTACTCCCCACATCTCCCCAACATCACTCATCACACAGGTTTTTTCTTTTACAAAATTTAATGCCAAATCTTCCACCCTTTCCCTTCCTCCCAGTGCCATCCGCTAGTATGACCCGCCTGGCTCGCTCCAGGACGGCCTCCCTGACCAGTGCCAGCTCCATGGACGGGTCCCGCTCTCGGGCCTGCACCCATTCCGACAGCACCGAGGGAGTCGGCACGGTCACCCACACCATGGAGGTGTCCTGCTGAGGACCCAGCCAGCCAGCCATAGAAAGAGGGAGGGAGGGGGTAGAGGGATGGAAAGAGAGAGACAGGAGGGGTGACAGTAAAGAGGAGATGGGGGAAAACGACAGGAAGGAAAGCTCATGAACAAGGTGGAGACAGCTCTCTTTGTCTTCATCTATCTCCTCCAGCTCCCTTTGTCTGCCATCTTCTTCCCTCCTCCACTGTAAAATACCATATGCATTGCTACTAAAACCCCAAACCACACCTGACACCCAGCACTTACAGGCAACTGTTTTTGTTCTCTAAGTGTCATTCTTGTGTTTGCTAAGTGTCCCCTCATTCTTTGCCTGCACCCCTTATAATCCCCCCCCCACTAAAAAAAGAAGAAGAAGGTAACCCTGTCCGTCAACAATCCACACAGCAATATGTGATAATAAGCTGCTGTTAATAATGTGATATGAAAATCTGTCAGAGATGGTAAAAGTGCAGGACGCAGCAAGGGAAACCTTTCAAGGGTGACATCGTGGAAAAAGTGTGATGCATCAGTGTTTTGAAGCAGTTACTCTTTTGTTGCACGGACAAAATGTGAGTATCTCTCTCTGTGTTGTTTGTAAGGGATGGTTCTTTCTCTCTATGAGTGACAGGTGAGCATCAGACGGGGTGTGTCCAGAATTTGACAGACAGCAGAACACAGCCTATTGTAGCCGAGTGTACCTGTAGTGCTTAGAGAGGATTCGTTAGCTTTGTTTAGTCTAAGAGCATAGCTAGAGTTCACCACACTGATTTAAAGCTGCACTTGGTAAGATTTTCTGTCAAACTACACTTCAAATGTAAAAGAATGATGTCATCAGCGTACATGCACATGTGGGCCTGTTGTTTATGGATGGACCTACATTATATTCATCATACAGCTTTCTAAAAATCCAGCTTTGTAATGAAAGATGAGTGTGTGTGTGAAGGAAAGTCACACATCTTTACAAATGTAGTATCTGAGGTTGGAATCTATGAACCATTATTACATCCAGAACGGAAATTAAACCCAGGCGCCAGTCGTAAGCGCACTGAACCTTGCCACTACACCACCAGGGAGCTTGGCTGACATGTGTGCAACATCATTAATTTTATTGCTTTTCCCATAATAATCAGTACATGATATGGCCAAAGCATAACCAAACGTGTTTGAATAATCTTAATTTTGAGCTAGACGACAATCTGTAATTTGTTAACCGCTGGAGTCCATCTATTGTTCAGCATCAAATGAGCATAAAAGGACTGATATGCTGTAAATATAGAATCCAGTGTAGCAGATGTAGCAGTAAAGTCACAATGAACAGCATTTGATGATGACACTTGATCAGCATGCAGAAAACGTACAACTCAGAAATGGACTTGAATTTATATTCCCAGACTTAAATCACTCACCTATAATCACTTTGTGTGAAATTGTCAGTATCTTAGAAAGTGATGGAAAATGCAAAATGAGCTGAATAGTTTCATGTACGATGGTGGTCTTCAGCACGTAAACTGCGGAATAGAGTTATGCCTAGTAAGGGAATATTATTCTATCTGTATGAGCTTAAATTGCAAAACAGGAGTGCAGTATAGATTATCCTATTCTACAATTTAATCACTTGTTATGTTTGTTATATCACTTCTCTACCCAGGAAGACGTGAATCAAAACTGAATCATTATGCAAGATGCTGTATGGATTAGGCCAGTCATGACCAGTGTACTGATGTCACATTATTGATCACTGAAGTTTAAATTTTCCTTTATTAATGACATTTTTTGGGCCAAATTAGTACAATGCTGCTGAGTGCAACTTTAAGCTGTGTGTCATCTTGCATTTCCAAGACAATCCACTACATGAATGTAGGCTAGAATAAGTATACATGTATATGCATGTGATTGTGAAAGTAATTTTAGGACATTCTAGTATCTGAGTAGTATCTAGTATTATGGCATTCGTCATTAGCACCTCACATGTGATTAGTTAAATAGAGCCATGGATGCAACCGCCATCATCAGTCTCTTACTCCAGTGCATGGACGTGGTTCTGGCCATAGTCGGCTCTTTGTGGTCTCTAACATGACAATCACACTCTGACCCAAACCAAACCAGACCAGGGGGACCGAGGCAGGACCAGGCTGACCCAACAACTCTTTCTGGGTCACCACCAAAGAACTCGCAGCAACCTTCCCTTACAGCGCCCAGCCCCTCTCTGTGGATATACCAAAGCTACTCTCTCTTTCTCTCTTCGCCTCTCCCTCACACACACACACACGCACACACACACGCACACAAGTATCCACAACCACACAAGCATTTCCATGCACACACACATTTACCCCCATCTTCTAAAATGAAAGCTGTGTGGGCTGTGCTTTGTAAGGGAACTAAGCCAAAGAAAAGACATTAATACACAAAACTCACACACAATAAGAAATTCATTGCAATGTGGTCAGTGTGTGTTTTGATGTGCTGTGTAACCATAATCTCACCAATATAGTACATGTATATAAACATAGTTTTAGACTAGTGAAGCTGTGTGGTGTTATCTGCTGTAATACTGGACCACCTTGTCAATGGTGATCAGAGATGAGGTCCCCTGCTTTTTGGCTTAGTAATGTACAGTACGCATGTACCATAGTCACCTTCTCCTCTTTCCAGTTTTACAAAAAAAAAACCCTTTGGTCCCCTGTCAGAAGGGGCGTAGCTTCCAATCACTGAGGTGTGCGATTCCCCGAGGCGGCCTGTAAGGGGCGGGGCTTTTTTGGAGCCATTTGGGCGCCAAGCTCGGAATGTAGGGCAACCCCCAGCCACCTTAAAAAATAAACCCTTCCCTCTAAAAAAATCACAAGGTGCCCCGGCTCTCACAGGCAAACCCAGTCGCACCCTAAAGGGCTATCAGCTGAAGTCACTTTTTAAAATGTCGGTAGTGTTAGTTGTGTTTCTGAGCTCCAGGGGACTCAGGAGAACAGCCGATGGTCAGAGAAAAAGCTTTTTTCATGCAAATAAGAAGAGAGGAGATGGTTACCAAAACATAGAGAGAGATTCTGATGAATGTTAAAGGAAAACGAATGTGTTTTTGTTGAAGCTGGAGAGATTATTGTCGAGTTGTTTGTCGTAGTTTGCGAAAAAGCCTGACATGTAGGAAGAGGAGATTATGAGAAGGTATTGGACAGTCAGATCAAACACCTCAGTCACTCCTCTCAGAACCTCGTGGATGAATTTCACGAACAGTAAAGTTTGCATGTAGCGTACACGATCATCTTTCAGTGTTTTCTCTCCTCACTAAGCTATTTTCTGCCATCTACACTTTGGTTTCCTCCTACACGCCTTCTACCCAAACTGCCTGGGGGGCTCCTGAATGTATTTTGTCCTTTTTGAAGTGCTGTACAGTATTGTCAACCTACGCCTCCTAGAAACCTCTCCCTATGGTTTGCACTTCTATCCCTGATCCACATCTTTGACCTTAACCCTGTACATGAAACCCAGCTCCTTCCTGCTCCTCTTCAAGGTCTATGAATAGTGAAGTTCAGTAGCGATATATGAAAGTCCACAGTAAGATGGTATTGCATCAGTTTGTATAGACCTTGGTCCTCCTTGCAATTGTAGATACTTTTTATTTATAGAGCAGGTTACCCAAACTGAACACTCTAACACTACTGTATTGTGAAGAAAACTTCAACATATTTCTGTTCTTCTTCCCTTGGAGTTTCTCTTTTTTATAGGCAACAATAGGGTGTAACCTCATCTTGGTATAATGATATTGGTTCATGTGTACTACTACTATTCTTCTTCTTCTTCTTCTTCTTCTTCTTCTTACTGCCATTATGATTGAATTGTATTGAGCAATAAGTTCTTTTTTTTTCTTGTTTGGATTGTTTCATATTGTGGGAGTCTTCCCTATGAGCTTGTTTCTGTTCACAACATTAGAAGGACTCTTACCTGCTTTGTTGTCATTCAGATGTGTAATGTAAAGTTTAAATATATTACATATAAATACATATACAAAGTAAGCTGTCTCTGTCCATGTACTGATCAAGTAACAAGTAAGAAATAAAGACTTTATGTCAGAATTTGAGGAGTCAGTTGATCATTTTCAATCCTGTTTTCAATGTGATGAGCAGCTCTTGTCTCTACTGTGACACATTTTCTTTATATATTTCTGAGATTCCTACTATTTAATGGACGCCACCTTTGGTGAATAGATTTTAATGAGACATTCATGATAACTGCTACACCCATTAGTGATTTTCAAACAGTTTAAAATATTTTTCATTAATCTTAATATTGTAAACATGCTAGATATATAGATAAACAGCTACAGAGAGAACTGGGGCTTTATTTGAAACAGGCTTATATACTGTTAGAAGTATATTATATATTGTCAGCACTGCCCCTTCACAAAAACAAAACCTTGTAGGAAACAGAAGAAAGAAGAAGATAAACTGAAAGCAGTGGAGTACAAAGTATATCATGACTGTTCTTCTGCTAATGGATTAAGCAGAATGCAAATTACATAATATCATGCTGAATTAACCACATGAACTACTCATGTACAGGACGGGTAATTTGACAAAATTTTACAGAAAATATTGTCAGCATTGTCCTTTCATGAAANGCTAATGTCATGCTCACAATGGTAATTTAAACATGCTAACCAGCAGGTGGCACCTTGCCACCAGTTTATGAATGTGTGTGTGAATGGGTGAATGCCAGCTTGCATTGTAAAAGGGCTTTGAGTGGTCAGTAAGACTTGAAAAGTACTACATACATACAGCACATTTATTGGTTGTTATTGGCCAATATTCCTTCTAAATGGTTTGATCTGTGGTCTCTAAGGGCCAATCAGATGACGCAAAACACGTGAGACAATTTATGTACTGCTAAAATGGCTTATCCCTGGAGACAGACAGCAGTTTGTTTTTTGGCAGAACAATAAAGCAGCACGAGCCTTCCTCTTTGCACCGTGCACAACTGGAGATAGTGACCAATGTTTCAGCACAGCAGAGAATATTTTAGATGAGAAGAGGAAGCTCTCTGCCAAAAATGTGAAACGCTTGTATTTATAAAGAAACAGATATAGCATTGATGTTTAAGCAGTAAGCTTCAAGAGATTTGAATCATACTGACCTCGATCACTCCTCTCTCTCTGCTGCCCCTCCATTCGTCCCCAAAAGCTGCCTCGGCTTTCCACAACAAAAAACAGACTTTATCATTTACTCGTGATGCAACAGCCGTCGTGACAGTGCAGCTGTGGTTCTATTATTAGAGTGTCAGGGTGCTTTTCTTGACATCCTCTGCAATGGATGGAGACACTCACACACAGCCCTAAAACACAATGAAAGACAAGTGGCAAAGCCATAACATGCAATGCACCTGGCTTGTTACGCCTGCCCTGAGAAGCGAGATAAAGTTACAGATATACTGTCGATACATACTAATACAGAGGTACAAGTTTTTTGTTTTTGTTGGTTCTTGTTTCTTGCTGAGCATCGGCTGCTCTGGTTTAAGGGCTGTCTCTCACAGAGAGGAGAGAAAGGGTGAATTATGTTGCACATGTTGCTTGCCAAGTTGTCAATTCATGACACTTTATCATCTCCTAATTTTAATACTTAGTATACAGTGTTGTTGAGAATATGTTAAAATATAAATACTGCTACATGATAAGCAGAAGGCTTCAAACAGACCTTGTGATCTGTGATGGGTACCAGCCGATACTGCTTTCACTTTCTTTTGGTTCAATTTAAAATTACTGTAGGTAATACACTTACCTTTCACTTGACTGGAGTTATAGCTTAACATTGACAGCATTGTCAACCAAAATATGCAATAGTACTTACAATGGCGGTTAATGCTGACTTTATGCAGTCCAGTGCAAAACAAAGCAACAAAGCACAGAGTATTGTGAGGTCAGCGGATAATGTGAAACCTGCCAGTAAGCATCTCTGTTCAACAGTCAGTGAACATAAACAAATCACCATCATCATGTTTTTCACAAGTGAAAAAAAGTTGTTAAGTGATACGGTTATGATTATTATGATATTGTAAACTGTTATGATAAGTTTATCATAGATGACTATGGTGTCTAAAACATCTTGAGACATCCAATGAAGGACTGGTGTCATGACGTCATACACTGTATTGTACTCATCTTGCTGTATTATATAATAGTACAGGTAAGTGTGTGTACAGCTTGGTTGATGAATTTATGTATTATATATTTCAGTCAGATAGAGTCAGATCAGTGACATTCCACTTGCTGATCATACAACAAGATAGTATGTTAATTGACTCAGTAGATAAACCCAGAGCAAATGACAGCAATGAGCACTTTCACCACCAGAGTGCACTGCAAGGCTGAGACATGACAGCAAAGCTAGGATTTACCAGCAGTGGCATCAATGCTGTCAATCTACCTATCAGCCTATCTATGCCTACACATGCATGCCGAGTCCTACTTGTCTTACACATAGTCCTGATGCTACTGAGGTTGAAAGTTTCGTAGCACAGGCCTCAAAATTATAGCTTGATCATAAAAAGTATGTTACATCTTTATAAACGAGTAATGCAGTTCATCACTTAAACAGGCATGTGACTGGCAAAGGACAGTAATGTTGCACACAGGGCTCCACCCAAACCTTAACAAGAAATCATATTAAGACAAAAGTTTTCTTTATTTGCCTGTAATAGTAAATTTCAGGGACATAACACCTCTTGACATACAAAACGTCCATATATTACTCTTCAAATGGGCAGGACCAGTCTCAGTAAATTTATATTATCATTGTTGTGTCATTTATATTAAATTTAAAATGATCATACAGTATAAATCTCTAGTGTTTTAGTTCTATTATTTTGGTGATTTCTTTGCGCAAACACATAGGAAGCTGTCTAACAACTAAAAACTACAGTCTGGGAGCAGACATCATTGAATAAAAGGACTCATTATTTAAGGGTCGTCCGCTCTCTGGGACCTCCCTGCACCAACAACAGAACAGCAGCTCCTGTTTTTAAAGTTAAAGTCAGATGCTGAAAATGATATCTATCAATCATTACCAAGCTTTTTGTGAGATCAGAGCTGAATGTATTATTCATCTTTCTTGTGTAAACAAGCAGCTCTGAGTCATTTATTTGCAAGAAATTTACTTAATCTTTAAACTTAAGTGTTTGTTTCAATCATGTCTTTTTTTATTTATGTCTTCATTTATTTCCACAATGATAAACAAAGTTATAATGGCAGCCAATTTGCATAAAGGAAAAAAAAGAATATACTTAGAAACTAATTACATACGTGTGGAGATCTACGGTCTCCTCCTGGTTGCCTCCCCTTGTGTCTGCCTCTCTCTCCCCGTCTGTCTTGTCTTAGCTGTGTCAAGGCAGGGTGTGACTGCCTCTCTCCTCGTCTCCTCAATCGAGCAGTCAGACCCATCCACCTACACAGTATATAAGCATCTGGGTTCCACTCAGTACTGGTGGAATCATCAGTCTACCTGCATGGTAACGACCAAGACCCAGTTATAGCGAAGTACCTTTTAATTTTTGTGTCTTGTCTGCTACCTGCCTGCCTGACTCCTTTTTGTCTGTCTGTGCTCAGGTGCAAATCCCACTCCTGTCTTCGTCTGTGTCAAATTAAAAGCATTAACCATCCTTCAACTCCTGTCTTGTCTGTCTGAGCTCTGTATTTTGGGTGCTAAATACTATGTGAACTCTAACAATGGGGTAAGTTCAACTTAAATACTTAACTATTACTGTTACTATATATATATAAGATTTAAACTGCCAGATTGGTTTGAAAAACCACAATTTTAATTTAACCAAGTAACCTGTATCATAAATACATGTCTGGAATTTGTAACACACCAAACTGTCTTGATAGACCATTAGGAGGTGCAGCTTCCCTGTACCAATATGGCAGCTGTTCCCTAGGAATTTGGGGAATTTGACTCTCTGCAGCCAGGGACATGTTTTTTTAGTGCACCGCAGACTATGTAAGGTGAACTGCATGGATGCTACTGTGGTCATTTCATTTATCGTACAGACCAATTATTGTGTAGCATGTGCAGCAGATGTCACATTGTACAGCCCTTCCATCGGTATTTTGGAAAATAGGATTTTTCCTCCTTTGTTTCAAAAATAAAAGATATTGTTCACACAAGCACTGCTTTAAAAAAAAAAAATCTTAGCTGAAATGAAAATTCAAAAACACAGTTGAAGCACTCTCTAGAGTATGCTAAACCAACAGATGGTGTTATCACCCTAATCTATGTTGGCCAATCAGAATCCTGAAATGTGCACCAATAAGCTTGATGCTGGGTCTCGTCCAAAATCGGTGAGGTTGACATCAGGGTCTGTGTAATGAGATTATGTAGATTATGATTATGTTAAGTGACCACCGTAGTGCATTCAGACACCTTTGTTCCAAATCTAAAAACATGCAAAAAGTCCTGTTAGTAAGGTTAAAAGCAGCACTACTTTTTGCACGTCTACCATTACATGAAATGTCACCTCACATAAACAAAGTAATATAACTGCACACAGTCAACATAACAAGCCAAAAAATTCTTTTTCCCTGTCAACGTGTCAACACTGTTTCTGAACATCTCCACACTGGAAGGATTTTTCCAAAAGCTCTTTTTCAGTGGCCTATAATGCAGCATATGTGGACGAAAAGCCAAAACATATAGAAAATGCTACGTTTTCAAAATCACCTACATACGTGTGGACATGGCCTTATCAATTAGAAATTAAATTGCTTCGAAAATTAGCAACACCTAGCATAGTGCTTAAATATAACAAGCTCAAGGAGGTCTAACCTGGAAATCATCCAGAAGCAATGTGCGTGTGTGTTCAGACTCAAATATGAGTCTCTAGCTCAATGCAGCTGGCAGGACTGCTGCTTTTGGGTGTTTTAAAGAAACATTCCAACATTTTAAGAAAAATACTTGCGCTTAAAAGTAGTCAGAATGCGACCAACAGGGCAACAAACAGCAGCAGTCAGATTATCATTTAAACAACCCCTCAGACAGTGGAGTAGAAAACAAGTCAAACTGTCTGTTGCTCATGCTTTTAATGTGCAACACACAGCATGGGTAGAGCAGTAGGTATGTAAAAATGATCATTAGTTTCTAACAAGGGTCTTTTTCGTATGTCTTGTTATTTAAGTCAGATTTTCTTTTTTTTTTTACTATTCTTTTTTTTTGTTACACTGCTGTTCATGTCTGTGATGTAAAAATGACACGTAATATAAATATATAGTATTCATTCATTCATCTTCTATACCCCTTGTATCCCTTTCGGGGTTGGGGGAGGCTGGAGCCTATCCCAGCTGTCAATGGGCGAGAGGCGGGGTACACCCTGAGCCGGTCGCCAGCCGACTGCAGGGCAACATACATACACACATTCACTCTCACATTCACACCTATGGGCAATTTAGAGTCACCAATTAGCCTAGTGAGCATGTTTTTGGTCTGTGGGAGGAAGCTGGAGTGCCTGGAGAGAACCCACGCATGCACCGGAAGAACATGCAAACTTCACAAACCGGGAACCTTCTTGCTGTGAGGCACGCGCACTACCTGCTGCGCCACCGTGCCGCCCTAAATATATAATATAAATGATTAAATTAAATTGACAAAGCCAGAATACCCATGATGCTGTGCAGTAAGAGAGTTTGTACTTATTTCAGTTATTTGCTTTAATTTGAATGGAAGGTACTGAAACTGCCGTATAGTTTCCACATTGGACGTGTAATAGTTCACAGCACACTTAATGCCAACTTGTGTGCCATATGTACTAAGCAGTTTGTAGCAGTACCAGCTGTAACCAGTAGGGGGTGATGTGATCTCACACTGAAGCCAGACGGACAGACGTTTCCGCTGCTGTGGCCTGGTTTCCAGTTTCTGGCTGGCTGCCTCTCAGACACACCCAAAGCCCTGCTCACATAATGACAGACCTGCTGCCCTGCAGATTTAAAGAAGCCAAACAGCAGCCTGCTGGCTCATGACAAAACTTAATGGTCAACCCCTCGCTGTGTATGTGGTCAGGCTGATTTCATGTTTCTGTTGGGGGAAAATAGACTGGGGAGGCTCTGCATGTTCTGTAATAATATGCTGGGATAATGTAACATTTTGGAAACCTTCAAAGTCGTAATTTTTATCTTCAAATCCTCTCTTTCATGAGGCTACTCAGGCCTCTTCTGTAGATAAGTCACTGGAAAATGATACAAAACAAGGTCTAAAATGTAGTAATAGATGTAGAAATGCAATAGATGTAACATCTGAGCCCCTTTTATACGTGATTTACAGCTGATGAAACCTAAGATAAATCAGTCACAGGAGATTCATTTTATGGTAATCCATCTCTCTCCAGATGGATCTGAAACACACTTTCTTTTCTTCATACGATCTCTGTAGCAGCACTGCACGGCCGAATCAAGCCCACACTACCCGAAACCTGAGGATGAATCCAGACAAGTTTTTTGAAACCCTAACGTTTCCTGTAGCACTACCATGAGGCTGACATTTGTGTTTTTGAGTGAAAAAATGTTTAATTTGTGGATTGCCCTGGAATTTACTACCAACACTCATGCACATAATCGGTTGTTCAGTGATGAAGGTGCTTATACCTGCTGAAATCTGAACCATCGCTGATGTCAGTGTAACTGCAGAACAGATGTAGTGAGCTGCACATTGCGAACAACGCTAACACCACAGTCTCTCAGCCTTGTTCTTCTCATGCTCAGTGAGTTAGCTGCTCAGCCACAAAATCATTGTGATTGGCTGCTCCACCAGAACGTGGATAATGACAGACCTGCTGCCCTGATTTGTTGTTGCACGCTTTCAGTTCAGACAGATGATGATCAGTGTGTTCGTGGACAGTCCATGAAAAGTGCTTCCTTAACCTTGTTACACTCTGTACCTCTGCCCGTCTGCAAATAACTTTGTCTAAGCACATTTTTCCATGCAACTCATCCAGTTTAGCATGTTTCAAGCTGGAATGATGCTCAAGGTTAGCCTCATTCATCACTGTGAGCATGTCTCCCAAACTAACTTAGACACACTAGCTTGACTTTTACTTCAACTAAGTACAATATTCATTTGTGCATCTCTCTTGGAAAGAGTGATGGTACTCATCTACTTAGATTTTGCTGACAATCTGCATGATGCACTGATGTGATATCACACGAGTGTTCAGGGACCACTCTAAAGCACATTTTAAATCTACTGTTTTATGTTATTTTGTTCATTGCTGATGAAGATTAAGTGCCTTTTTGTATTCATGAATTGCCTTGCTGGCTTGATCAAACGCTCTCGTGGGCCGTATACAACCTGCGGGCTGGAGGTCCCCCACCACCGGCCTAATGACAGACTCACAGGCCTGCCAGTGTGGCTGTAGACTGAACTAAAGAAGCAAACCGAGACCAGACAGGAGTGAGAAAGACTATATCACAAATACTACAGCTGCAGTATGTTACCTTGCTAGAAACTGGAAGCTGCAGCATCTCCTCTCTATTTAGGCCCAGCAAATAAGATGAGAGAGAGGTTGCTGTAGGAAATGAGACAAAAGACCAAGCCAGTGGGTTTTAAGTCTGAAATTATTATAAGTTCCTCTCTGCACTTTTACTCTGGGTAACTGTTCCAGGCTGATGCTTCACTGACCATTTACAGGACATCTTCATATTTACTGTATTGCCAGGAAGTCCATCCTGTTTCGTGTCTAAGGCAGAATCATACCATGATGATAGCCTGACCGCTTCACCTTCACCCGTCATCACCGCATCATTACCCATAAATATGTAATGGTCACATTAAAGAAATCTATCTGATACACACAGCCATTATCACTTGCTGCCAGTATCAAGTGCGGATGATTACCAGTAATGACTGACATCAGCTGACCCTGCAGTGAGCTGCCCATCTTCCTTAAAGCTGCACCAGGCTGGGTTTTCAGGTAAAAGTAAGCCAGGCTTATCAGCTTAAATCACAAGCTGCTGCAGGGGGAGAGTGGCCTGTCCACACACTGATAGATATTATTCTAATCTAAGTATGTTCACTGGTTCGTAATCTTGCATACTGGAGCCTATGTCTCCTGTTCTTTTCTTTCTTTTCATCTCTCATGTGTTTGGTTTCTTTTGGAATAAAGCATCACAGGCAGACTGGGTTAGTGAACATGAGCTATGTGCTGTTTACTGACACAGTCTGGCAGGACTTTGGGGTTTTGAGTTTTGAGTCTTTCAGCCTCCTCTCTGTTGAAACTGCCATTATGTAAGTTTTTCACAGTGAAGTTTTAAAAACTTTTTTCAAAATTTGAAGATAGACATAAAAATAGAAATAGGAACCTGCAAAGCATTGCACAGTAGATCTATGTGGATACTCTCACAGCAGTGTATGACCGTTTCTTTTGTCTGTTCAGCCCTTTTGGATCAGAGCATCAAACCTCTCACACCCTCATGCATGGGTCACATGCATAATGTTTGTTTTAAACAGTGTATAACCCCGCTACCATGGCTTATAATAACTATACTGTCTCTTTTGTTTAATAATTAAAATTTCATATTTTATAGGTTGCATCGCAGCTTTAGAATCATCATTTAGAATCATTTGTCAAAAATCAGAGCAGTCACTGAGAGTCACAAGTTTACTACTATTGTTCTGCACACATGACTGTGATTTAACACTAATTTTACCCTTAATTCAGTCAAAGACAATATAAAAATCTTACACATTAGTTATGGTTGAACATGCTCCTCTGCTGGATGGTTAGCAGTATTTTCAGGAGAAGTTACCTCCCCTCTAGTAGCTGTTGAAAGAACATCTAATTCTTCCGACTACTTACGTTACACGTCTGATTGTACACAGACTAAATGTTGTGCAGAGTATTCCATGTTCTTGTCCGAGTCATTAGGTAGAGCTATGGATTCCAGCATGTACATTATATACAGTACATAATGTCTCAGGGGCATTAATCCACCCAAGCACCCTGTCCACCCCTCCATCAGCCCCTCCTCCATCAGTATTAGTGCCACAGCTCTGTCTGTATTCTGTAACATACTGTCTGCATTACAGAGACTATCTGATGATCATTGTGAAGTTCCCTCTTATATAGTCATTAGCCAAAAAAGCTCTAGTTCTAATATTAAACTTTAATTATACAGAATGTGAAAAATAAGCCCAGGAAACTGCTACCATGTTTTATTAGTATGTAAAGTACAGCTAAAAGGTAGATAAGGAACAGACAAGCAAGGCTGCTGGGGGTTAATAAGATTATAGTAGCGCAACACTGGATTAACATCAGTGAATGGAGGATGACTTTTGTGTGTGTGTTTGTGCACGCGTGCATGTGTGCATGTGTGTCTGTATGTGTGTGTGCGTGAAGGAGGGGGAGGCTGTGGGTGTGAAGACCGGTGGAACTTGGCAGGTGCAAAAACACAGATTGTGTATTCAATCCACTGTTCAAATACACTCTCATTTATCATTTCTGCCACCAGTGACGTGTTTTTTTTCACATTCTGTCTCAGTGCTTATTAGTACCTGTTCACACACACGGTTACGCACAGCCTTTCATACACATGCACTTACATTCACTATGCATACAGCAGTCGGTAATGGCTCCTCCTTGCTCCTCAGCCTAAGAGGAGCTAAAGAAGGAGCATTTTCAAGGATAGTGAAGGGCGTCTTTGGAAACGTTATTAAAACCTTGTTTTAATATATCATTAACTTATATTAGACTGCTCGTGGACAGTTAATGCTAAATTCAAACATGAAAGAAAGAGACTGTAGTCTCAATTTCTTGTATTGTCAACAAATCCAATGAAAAGACCCAAATCATCAATGAATCGATCCGACTATTGAACATTGTCTGTGTATCTAAAGCATCCCTCTGTGCCAATAGTGGAGTGCTGTCCAAAAACTAGTGAAAATACATCAATGAGCCACACTGTCACGCCAGGTTCCTTCATTACCACGAACACACACACTCAGTGTAATTTATTTTGACTCAGTCCCACATACACCACGTTGCAGAGATATTTGAATGGGGTCAGGGCTAAGATTGGGTCCAGACTCAGATTAGGATGAAACAGACTTCAACACAAATGGTAAAACAGCAAATAATCCAAATCCCCATATGGCAGAGCAACACGGGGTTACTGGGATTGTAACTGTAATGTTAATTCTCAGATAAAAGATTTTATTCCCATAATACCAGACAGGTTGACCACCTTTATCTTCCTCTTTACGTAATGAAATGTGGCCGCCTTCTCTCAGATATCATGGTGTACAATACTAAAGTACATGACAGTACATGGGATTGGTTGATACAGAACAATCCTCAGCCTAATATCTAAACATCAATGAGCTTGTGTTTGAACTGTTTCCTGTAATTTAAGAGAGCGTCATCATCATTGGCTACTTGTGACCCAATTTAGACTTGCAAATCAGTGTGAGTCCCTGATTCCCAAATACCACACACACAAAAAAAAATAGTAAATTTGACCTCTACTCACCAAACTCACCACGGATTGTTGGGTCAGGCCTTCCCTGTTTGTGTGCCAGGCTGCAGGCTCAGAGATTTCATCAAATACACACGTCTTTTCTTTTCCTGCTGGTTTTCACTGGTTTTTAGCTGAATACAAACTGAGGTCCTCTGGCTCTGTTAATGTTTAATTAACCAATAAGATATTTCTTCTCCCCCCGAGAGGCTCTGCCTTCAAGAAATATTTGTGTAGCTAAAATTTCCAGTCTGGCAGGAGCAGAGGAGAGCAGCACACACTGTAATGAAAATGAGTTTCCCCTTCACTGACTAAACATTGGTGGCCTGCAATTGCTGCTGCATCATCCCGCTGTTAAAATATTCTGACAGACACATTTGAAAATATAATCTCGTCAAATGTCCCCTCAGGGAATAGAATGCATCATCAAGATCTAATGTTTACTCTGCACCCTGAATCTTTATGCATAGCTATATATGGAATCAACTTGGTTAGAATTGCAATCAGGTCCAAGACTGGCAGGGCTCAGTTTAAGACTGTACTGTAAGCGGAAAATACACTCCATGACAGTCATCAGTAGCAGTAACTGTGGATGAAATGGAATGGAGACGTGGAAGTATGAACCATGCTGGGAACAGCTTAGGCCCATCCTACATCCAGGATGTGATCAAACCATACATCCCAGTCAATCCGCTTGTTAAGTCCTTCACTACCAGGAGACCCACACTCAACAAAATCATGGTGGTTTGTTAATGGTGGAATGAGCTCACCATTGAGCTCCTCATCTGTTCAGACTGACTCATGAAGAAACTCTTTCTTTATCATTTATTCTTCCAAAATGTAGCACTTGAAGTAATTCAACATATTTGATTGAATGAAAGTATCAGCTAAATAAATGTAATATAAACAGTGAAAAAGATAAGGAATGAGGGAAGAAAGAGACAAAAATACTGAATGATCCCTGGTTTTATTCTATTTTTTCAAGTTCAGTATGTAGGTATGTGCAGACACTGGTACAGTATGTACTTCTTCCACAAAATAACAAGGTTTCTCACTCTGAATTTTATTTCTGCTTCTGTATAAACTGCCAGAGACTGAAGCATCACAAGTATAAAGCTGCACTAATCAATTTTATATTAACAGTGTATGAAATAAGTTTGTGTAAACCTGTACTAACCACAGAGGATTGTCACCCGATTTTGCAGTTCCACTCTACAGAACTTTTAGTGTCTTTCAGCTTTGGGTCCACAATTTATTCTTTTGGTTCAGTCTCATGGCTCTCATCAATGATGCAAGCAAAGCAAGAAATCGGTAGAGACCAAAACAGAGCTAGAAGAAGGGTTAAAATTAGACTAAGATTTTACAGGCAGTCAAACACATGACTTCAAATTAATGCTAATGTTGCTCTGTATCTGTGTAAATAGGCAATTGTTTGCAACATGTTAGCTGGGTGATATTGCATCCCACAATATCCAAGTGGCCAGTAAAAATCCGTGGATGCATATGTAAACTGGTACAAACCACTCAGTATTGGGACTAACTAGCTTAGTTGAAGCAGTGTGGGAGGTGACTGACAAATTTCCCCTTCAGGGCCTGCTGTCGCTACACAAGTCTCTAATCACCCACTGCTGGTATAATTTGGTATTGCAAAGTCAACTGAACTCTCATTGGCAATACAAGCAGTTCTGACTCAATACACTCGACAGGTGAGCTACCAGTATTTTCAAGAGGATCGTGTTTGATAGTTAGACTACTTGCGTGCATGCTAGTTTTAACACTTGTTTTGCACTATTGCTGTTGAAGAGTTTCTGTATTTTTTAACATTTTAATGGAAAAGCTAATTTGTTGTGAAACCTTGAACCTATAAAGAAATTTAATTTCCTCGCTGTTCCTTCAAGGACATTCTCCCCACTGTTAATAAAACACATTAATTCCACTGTAATGCCTCATTGGATTAGAAAGACAACTTGCTTTTTGCTTGTTTTTTGTTTTTTTGTTGTTGTATTTTTTTATTTTTTTATTTTTTTTTTGCTTTTTTAGATACAGATGTCAAATCCTCTCATCACTTTGGCGTATAGTAAGTTGGAGCATAATGACTCGTGTATAACCTAAAAGTTAGTTTAGCAGTTTATCACTGAAAATTATGTCAAAATTCCCACAGCATCACTGGCTCACAGAAATTATTTCTGTGAGGAGGAATAAAAGGGAAAGGAAGGGAGGAGAGATGCTGGTGCAGACATCAGGCATCAGCAGGAGGTTGGCAGCGCTGTCCTCCTCTCTAATTTAAGAGAGTAAGGGAGTAATTACACACCAATTTTACCTCCACCTCCTCCCTTGACTACTAGGACTCCTCCCAGCCTCCTTCCTCCTCCTGTCTCTCTTCACCTCAAACCATCCCTGTCCTCCCTGCATTGCCTCCTTAACTACACTGCACCTCCCCCTGTCCTCCATAACTTCCATCACTGTATGTCCACCCATGGTGGTTTAATCAAGCAGTGAGACAGCCCTGATATAAATGACACATAAGCCTGGAAGTGACATCAAGACCTCTGTTCTCCATAGTGACCAGCTGTTACTCACCAGGAAATTGTTAGCTAGCCAATAACATTCAAAGTGCTAGCCAGTCACAACAGCCAACCATACCAGGGGGGTCACTTCAGTTAGTATAAAACTATAAAACTTCAGACTTATATAAAACTGGATGGTGACGCATAGCTTCCTCCATTTAGGACCAGTCAATCAATGTTAAAGTGTCAGTGTTATGGCCCTCCTTAGTTGACACTGGCTGCAAAAGTTATTAGGAGTACCACCAAAATGAAGCTGACCAATAATATTTGTATTCCTTTAAGAATATTTCATTCAGTTTTAACAATCTTAATGCTACTTAAAGGGGTTTCCAGAGGGGAAAGGTGTATGTTAGGAGGTTACGGTTTAATGGGTTTCAGTGGAAACAAGACAGTGAATGTGGCTGCTTGTTTCAGGGACTGTGGATTTGTAATTACACAGCCAGATGTTGCCACTGTACATTGTGGCTGCAAAGAAATTACAAGCAAATGAACTAAAAAATAGACCAAGATGTGTTTGGACCCACTTGTTAAATATATGATTGGCATGAAGAAGCCATGAAACCTAGTGGTGTCACTGTTTAGGCAAAACCACAAAGGTGTTGGCCTTGATAAGGGAGGGAGATGCAGAGAGAAAGGGGTGTGGGAGGGCAGCTGTGATGGGTGGAACCAGCTTTGTTGTTATATGTGGCCTTCTAATGACAAGGCGTCTTGGAGTTTGAAGATATAAATACTTTTTAAAAATGCTGTTCCAAGCAAAACTTGGAAGGAGTCCACTATGCTGGCTTAAAATGACAGGGTGGATGGAAAGGGACTGTGGCTGGGGGCGGGTGTTTTTTTTGTGTGTGTGTCTGTGTGTCTGTGTGTAAGTTAATTCACACTGGGTGGACAGTTTTACTGTTTAGCTTGTTCTTTCTTCCACAATGTGTGACTGTGTCACAGATGTTTCTCATGTTGAACACCCATTAAACACACACGTCTCCCTCTGCTGTGTAATTGTGACGGATTTATATTTAAAATGTGTTGTCTTACATGTCTTGTAATGAGTTACTGAACTCTAAGACACTGAGTTTAGCCCATAATTCAGTATCCTGTTCCTGCTGACCAAATACTGACACAGATGTTTGCCTTCTGTTGACACAAGGCTGGGTAGTCTCCGCAGTAAATGGAACAGGAACCACATTTAAACAGAGAAGCCCTTTTAGACCGACAAACACCTTCTGTGACCAAACCTGCTTCACCAAACAAAATGTTTTCCTATTTGTCAGCTAGTTTTTCTTTCCCACTGGGTTCATAGATTTCCATTCGTTCTTGCCAATGAGTTCAACCATTCGTTCGTACCCTCTTCCTTCGCCTGAACAAGCTGCACTACGGTGGTGTTTGGTTGGTGTTTACATTATGCTTCATATTTAACGAGAAAAACTGCTGACATAGAAATATTCCTGTACTCTGTGTGAAGACAGCTGTGTTACAGTAGAAGGTGTGTGCGTATTACTTGTGTGACCACATTTACCCCTGGTTTTTTTAGCAGTCTGTATTTGAATATGCTATCATGGCATGGCAGGCGATGTTCCTGTGTATTCCAGACTACCGCGAATGGAAAATGTAGCAGCAATGCTGTTTCATACTCCTTGTCTGTCTTACCACAATTATCACACTTTATAGATTCACAATAGTAATATTTCTAGCAACAGCTTTAACATTTTTACGTTTCTCCACACGTCTGGACCATTCTAATCTGTGTTGGTGGCATTCTCACACTGTAATGGATTGGATGGATGAGGTGAGAGGAGTTATTTTAGGCATCCAGGGTTTGGAAACAATAGACAGTCGTAGGCGACTTCCTCGGCATGAGTGGGCATGAAACTCTCATCAAGAGGATGAGGAGAAATATCGGGTATAAGTAAAATGTGGAACATATCAACCAGTGTAAACAAAAACTTAGGTGATGAAATCAACAATGACTCATGAGTGGAAGAAAGTTGACGTGCTGTTGAAACCTGAAATTACTACATACAGTTGAAATTTCGTGAATGTTGGGTGAATTCTGCAACTTTAATGTAATCTTATGCTATCAATTGCGAAAATGAAGTGTCTGTCCTGCTCTGATTCATCACTTGTCACAGCTTTAATTTCACGTCAAATGATTTCACACTTGAAAGCAGAGAGCTGAGAAGCTGCTGGAGCTTGAAGTTCAGCTCTGAGGGGTTCTTGGTAACGTCCACCATGAAGGCCAAATCACACACACACTTGTTATCACTGACTTTCCATGTCAGATTTCGTTCATCTCTATGAATTATTTCAGACAAACAGACACTTTGGAGCACTTTCACTTTGTCCGGTGCTAGCAGCTCCACAACAGCAACAAGACCACTGACCCCACAAATTCTCCTTCTGAATGAAGTTTTAGCTTCTTAGCTTCCTCCTCACTCAAGACAGTGCTTGCCTGCACAAAACTGTCTCTGTCAGACTTCGATTTGAAAGCTGCTTGTTGGAAACCCAAACTCTGCAGAATAACTTTGTCCAAGCATATTTGTCTTTGCAACTCATCCAGTTTAGCATTTTTCAAGCTGTAATGGGTTGAGATTGGGCCATTTTCATCTCTGCTTCTCAGTCTTATCAGTCACAATGTGTCCTTACTGATTTGTCATGCCCCTATCACATGGTCCTTGAAGCAATTAACCAACATCACCTTGTATATAACTGTGAGCCTTGACTACCAGTGGTTTAATCAACATGGATAACAAATTGCAGGCATTGCTGACCTTTCTGTCTATGCTACCAGCTGCTGTGCACTTAAATTCTACATTTTTTTATGCTTCTACTGCTGCACAGGAAGCAAACATTGGCACCCACCTGCCCCACCCCTGGGCAGGTGGGTGCCAATGTTTGCTTGTCTGATTTTTTTTTTTTTTTTTTAAGCCATTGCAAGTCTGCTGTAATGTAAAACATTTTACAATGAGTTTACAAATCGTTGTTAATTGTTGTTAACATCTATGAGATGTTATCCTGGCCAATCAAATAACACAAAAAACATGAATATCATGCATCATTTAGTATGATGTCATTATATAGACTGACCTAGCACACAGACGGTAACATATTGAGATCACAGCAAATTCACAGACAAAGTATCCACATGATCTTGCTATGTCCACTTACCACAGTCAAAGCTTGACTCACAGTGATGGCGGAGAAAACACTGACATGCTTTTATTCAAATGAGGGGGCACAGTGACTGCAGTGAGGGGGCACTGCCCCCTCGTGGAGCCAATGCTGTGTTTAATTGTGGCGGTAATGTCTGCTTGTGATTAGAACATCTCCTCCCATGCTGATAGCATTTCCACCTGTGGTGGCGACGCTTCTTCCTGTGGTGTGACATTTTTACCCACAACAATGACCTTTCTTCCCAGTAAAGGGCAGTAATGCAACATTAAATGAGTCCACTCTTAAATCACTCAGGAAGAGGAGAAAAATACCTGCCCTTTTCAGTGCTGATGCTTAATGGTTTACAATTAGCTGTGTCATCTGATGGTGTGAAGAAGGTGAAAATGGAAGGCCATAATGGAGTTATGCTATTTCAGGCCCTTGGTATCGCTCTATTTTGTTTTGTGAAAAAGCTTCTGGCACTATGGCAGGTCTTGGGATGAAAGTTGAAGCTGCTATAATCTATACTTTTACATGATACATCCAGGAAGACTGTGACAGCATAAACAACTTCCTCTTTGGGTTTTGTGACAGAAACAGCTGATCAGTCATGTCAGTTAGAATCTGTCGTCAGAATTTATTAAAGGAATTTTTTTAAAGGCAAAAACCACCTCAAGCATAAAAACATTTTTCATATTTTTCTATTTTCATCAAGATTTTTGTGATATTTCAAAATACACATGAAAACACCTTGATGGAAAAATGGCTTCGTTCCTTGCATTTCTGCTGTTAATCCCTCTATTGTTTTTCTTGTTGGTCCCCTGTTTGTTGTCTCTCTGTGTGTTTGTCTGGCTGTAGCACCTTGTTTCCCTCCAGCTGCCAATCTACCTGCACACCTGCGACCAATCCACTCATCAAGTCCAAGCCGTACATATAGCGCCGCTCTTCACTCCAGTACATTCAAGATCATCCAGTTTGCTAGCGTGGCACTAAAGCTAAAGCCAATCTCTAGCTCTAGTCTGTCTTTTTCTCCTGTTTGCTTGATCCAGATTGACTCTGTGTTTCGTTATGGCTCAGGTTCATTATCCTCCAGTGATCCCTGTCCGCCTGCCTCGCCCAGTGTGTCGCCAGTCTGCCTTCCAGCTCAACTCCACCGTCAACTCTGGTTCAACTGTCCAAACCCCACCTCACCAATTTCTTAGTAAAACTGCCTTTGCGCAAGCCTTTTGTCTGAGTCCTGCTTTTGGATCCTAAATGAACACAACCTCACAGGGATATGGATAGTAAAGCCTGATGTTAGACAGAGACTTATGGTGTATTGAATATTTGTGTATTAGGACACTAACATCATGCTGAGTGCCGCTGTGTGTGTGAGTGTGTGTGTGCATGCGTTTCCCAACCTGAAGCTAAGCTGTTACAGTGTGACAGTGCAGCTGGATCAGCCTCAGTGTTTTATACAGAGGACAGGACAGAACACGGAGGCTTTTCCTCTCCACAAAATGTAATCCCTGTGCTTCCTGTTGATGACAGGACAGAGAGCTTTGTCCCTCTGCTTCTACAAATGGAAGACTTTGTTGATTGCTTGACCACATATTTTGTGTGCGTATAACCTGATGCACACACAGAATAAGCTATGTGTACCTGACATATACAAATGGCTTCCAGCAGGTGCTCATTTCTCCAAATCTCAACACTTCCAACCACGTTACAGTAAAATGATCTCAATAAAGTACATGTTCAGATATTCAACATGGACCTCTCCAAGGCAAACGCTCACAGAAATAAATCTCTCATGCATTGCGGCTTTTCAGACAAGAACCTTTCACACCTTTGTTGATGTCAACAAATATCACAAGTCACAGCTTTTGTATGCAAAGTGACATTACACCATAAGGAGAACCTTCAGTTTGATATATATCATTATTGTATTTCATATTTTCAATGACCATGGCTCAGTTTCTAAATAAACAGTGGCACTCGAAATGCAAAACATCAAAATCATGTGAGCGCTAAGAATGAAAATATGTGTACTGTGATAAAAGGTATTAAATTAAGTAACATGGAACTTATTGGTAGGGGGTGTATGAATGAAGATGAGCAGTGAATTACAAGTACAGACATGCTGCTGCAGTTGGATTCTAAAAAAAGAAATACCATTTTACTCAATGCAGTGCAGTCAAAGCCTGTTATCGTAAAGCATGACTCCATGAAATATCTGTAGTTTCAAATCATGATGTTTTCCTAAACCTAACCACGTATTTTTGGTGCCTAAACCTAACCAAACTGTGATCATTTCACTATGTTAACCACTCATTACAGAGGCTTCTGGCAGATGTCTCATACGCACACTGAAGGGTACCTTGCGTGGCTGGATAAGATGCCAAGGGGCATGACTAAAACACTGGTATTTGACGACTTGGAAAAGAGAATTGGCTTGTAGTTTTGGTCAGAAAATATTACACCCTGTGATGTAATATTTCTAGGAATCTCAGAAATGAGAAATAAATGAGACCAAAGGTTTGTAAGAGTCAGATTCCCCACAGAAGCCACTTGTGACGCTGGAGCAAATCCATACTTATTCAACAAGAAACCCAATCCCACAAATGAGAACAATCCTTTAAGAAATTGGAGGTTTCTTAAAAAAAAAAAACTAGCAGTTGTTTGGTTTACTTAAAGTCTACACTGCTCTTGCAATAAGCAGACTGAGAATGGGGATAATGATTTGGCATACTGCAATCCGTTGAGAATGGCTAAACTCTCATGTTGCTCATCTTGTACAGCCTGAAATTAAAATTTGTAAATGCAGACGCTTATCCATCTGCCAAGGCACTTTCTAACCATTCAAAAATAAGACAGTGTCCAACTCAATTCATCCTCTCTGAAGTCCAGCTTTTACCCTGTGGTGCACATTTCTGAATGTCTTAGCTAAGTTATGTCAAACACTTATTCATACAGCAGCTTCATTCATTCATTTTTTACACTTAGGAGGAACATACTGAAGAACATGAGCCCTCTTTTACAAGTGGGCTATCAACATAATATCACCATAATAATAGAATAAATGAATGAACTACTTAGCATCAAGAGGAAATATATTTTTAGTCATAACTTTATGCAATTATGTTTTCAGTGCCCGACTATCTAAGGCATTGTCTGTGGTAAATGCCAAATTGTTGATTAGATGAAAAGTATAGGTGCTTTGTGGATGAATCAGTGTGTAAGATTAAGATCTTGTGTCCTTTATTGTGAATGTGTAGGACATGGCTGTAGGGTGATAAAGCACATGGTGTCATATTGCATCAAATCATATTGTATCTCAACATACAATACCATAGCCTAATTGTGTCTTACCAAAGGTACTGTATGTATGCTATAGTATTGTATAGTATTATATCGCATCATATCACATCATTTCATATTATATTGAGTCTTATTTTATTGTACTGTGTCATGTAGTATTGTATAGTATTGTAGAGTGTGGTGTGTGATAGTTTTTAATATTATATTGTATCATACAGTCTGATACTCCACAGGTCAGGCTTAAAACATGTATCGTTACACCCCTGCAAAATACAAAGTACAGTCAGCATCTCAACTGTTGACCACACGGCCTTCTGTGCCAAAGGCCTTTCAAACCAGTTATGTGTGATGAGCTGAGGCGGATGGAAGAGTGAAAGCACTTGGGGACCGCATCGGCTCCAAGCCTCTTTAATCTCATAATCTTTATAGAGTAGCTCTTGTTAGCTGGTTCTGGCCCTAGAGGCAAACTCCACGCTGCCCCTGCTCCTCTGTTACTGCCTATTAGCATCACATCAACATGCATGGGCACAGGCTATTGATAGCAACACACATACACACACACATTTACTCTTTACGCATACAGATGCCAGAGGCTAATAAAATTAGACAAATACCAGCTAACAAACTCCAGTTACATAACAGATCCAAAAAGAAAAATGTTTGATTTAATTGAATCACTGAGGCAGCTTCAACTGTAACACAGATAACATGTTTCCTGTTGTTTCTCTCTTGTCTCATTACTGCTAATCACTGGCTCTGCTTTCTAATAAGAAAGTAGTAAAACACCATCCCATCCCTCCATCCCTTCACATCTGCCCATCCTATCATCCAATCACAGCCTGGGGTCAGTGCTGTATCATTCATCTCTCTGACGAGGACTTCCATCAGCCAGTAGCTGGAGGCTGCTCCACACATTACCACAGATGCATTATTCATTCATAACTAAGTTGCCTCTCAGTGAGGTGGAAAGCAAAGAGGCGAGTGAGCTCTGTTAGGAGAGGGTGTTCTGGTGATAAAAAACTGGCATATCCATTGTTGTTCTCTTTATTATTGTCCTTCTTGTTATTATTTCTATAAAATTGCATTTCAATGTAGGATTTAGGGGAGAAACCATAAGTGAAATTAAAAAAGTCCTGTCAGACTTCCATGTTTTAGAATATATTTTTTGCCATTTTGTTTTGGAACAGAAAATCCAACCAATAAAAAGATTACGTATTTTTTAACAATCTCTCCTCCTGTCAGCTAAAACTGTCTTTTCTTTCGTAACATTAAAGTCAGACTGAACACAGCGAGCCAGGAGCAGCAAATCTCTTGCAAAGTCACAGGGGTCAAAACTCAAATCCCAGTTGACGGCGGCAATTAAGTCTGATCATCATGAAGTCAACACATTAGAAGTGATGCATTTCACTATTTTTTCATTTCTATGCAAAGAAATCAAGAGCATGAGTCCAGTCTTATGAAGACAGGAAGATTACTCTCTTGCATGCTCAGGGCTGCAGTTTAATTCTTATCCCATCCTGCATTCACTCAACTGAGATGCTGACTCATAATTTTCTTTCATTGTCTGGTGCTGTCAGTTGAGATACAAGTGATCTCATCAGTTAGTCACTTCTATCCAACATGAGAGTGACGCACTTCATTGTTAGCCTATCATTTTGCTGCAGTCATTTTAAATATGAGCCTCTCTCTCTCTCTGCCAGTTCTTTCATGTTGCTGTTACACGTGCTGGCCTCACCGTGCAGGTTGCTTATGGCAAGTTTACGTCTCACTTTGCTGCTAATTCTCAGGCTGTCATCTGATGTCATGATGTAAGGCTCAGACACGCAAATGATTAAGAAGCTGCTTGTCAAGAAGAAGTTGGTTCAGAGATTCTGCACTTGATAAAAGCTCAAGGCATTGCTCCGGGTCTGGAGCTCTCGCAGCTTTAGACCTTGGGTAATGACATGGTTTGTGAAACACAAGACCAGGACAAACCTCCAGATCCACACCAGTTCCTGACCGCATACGCAAAAGGAAAGCCAAGCACAAGAATGCATGTGCCAGTGCTTCTCATCCCAATCAACCAGATGCTGCCTTTCACCCATCTGATATGCCCTTACATTATTACATTATTATTATTATCATACAGGTTCTGGCAAATTCTGCTCAGGCAATCAGTGCTCGTCTCTGATGTCTGGAGAACGCCCAAGCCTCATCTTCTTCTGCAGCTATGCTTACTGCCTTTCAAATCCTGCCAATCCATGTGCCAGCTCCCCAGCCATCCATTTCCACCACAAGAGACCAAGTCATGCCACAGTATCAGCTGTCTGTGCTCCCATGCAAGGTAGGCTCTGTGTTCCTTATGAAGCAAACATGCCTTTGAAATTTGCTCGGTAAGGACATTAACCTTACCAGTCTCATTCTCCATTCTCCAGAGTGAAGGAGGAACAAAATTGCCACTGCAGAGAATTTTACTGTCACTATCAAATCTGCTGACCCCAGATTGTTAGGACACATGTCATTGGGTGAGTTCGTAGTTGTTTTTGGTATTTATCGCAATATGATATGCTCTGTCTACCCAGATCGCAGACAAGAACTGGACTCTTATCTGGCTCTGATAAGTGACCTTAACTTAAGGTATGGAAAAAATATATTTTACCAATACCACAAAGGTTTGCAGCAAAACAGTCATACACATCTATCAGTCTAACCTCCACTTGAACTGGGCTGTCTTGGACACTGAACCTTTGGTCATGCTAGTAAGTGGATCACAAGCTGCATGGTGTCCTACTTGTGGCAATATGGGTCAATCAGCATCTCTGTCTGCCTGACGTTACCATTTTTTCCCCTTGAGCACAGGGCACTGCCAAAATGACCCACCTCTGTATGAGAGAGAGAAAACCGACAGCTGTCACCGCAAGGTGCACATCTTCAACAACTAGCCCATATGTAATAATTTTAAGAAAAAGTGATGGTGCAACGACCTGAAAATCCACCCTTCTTTTCCAATAAATATCCCTCTTCTTGCATCAAAACTGTCTTCTCATCCTGAATCTGTGTCTGTTGACCATTTGCTCACCAGGATTTCACAAGGGTTTCGGGTAGGGTCATCCCTGGCCTCCTCATATGTGTCAAAAAAATCATTAACATTAACTTATTAGATACATTACTCAGTAATTTATTTACCTGGTCAGTCTACCTTTTGAATCACATTGATTCAAACCAGTTTTGTGTTTTTAAGATCTACATACATTGACTTCACTTTACTCCCCATCCTGGTAATTCTCTTCAGTCACATGCCCAGGTTGCTGAGTAGAGAGTGTGTGTGTGTGTGTGTGTGTGTGTGTGTGTGTGTGTGTGTGTGTGTGTGTGTGTGTGTGTGTGTGTGTGTGTGTGTGTGTGGAGTGGAGTGGAGTGGAGGTTGTGTGTAAGAGGATCAGCAGCCTCATTAATGAAAGCAGCCAGCAGCCAGGCATTGACAGCTGGAGAGATAAGAGACATCAGGTAGACAGGCTTCACTTTGACAAACTCTGTAACAGCAGCTCAGCCTCCTCTGCGGACAAAAACAAATCCAAAGAAACTGCTCATTCTTATATTAAGGCATTTGTCTTGTTTTCAATATTTGGAAATTATTTCTAGATTTATTATGGTTATTATTGTATTATTCAGTATTGTTTAAAATCCAATTTGTTGAATATCACTTTTAATTATTGCTGTAACAACTTTTTCCCACGTGTATTATGTACTATCACCTGACCATTTTATCTGATCTCAGAACTTCATGGTTCTGGCCATGTGTCTTGTAATGCACTTAGTAAGTGTCTTGTAGCACTTAGTAAGTAAGTGTGTCCTTTCAGTCTGCCTCCATCAAAGTAGACAATCAACCCCACCCATAGGCTGGAGGTGTCATATTCTGAGATATCCAACTACCTTACTGCATCTCCAAGTATTGTATTTCTGACACCTGTCACTTATTCTGTTGTTAAGACATTTGCTGTTTTGATAGTCTGTCCAAAAGGATGTAACTGTTAACTAAATGCATTGCTGTGGACCAGAACTACTGTCTCTATTTTGACAGCCTTTTGTACTCATTTCACCTTTTTCTACAAACAAAGAGACGTAGAAAACTTATTGAAATTAGCCCAACTTATCTGCTTCCTGCTGAGAATATGAAAATTAGCTCTGTTTTTGTACAAATATCCAATTTTTGACCATGTCCATTCAGAGTGATAATATACCACGTCGGACTAATTTCAAATCATACGGTGCATCTTGCAGTTGTGCAGTTTTAGCATAAAGGTGGGTGTTCATTTCTATAATTTGTTATAGAGAATGTTATATTCTTATTGTAAACTGTGAACAAAACAGGACCCAATATTGAACCCTGTGGAACCCCCAACAACAGTGGTAAAGATACAGACCAATCATTTTCCAAAAGTAAGTACAGCATGATCAACAGTATCAAATGCTTTTGTTCCACAATCCACAAAGGCAGTTCAATATTTCCCTTTATCAACATCAGATACAGTTTAAGTTGTAACCAAACTAAGAGCGGTAACAGTACTACAACCCTGCTTCCAAAACAGCTGGAACGCTGTCAAAAACCTGAATAAAAAAGAATGTGAAATTTCACATTGACATACACTCAATTGAAAAGTACAAAGACAATATATTTAATGTTTTACCTCATCATCTTCCTTGTCCTCAGTAAATATATGCTTATTCTGAATTTGATGCCAGCAACACATTTGGGACAGGGGCAACAAGACGTCATGTTTATGTCTGAGTTGTCCAAAGTCAGCTAGTGGGCTGTTTGAACAGTACACCTCGTGAGAGCCCAGGTTTTGTCCCTTGCCTTGAATATCATTGGTTATTCTCTGGAGAACTAGAGGCCTGATCTATCTTCAGCCCAAAGCTTTGTAAAAGGTACATGTCTATCAATAACAGCAAGTAATGAATTTGTAAGATATTCCAATGTCAATTCTACATCTGTTATTTCAGAGATGTGATTTTTATTACTGTCAAGGTCACTGAGAAAAGCTTTTTTATTTTATTTCTTTTTTTCTTTTGATAACAATTTTACAGCTTGATCTTTCTCATGTAGCACTTCTAACACAGGCAAGAGGAAAGTGATCGCTAAGGCCAAGTGAAAAAACAAAAGCAGACAATTTGTCCTCTCTAATACACAGAATCCAATCTATCAGTGCTGACTTTGGATCCTTTAAATTAAGTCTGGTCAGCTCATCAATCAGCTGTGACAGACTGAGTTTAAGGTTTAGGTTAAAAAGCCACCTAAAACCAGCATCTCTGAGTTACTGTTCAGAGCAAGTTAATTATTAATTGACCTGGAGACAGCTGAGAGTCTGTATACACCCACAGCATTAATTGAGCCATTATGAGATAAGTTTACTTTCAGGGTAATACATTTAAAAAGAATTAGGTATAATGACAGCATTTAAAGCAGCAGCAGAAAAACATGACTATACAAACACACTACCCCCTCTTCCAGGTCTGTCCACTGTACGACTCCTAGTTATGTCAGGAAACCTCTGAATCATGTAAACTCTGTTTAAGTAGAAGTTTCTTCAGAACCAGGATATTGGGGTCAGTCAGGTGATCTAATTTAAATTGATTCCACAGATTTCTCATGTTTAAATGCGTCTACCTCATGCCATATCTGGATTTGAAAGCATGTGGATTAAATAAGACTTGGCCAGAGTTACAGGAGGGCTTGCTCATAAAGGGCAACCTAGAGCTTGGCAGACTGCCCAGCCATGGTCAGAGAGAAAGCTGGTCATGGTGCAGTCGATGGAATGGAGGATTGGGGTTGTTCCACAGCAGGGGGAAACTCCTATTCATCCAGGACATCAATTGTGGGCTCCAGGGCTTGGAGCTTGCTCTCAAAACAGAGAGCCGTGGAGCAGTGAGGGGAGTGCTTGTCTCTCAGCTTTCTGTCCTTTACCATAGTCCAAGGCTCGGGTGGAACACGCTTGAGATCTGGGTTTTGCTCAAGTCTGAAGCACAGGTCCTCTTTCACAGCTGGGTGGAGCATCAGATGGGCCAGACTCATCTACTTCAATAATGGGTCCATCAGGCCAGACATGGAGTAATGCAGGGATGCAGAGTGACATGCAGGAACTGTCACTGAGAATACAGAATACATTTAGTCATTATTCATGTTTGCATTATTCTTGTTTTCAATATTTTTAGTCATTTTTGTTGACAAATCAAACACTGTTCTATAGCTGGTGCAGCAAAAGTGGATTGACTCTGTTAAATAGACATTAAAATGAGGGGAAGGAGAGACATTGACAAGAGTGAAAATGAGACAAAAGGATGCAGAGGAGTCAGTGTTATGAGTAACGGGAGTGAAGTGAGATAGACAATGCAGTAAGTGCGATGTGGGCTCCAGGCAGCTTGCTGCATCAAACAGGGCAACCCAACCCTCAGCTATGGATACAAGATGAGATGAGACAATGAGAGAATGTGTGTGTACGTGTGTTATTATGTATTATTAGCATGTCTTTGTGTTTGTGTCTGGCAGGAATGTCATGGAAGTGGAAATGAACACAGACTGAAGGCCTAATGAAAATGAGTGGCAGAGCTTATCAGACAAGTTCCATATTAAAAGTGTAGCCTCTGTATAATTTGTTATTGGCTGCAACAGTCTGCAGGATATGAGTTATCTGTGTATGAAAGCACAGACTGATGCCATTCTATCACTTCACTGTAGATTAAATACTGATAGATCTGGGCTATGGTGGATCCCTGCATGTGTTTTCTTACTGCAGGAGCCACAGTGAACAAGTGGCAGGAAGTTCATTCATGTCCTGAAACCTCTCACCAAATACCTGAAGAAGTTTTCAGACTCAGCAGCATATTCAGTTGTTTCCTCTCTCCAGTTTCACTTGCCACAGCTTTAATTTCACGTTGAATGTTTTCACATTTGAAAGTGGAGAGCTGAGAAGCTGCTGGAGCTTGAGGTTCAGCTCTGAGAGGTTCTTGGTAACGTCCACCATGAAGACCAAATCACACAGGCACTATGAGTTATTCTGTGTCAAACAGACACTTTGGAGCAGTTTTACTCTGTCTGGTGGTCTTTCTGAATGAGGTTTCAGATTCTTAGCTATTTGCTCGCTTACAATAAAACATGCCTGAATAACACTGTCTCTGTCAGAATGTGGTCTTGTGAAAGATTTGTCCTTGCAGCTCATCCACTTTAACATGTGTGCAGCTGTAATGACCTGAGATTAGCTTTTTTCATTACTGTGGGCGCATTCACACAAACTAACTTAGATGCACTGGCTTGATTTTTACTTCAACGAAATAAAATAATCATCTGTCCATTTGTCTTGTAAAGTGCGACGATCAGCATCTAATGGTCCTGATCAAATTGTCTCATAGACAATATATGGCCCAAAGGTCCACCTTTGGAGTGGAGTCTCTTAACAGGACAATATTGTAACAGCCTGGCAGTGGCAACAAGTACTTTCATACTACTTTCATATGTCACTCTTGTTCATCTTCTCGCTGAGTGTGTGTGTGTGTGTGTGTGTGTGTGTGTGCGTGTGCGTGTGTGTGTGTGTGTGTGTGTGTGTGTGTGTGTGTGTGTGTGTTGGTATGGCATGATCTCCCCTCCTCCTCAGCTCTGTTCATCATACACACTTGTCTGCCATCAGCTCATCACCCCTCCCAGCCTGCTCACCTGCCTCTCATCAGATAATCTGTTTGTATCGTTCTGAACAGTGTAACCACTGAAGTCAACACATCCTCATACCCAAAAGACTACATAGGTTGATTGCTGATCACTAGATGTATGTGCGCACAGTTTGCTTAGTTTTTAGGCACCAAAACTACTTGCTTGGGTTTAGGAAAAGATCATGGGTTAAAATAAATATGTTACTGTTACATTCATGATGTAATGTTTGAGGGTCTTTAGATCAGGGGACAAAAATGAGCTGAGGAGGATGCAGAGGGAGCTGAAAAAGGAGATTAGGAGAGGCGAGGACAGCTACAGGAGGAAGCTGGAGGAGTGCCTGCAGGGGAACAACGCCGGAGAGGTCTGGAGAGGCCTGAAAATCATCTCAGGCCACAGCACTGACCAAGGGAGGGGCCCTGAATCTGGAGACGGGGAATGGGCAAATGAACTGAATCTGTTTTTCAACAGATTTAATTCTCCCCCGTTCGTCCCCCCCCCCCCACCCACCTGATGGTGTTACTTCTCTACACCCCCTCCCTCTCGCTCAAAGCATTCCTGACACCAGCAGCACCCTTTTCACACCATTAAACCCCCCTCCACTCCACATCACAGAGTACATTTATAGTCCATCTTAATGTAGCACTGTGTTTACATACCTACTGTTTTGCACTGTGTGATTTTATGTTTCAACATCATGCTATTCCACCCATGAAATATCTTGTGCCATATACTGTGCAATAGTGAAAAACACTGTACTTATTATCTTACCATGTGCAATTTTCAATTTTAATTTTGTTTCCTATTAGCAATGTTACTCAATACCCCCCCCCCCCCTTTTTTTTGTATATGTATAAGTTGATTTTTTATTTTCTATTTTGTATATTCCTCCTACTGTTGCTGCTTGTAACACCCTAATTTAACCCTAATGGGGGATTAATAAAGTGTTATCTTATTTGTAAATATGGATCCTAATAACCTACTTGCATAGTTAGGCCCTACATCCATTTTTCTGGGCACGATGGGCTCCTCTTGTCCAATTGGTAAGTGTACATTTAACAAGGTGTATATTACGACATGACAAATTGGCTCACAAGGTGTTGAGTCATTTACCGTGTCGTCAAGCTCCTGTCCTCATATAACCAGCACTGGTTCAATAAATTACACAATCTGACACAACATGACATTTCCAGCTGTTCTATTCTTTACTCTCTACTCATTCCTTTTTTTGAGGCAAAATCTTGAAATCCTCAGGATTCACAAATCCACAGCAGTCAGTGAATTAAAAAGACACTCCTGCACCTCACCATGGTGGGGAAATGTTGAGAGGGCTCATGGTTTGGGAGAGAAGTAATAAATGTTTCCAACAGTTCTCTCCAATACTTCAGGCATTTAATCAGCCCTCTGATTTATAGTGATGTACCTCATCACTGCTGCAGCCAGTATCATTTTTATTTCAGCCTCTGCAACATTCAGTTATAAGTCAAAGACTTTGGGATGGAGGGATTTTTGCTCCTGTCTCTAGGCTGAGGAAAAGCTACACTCACACACGCATTCAAACACACACACATACACGATGAGATACACTCCCTCTGCAAGTGAATTCGACTCCCTCATCTTGATTCTGCACTGAACTTCTGATCATCTATCAGGGAGTAACAGGGCTGTACTCTGTGGCTTGAATATGAGCTATTCAGCAAATATGTGCTTGCCAACTTTGTCAGTGTTCACACACACACACACACACATATCGTGGACCACCACATCATCTTGGCAGGAGCAGGAATTACTGTCATGGTTAATGGGCTCACAGGACTAGAGGCTGCTTTTGGACTACTTTATATAATTCATCGGAATGCCTGTTAGAGGAGTTCATCGTCATTCAGGCTCCATTTGTATGTGTGTGAGTGTGCGTATGTGTGTGTGTGTGTGCATATGTGTGAGTGTATCGAAGCCTCCTCAAAGGGTGTTTGCACTTGACAAACCATCAAAAAGCATCTAAAAGCACTTCACAGTGCCTTCCGAGTCGGTACACCACACAAACAAAGCCACAAAATGCTGTTCTCAGCTCACTGTCATGCTGGGTGGTGGATTAAAGAATTAACAAGAGGCTCTTGTTTGACTCCCAGCCAGATGAACCCTTTTGATAGTAAAGAACGTCCTGTTACATGATGACTAGACCTTTACTAGCCAGAGCTGAGCAGGAGTGGACAGGTGGCTGATGTTGAGCTCCCACATCCCACCGCATACGCACAAGTAGCATTCCCAGTCATCATGCAGCACAAAGACTGGCATTTACACCCCCCCACCCCCACAAACTACTTGAAACTCTCCACTACACACCAGGATGCTAAGCCACCCAGCGTGCATAACCTGCATGTCATTCAGATTTTCACCTCATGAGAAGCGGGTTGGTAATTGTGTGTGTGTCTTGTTTTAGCTCTAGCTGCAACTGCGCTAAACAACTTCATGCTTTGGCAGCTGCAAATGTCGCTGAACTCACTCAGAAATCCAGTTAAGGAAGACATTAAAACTGCATGCAGCATGCTCATCGTTTATGCTAAAAACAACAACAGAAGGGGATACACAAAAAGACTTGAGTGCTTGAGTTCAGTTATTTTCTAAACTAGATACCACCAGCTTTACAGTGCAACACATTACACATACATCACAGATGGATTTTAAAAATGATTTGCTGTTGGAGCTTCATTAAAGCCTCGTTAAATGGGCACGTCATGTATCACATTAGTATAGGGCAGTTTCTTCTCCCTGTTTTATAACATCTGACAGTACACAAGAGAGAACGTGAAAAGCACAGGACCAGACAGAAAGAGTAAACACAACAGATGAAACTAATAAAATAATGTGACAGTGGTACAAATGTGTTAAAGTTAGAAAACAGAATTTATGACAGGAGTCACTGCATGTTAATGGACCAACTATTGTGGCTGTGTGAGCGTGTCAAAGCTTGTCATGTGTGATGATGTTGGTATGTTTGAAGCATGTCTGAGGAACAGTCTGGATGTAAAGGGAAGAAATTTTCAACAAGACTAAGAATCATAACCAGCCATGCTAGCAGCTCTGTGAAACTGTACCCAGACACAGCCGTGCTTTTTAACCAAATGCTGACCTCAGCATGTTAACATGCTCATAATGACAATGTTAACATTTGCCAATTACCACTGAAGACAAAGTACAGCTTTGACTGACAGGACTGTCATTAGTTTTGTGGCTGCTCCAAAGTTTGGACAAATTAAATTTTTTTAGGTTTCTTAAATCATTTTCATTTCTGAATTCAGTAAAATGACTCAGGCTGCTGTTAAAAATGATGATGGGGCGATTTGTTGTCATAAACCCGCTCTCTGTTGCTTTTAGAATTTATTTCAAGATTTCATGATATTATTGATTACAAAGCCGTTTGAGGTCTCACTGCAAGTTATTCAACAGATTTATTGCTGTATGTCCCTTCCTGCACTCTGAGGAACTGCTTGTTGTTCCAAGGTCCATATTGATGCACAAAGGTGAAAGAGTCTTTGTAGTCAGTCTGCCTGAGGAGGTCAGGCTGAAATTCTGCCTCATTGTTTGAATCACTTTTCAAAAGCCACTTTTTTGAAATTGCTTTTCTGTGATTTTATTTGTCTTGTGACATTTTAGATTTAGTTTAGTTCTCTATGGCTTTTAGTTCGTTTTATTCTTTTTGTGTTATAAGGCCAAGTGTAATTGTCATTCCTTTCCCAGGAGATTTAAAAATTCATTCGACAACTCCAGGGAGTGTCCTTTACACTTGGCCTCAGGGGACTCCAGTGACTCCAACAACAGCCAGCTCTGACAAACCAGGTGCTATCAATGACCTTGATAACATGCCCCCAGATGTTACATACCTGGGACTCCCTGTCAGACATGAAGACCTTTAGATGACAGACAGAAAGCTTTCAAGTTTCTAAAACAGGGGTCCTCAACAAGGGGCCGAGGGCCAGAACTTTTCTAAGCAGACACTGTGGTGGCTGGACGTTCTACCTGTGCTCCACCACAAAGGTTTATAATATCCCCAGTGATTCAGTGAGTGGAAAGGGGCATGGTGAGACAGTGGTAACACTGTCGCCTCACAGCTAGAAGGTCCCAGGTTCGATTCCCGCCTGGGGAGCTGTGGGTGCTGGGGGGCGTGTCCTCCACCATGCCTTCGGTGCCTGCTGCCCTTTATCTCGAGGAAAGCCTCAAATGGGAATGGGCCTTTCTGTGTGGAGTTGACCTGACCTGCATGTTCTCCCCGTGTTCATCTGGGGTATCCTCCACAAAAAACTCCACTAAAAACATGCAAGAAGGTCACCACCTGACACCTGAATGGTGACAACAGGGAACTGGGTCCCCGGGCGCCACTGTCGGCTGGCAGCCCACCGCTCCTGGTCTGTCGTGGAGGAAGGACTTACCAGGATGGGCAAATGCATTTCACCAAAAAAGCATGGCATGTGCATGTTGTGTGGTGATTAATAAAGTAGTCTTCTTCTTAGCTCTACTTTAAGATGATGATAAAACTGGATTATTCCATGAAAAATGTGTCTAGTGCAGCATTGAAGCGAAAATGTATCAACCAAATATTATTCTGCCCAACTGCAGAGAATTTTCACAATTCAGAGATCTGAGAATTCACAGGATTGTCATCTGTTTTGAAGGATTATCCCTGCAGCCATTCACTGAAGCCAGTTGCTGCTCACATACTGGAAAGCAAATCACCTTAGATACTATCTGACCCACAGATCACGCAACCACCATGATGTAGGCTCCCACAATCCCTCGTGTCCCAAATACATTGTTACAGCTCACTTCCTCTGCCTCTCCACCTTCTCTAATCTGCCTGATTCCAGTCTGCAGGGATCGGACTCCAGAGGCAACCCTTCAGGCTCACTCGAGGCCTCTGTCTTCTCCTCTTGATCCATCCAACAAACCTCACTTTATTCTGCTGCTGGGTCAAACTAATGACTCAAGGACGCTCCACTCAGATTTTAGATCATTTAGGTTTGGAGGCTGCGTGTAAATATGAGGCTTAATGCAGAATCATTCAGATTTATTGATGTTTGTTTTGTTTTTTTTTTACAATATAATCAGTTAAATGTATTTTATGAGACTGCTTTCATGAAGCAGGAACAAAATGTTGCCTCGTCTGTTGTGATGGGAATGCGGCGATCCATATATCAATCAACCACATGGGCTAAAACCAACTTCATGGCTGCGCCTCTGACCTGCCTGACAATTGGCAAATGATCTATTTTTTTTATTTTATTAGATTTTTGTTGCTCCAGACAACAGTGTTTCTCAGCTGTGATAACACTCTACTCACAGCACACAGAGCATTTTGTTATTATATCTGACTATAAGCATTTAAATATGTCACAACACTGAGCTGCTGCATCTGAACTTGGAAGAAGGTGCTCACAACGCGCACTTACATCCAGTGAGGGCACCTGTGGGAGCATCAGGTGAAGCCATGGGCGGTGAAGGCACTCCAGCTGCCACACAGTGTGGGATGAAGCCTCGCAGTGCGTAGGAGGCTCACGCATCCATCGTTACTGCCACTGCAGGGGAAAACAACACAATGCAAAAATACAGCCTTTGGCTTTTCCCTTCCTCTCATCCTCATCAGCATTCTCCATCTCACTACTTATTTTAAAGGAGCTTTATTGGCATATAATACACAAGATGTCATCGCCCGAGCAAAACAAGATTCAGCTCACACTGATGGAAATGATGCTGAGGAGAATGAAAGACAAAAAGTGTGTCCGACAGGGTAAATAGGCAGTTTTTATGAGAACATTTCAGTGTTTTTCGGTATGATTACCTAATACTCATTTATGTTACTTTTAGACTGCAACTTGAGTGATAAGTGGGTATTTCAGCTATATTTCACCTCACCTAAGTAGAAAGTTTTGTCATTTTGATTTCATTGTTTAGTAATCCAGCATCATCAAACATCTCATGCATCCTGCAGGATATGCCTGAGTTTTATTTGTGGATTTTGGTTCATTTTGACTTCATGAAAACACACATCCTCTTACATTACACATCACATCAATGGGGGTTAATGATTCATTCTTTGGGTGAAAGAGTTTTCTTCTGAAGAGTGAAGGCCTGACTTGACCACCTGAAGTGCGGGTGCTCCTCGGTGATGTGTTCTTCAGAGATGGCTTCAATGGGCGTTCAGAAAACAGACCCCTTAAGGGAAGCTGAGTATCTGTCTGAAAACACAGGCTACTCAGGCTTTGTGCAAAAGTAGCAATTTAGAGGAATTTCAGAGCAGGGCCTTTTGTTTTTTGTGACGAACTTGTTCAACCAGTTGAAAGTTTCAGATATCTTGGTAAAAAGAAGCACTCTGAGTAAAAATTCTGCTCAGGGCCCTCCTACTTAAGTTCAGAGTTGTAACTAAACCTTGACTAAGAGATAAATGTGGTCTTGTTTTAAAATGATGTGCGCCTGTGAGGAGTGCCATCACACCCACTGATTGTCTGGACTGGTCCCCACAGACATAGAAAGCTAGAAAGCGTGAGTTTCATTTCATACATGCACACACGAGCACATGTTCACATGCAACACGTTAATTTTTTCCGAGCTGCAGTTTCTAAACACAGCTTCCTGTTGCTGTTTAGCAAATGTAATAAACAGTTGGATTTCACTGACACTTTTGTTTGGCACCACATCACAGAACACAGTCCTGGAAGTGGCTGGCAAGCGAGACACAGACAGACCAAGAGATACACGACAAGCTAGCACATCAACTTAATGTTATTTGTTGACATAAACTTGTAGAGGAGCGAACACAAGTTCACTGATTGCTGTTTTTGTTCTCTTTTTTGACCAGAGGGATAATTCCACTTCATCCTCACTCCATCAAAGTTTTAAACATTGACACCCGCTTTGGGGACCCTCATGTAATTAGTGGCCGCCTACTCACATGGCGATCAAATTTTCTTTGTTTGCTAGTATTTTGTTGCCATTATTTTCTGCTTAGACTGACGGTCTGGTTGCAGTTTTGTTTGTTAGCTTAGTTCATGCACTTTTTTTGACAGGTTGGGGGGGAGTTCTAGGTCCTATTTTGTTTTTTGTGGCTGCAGCACTCAGTTTAGTGGAAGCATAACTGTGCATTTATGTGTAAACATATACAAAGTCCTGTTAGCGAGTTAGAACCAGCACTATTTTGGCCACCTCTGCCAAACCCTGGAAGCACTTTTCCAAAAGTTTTGTTTTCTGTGACCTTAAACACAGTTTGCGTGTGGACAAAATGTAAAAGCTATGTTTTAAAATACATGTGGCTATTTATCTGACAGAGCAGCAGGCAGGGCTGAGTGTCTGTAGAGGTCTTTACCATTGACATGAGGTGCAGCTGGTGTGGCTCTGCTCTGACTCCAGCACACCTGTCTCCACTCACACACACACACACACACACACACACACACACACACACACACACGCACACACACACACACACACACACACACACAGGGAGAGAGAGGGAGAGAGCCAGTCAGGGAGTGGCAGCAGGTTAAGGAGAGCGCATCTGGACAGCACTGACATTTGCTAATTAATATAAAATACACAGTGCAGCTGAGGCTGATGGGGATGTTATTGGTTTTGCAGGTAAGTGGTCATTATACCAAAGTATTGGACCAATGAAAGTTTTGTCCTGATCATTGTTGTGGACAATCAGACAGGAGGTTTTTTTTAGATATAATTTACATTACTGTGAGCCAATTACAAATATGTGTTTTTCAAAGCACGATGAGAAACTGGCTTGTCGCCCTGTGTCGCACTGCTTCTTCTTCACAACTCAAAAAAGCCTTCAGCGTTGCAGAAATATGATACACAACATATAATTTGACAAGGTTCATTTCACAGAGATTTTTTCTGTTTTTTTTTTTTAGCTGCCAGTTCTTCTGCATCCCTGATTTAACTGCCAAAACGCTGTCTTTGTTACTTTGTGGAGTTGTTCCTTCTTCTCAGACTATAGCTACAGCCAACAAGTGAAGGGTTTATACTTTATTCCTATGAGCTTTATTTCTGTGTGAAAAAGGTTTTACATCCATTCAGAATTTAACTGGAATTGTTCCAGTTCACCAAATCTTTAGCTATGGCACAGTCTCTGTATTTCTCATTTGCCACCAAACCATCTGAATCCACTTCTTTGAATAGAGCAAAGTGGAGCAGCAGCTTATGACTGACAAGATGTTTATCTATCCCTGACATACGTTTCATGCAGAAAATTATATATTTGCTCTCTGAGGGAGTGATGTATCTGTTGAGGGGTCTGTCTTAAGATATAATACATCACCTCAGTGAGTCAACATCACTTGTAACTGCAGAGAGCGCCATGCCTGAAGCTCAGCTGACTCCACTTCCAAATGGACTGTAAGTGATTTGTTTGATTACATTTAAACTCACTCAAATATTCCCGTAACTTCCCATCGAGCAAAACAAATGAGGATCCCAGTGAGCCAATCACAGATGTGTAATCCTCTGTTCATATGTATATTGCTTTTTGTACTGTTCTGGTGTTTGCACTTCACACACAAGGAAACTGATATTTAAAGGGTCAGTGTACCTAAATTGAAATTAAAAAACACTTTGTGGTAACGAGCCATTGAGCCAGAATTGGCTTTATTTGTGATGATGATTCATAAGCGTCCACAATCTCAATTCACTGCTCAATATGGAATGAATTATTGAGTGTGCGAGCAGTGAATGAGTGAAGAGGCAGTCACTTGGACACAGCCCTGGAGGTGCTCAGAGTCATGGAAGGTTTGAACATCTTCACCAGTATCCTGCTCTGACTGATGACGCTCTAAGGACGTTTGAATACTTTGGGAATTTGGAGTCATTGCCCCGGGATAAATAAATAAATCTTTTAATACACCGACTTCAGCATTGTTTATTCTCTCTCTCAATTTCTCTCTCTCCTCTCCCTTTCTCTCTCTCTCTCTCTCTGTCT
>JBBMOE010000002.1:583135-835952 GCA_037975065.1 Chaetodon trifasciatus | reverse complement strand
GGGGGGGGGGGGGTGCATGTGTGTGGGTGTGTGTGGGTGTCTCATACACACACTGGTTACCCAGGGCTGATTCAAGCAACAGCATTGTATACTCATAATCTCAAATGAACTGAATTCTGTAGTGTCTAGTCATTCAGTAGTGTTTTCTTTCCCCTTGCTGACACACTGCCCACATGTAGTGGCTTTATGGTTTGACTGGTTTACAACAGGACACATACAGGGACCGGCCTGTTAATGGTCAAGCTGCTCCTGTGTTTCGTGCTGGCAGAGACACTATCACAGTTTGTGGGAGAAAGTACCGTGAATCTGTTCTGAGGTGTTGCTTCTTTGAGTCGACAGCACATCTAGGTGTGGCCCGGCCAGCCTCTCTTCTCCTCTCCTTGCTCTCTTCTTATTCTTTTTTCTTCCTCTTTTCTTTTCCCATTTCCTCTCTCTTCTCTTTTCCATTCTTGCTCCCTTTTGCTGTTTCCTCCTCTTCCCACTTCTCCTCTCTCACCTCCTCTCCCCTCCTTTCTTGTTTCTACCTGTTTTCACTTTTATGTTTCCCTCATTTTGCCTTTCCTCTGCTCCTTTTCCCACTTTCTCTCTCTTCTCTTTTGCTTTCCTCCTCTTTGTTTCCTCCTCTCCCTGCCTCTCCTCTCTCCCTCATCTCCTCTTTTCTCCCCATATCTTTTCTGTTCTATTTTCTTTTCTTGCCTTCTCCTCGTTTCCTCCAGTCCTCTCCAGCCTTATCCTTCCTCTTATCTCCTCCTTTCTTCCTCTCCTTTAGTACTCCAGTTTTATTACTTTGGCAATTGTCTTCCTTTCATCTACGCCTATATGTACATTGAGAGGAAAGTAACTGCAATTAGCTTTACTGTCATTTTGATTTTGCTTTCCTCTGAACATAAACCAAGTAATGTGGCACTAGAATACATTCCATTTCAGTTTTTCAAACCTTTTTCTGTTAAATCATATTTTAAAATGACTTTTTCCATCCATTTTGTTGACTTTTTTGTGTGAAAAATGTAGAAATGTTCTTATTGTCTTGCATTTTCAACATTAACAGGGTACTCCAGCAATTCAGTACTGCAGTGCAATAAGGTTTGGGACTCACAAGAGACATACTTGGTCAAAATGAAAGCAACAGAGTCTGAGATATCCTGACTTTTAGTTCCTAGTGAGGGTCAGACTCAAAAAAAGCTAGATCCTACATTACCCATAATGCCACTAGACAGCTCCTTTCATCAGACCTTTTCTGCCGCCTAAATGTCTTCTTTCAAACCCTACACTTCCAGTTTTTGTATCCCAAGCTGTGTTTAAAATATGTAAGATAACCCTGATGACATCACGGTGACATCATCTGGGTTATTCTCAGCTGGAAAACTCCTTTTCATGGACACAAAAGACATTACACACCAGTTTTCACAGGCTGAGTGAAGTGAATTTCACACAATATGTTAAATTGGTGAACTACTTCTTGCAGTTAGTGTCAAAAATGTACAAATTTTCTCATTTGCTTCCTGATATTACGCTGTGGTTGTGTTGATTCTGGAGGAATCCAGTGTTTTTGAAGATCACCGTTAGTCTTTTTGAACTTTCCACTCCACAAGATGCACAGGAGCCACCCGGGCGGTCGCAGGGTGCAGCTCGAGCTCTCTGCGATTCTGAAGTGAACCCGTCTTGACATTTTAGCACACAGGCAGATATGTGAAAGGTGACATTGCTGACATCATGACAGCGCAGCAAAAGCACATGATATACATTTAGAGTGCTCACAGAGGATCTGAATGAATGTGGATGGAGAGTAGTTTTTTTCTTTAAAGTGAGTTTAGTGCCTCTCCCTGTGGATTTAGATCTGGGCCTGTAGCCCAACTCTTCTCACATTTACCCAATTATCTCTGTATTAGAGTAATCCTGTGCCTTTAGTTAATGCACAATGTTTGTCTTTCATTCTGTCAGTTATTTAACACTCTGCCAAAAGAGGCAGAAGGCTTCACAATATGCCCACATCTTTAAACATGATCTTGAGACCAACCTTTTCAGTCTGGCATGTATGACGTCTCCTCGTTTGGCAGTTTGATTGTTAAATCATCACCTTCTGTTTGATATGTTGAAATGAAAAATGCCATCCTAACCTCTTTGATGAGTGGCTGTTAATGCTTGATGGTTTTTGAAGTGTGAGATTTTTTTAGATCTGTAATTTCTCAAAGAAAATGTCTGATGTCTTTATTAAACTCAGTGGATGCTGAGAGCTTTGATTCTCAATACCTCAGCCCTTGAAGGCTGATACGTGTTTTAATTCAAGTGACACGTTAATTTTTCCAACCCTGTATCAATATGGTATTGATTGATGGATTGATTGATCTGGCACACGAGGAAATCATAGTGCAGTTGATTTTTTTTTTTCCCCTACCTACTGATGGCCTTTTCATGGACCCCCGACATCCAATAGCCTCTCTGTTGTTCAGCTAGGAGGAAAAGGTCAACCCCAAACCCTCTTCTCTATCCACATGCTCCAAACGTGGCCCCTGGGTGTCCAGACTGGGTTTCTGTTCATGACAGAGCAGGTGGTTGAGTGGAGCTGGCAGGTCAATAGGGCAGGCAGGTGGGGGGTTGGGTGGGGCTCTCCGACAGGTCCTGGAGTCCAGTGACACCTGATAGTGCAGGATCTGGTTTCTCCACCCGTGTGCAAGTGGAGAGACATTAGTAATGCTTGTTAATACTTAACTGTGTACAGTACTGGATAAGAGTAACTGTGGTTAATACCATGTCCAGTTTTATACTAAGTATTCAATTAGCCCAGAGGATGCCCATATCATTTATAAAATGCTAAACAGATGCATTTATATAGAGCTTTTATCCAAAGTAAGCCTCTAATTCACCCATTCATCCAGCCACACACACACACAGCGAGAGCAGTGAGCCACCATGCAAGGTGCTGGCCTTACCATCAGGAGAAATTTGAGGTGTGAGTCTTGCCCAAGGAAACACATATGGGGATTGAGTCGCTGACCCTTTGATCTGTTGATGAGCTCCATTTGTGGTGGGATAAAGATTTTAGTTTTTCTCATTGTATCCATTCCCTAAAGGGAATTATTCCGTCCCTCTTCACAGGGAGGTCAGAGGTCAGAGAGCGCTGCAGAAAGCACATGTTGTTTAAAGGACACTTCAGCAAGATGGATGTTTGTCATCAACAGATCATGTAGGTGGGCTGTTTAATAGATAGATGATTTATTTCCATGATCAACACACGACTGTCCTACAAGTGTTAACTCTTAGGCAACATTTTGATTGCAAATTTGGTGAATTACTGCCTCTAAATTTGAGGCTCATAGATGGTTTTAAGTCCTTGACCGCGACATTGTCACGTTCAGCTGAAAACATTGTTAAGACAAAATACTGATAAGTTGAAGATTTGATGCTCCATGAGACATTATCTTACCAGCATCTCTGTGAGGTTATACGGAGACACAGCAGTCCTTTGAGCTAAATGCTAACATCAGCATGCTAATATGCTCACAATGACATTGCTGAAATGTTGCTGGTTTTGTAGGCATAAACTAAAGTATTTGACAAATTAGAATTTTGACATGATGATAGTGTTGGATGAAAAGTCACTAAAGTTGTTTTAATTTATCCTGAGGAGAGCATGGGATTTTGTGACAGCTTGGCCAGTAGTTGGCAAGAGATTTTACCACAAATGTAAACGTCATGGTGGCACTTGAGGAAAAGTCAGAGGGTCACCAAAGTCAGATGGAGTCATCCTCCGCTCTTCACGAATGTTAGTGCAAAATGTCATCACAGTCATTCCAGTAGTTGTTGGGATATATCAGTCTGGACCAAAGTGGTGGACCAACATATCAACAAACGTTGCCATCCTTAGAGTCACGCTGCTGGCCTGGCCTTTAAAATGCATTGCCACCAAGTTCTTATTAACTTACTTAATCCTGAATGGACTTGACATTGCTGTTTTAATTGGACCTGATTTGGTATTTGACTGTCTACTGCACATACATGGTGACAGCAGTGACACCTCAGATCACAGTTATTTTTATTCTTTGCATAATTGGGTTAATACGTAGCGAATCACATTTCAATGAAATGAAAACATTTGTCCATTGGCTGGGAACTCCTCTGAACCCCTCAAGGACTCCTCTTGCTCCTCAAGGACTCTCTGGTGTCCTCGTACCCCACATTTTGGAACCTCTGCTCCAGATTAGCAGATAGTATGAGCATGTCAAGCTCTGTGATGGGCAAACCCCCTTCCACTCCTCTGCCTGCTCATAATGCTCATCTTCAACAGGGATACAAAGGCACACTCTGCTGAATCTCTGTTATTTCCTCCCCCCTCCTCCACTAGGTGCTCCCATATGGACTTGAATAGAGTATATTGTAACCACCACTTGCAGCATGGGAGGGCAGTGTTTCCTGCTTGGAGCCATGGTCAGCCAAGAAGCCTGATCCAAAGTAAGCACACAAAGGTAGTTCAGACTGCAGCAAATTGCCAAATTGTGGGCAGCTGAGTGGAGGCCTGTTGTCTTTTGAATCAGCCACTGCAACCCTTGAAGGATGTGTGATACCTGTGGGTTTATGCTGCTAATTTCAACCCGTGAAGATGCAAAAAGGGTGTGAAATGCGGCTGCTATGGCTGACTCTTTTAAAACAGACTTTTCTGGCACCAGAACAGTATGCTGTACTGTAAAATAATACTTACTTAATGTATAATTTGATGAACAGATGCAAAACATTGTTAGCAGGTTTGCTGCTTCATCTAGCTATGTATGTTTTAGTTGCTTGCATACATTTGCCGCATAATTCTTGCTCTTTTCCTTCCTCGGCTCACACTGGCAGGCTTCTGATGGTTTGTACAGTCAAGTCAAGCTTCAGAAAAATCATCCAGTGTGACCTCGTCTGTACAGCCAGCTCTGGCTCTTTGTTGAACTAAAGCTTTTAGCAGGAAAAAAAGGCACACACTGAGACTCACATGCGCATATGCAAGCAGACAATGTATGCAGGGACCACTGTGCACTACAGACTGAGAACTGATCTGTTACGATAGAATAGCAGTAATACAGATTCAAATCTAACAAGAAAACATCATTTCGTCTCTCTCTCCTTCATGTTATTGTGTCCACAAGAATCAGAAAAACGATTCAGAAGTCAGGTGTAACTGCTTCGCGAATGATCCCCAGAAGACGCCGCATGGTGTGAAAGGAAAAATTAGCCAAATTTTCAAGTTGAAGGCTCTTAGGGTACAGGTTTTCACTGCCTGCCAAGCACACTGCACATGGATCGGTGATATGGCGTCTGTCAGCCACAGTGCAGAGCAGATCAAACAGGCAGACGCTCACTGAAAGCCTTTGGGATTAGCTATTTCATAGGATTGTCACCCTGATCCTCTACGTTTTGTTAGGACGGACGGCCTACTTAAGGCCACATCTGGTCAGCATGTCGCAGTGTGCGCACTGCAAAAAGAAGTCATTTAATCTGGATAAAATGATGGCTTCTAAATAAGTTCTAACTAAAGCTGCACTAACGCCACATTTGTTAAAAAATGTGGACTTCTGCAGCGCTGCAGAGAATTTTTCTTTTATAGCAACATAAAAAATGATTTTATGTTGCACTTTTTTATTGAAGTCAATATCAAAATTGTGCAGTCTTCATGTTTTAACATAAACAGATAAAAAGGCTGTTTCAACTGACAATCCTTTCAATTTAGTCACTAAAAATTTGGTTGTGACCAAAATATGTCCAGAGCAAGACATTAAAAATAAACTTGTCAGTGCTCTCTGGTGAACAAACAAATTGAAGAATAGATTCACAGTTTTACAAGTCTGGCACAAAGGAATATGATGGCCATATGAATACTGACAAAGGTTTCGCTTGCTGTAATCATTCCTCTTGTTCATACCGGCCATTAAGAGAACTCGCCCTGACGTGCTTCATTCTGTGCGAAAATGTATTTCAAAGTTTATCTGAAGATAATAAGAGGCTTCAGCAGTCTCAGTTGGTTTCCTTCCAAAGTTACAGCCATTTTAGAACAAAATGTCCTCTTTGTGTTTCCATGTTGAGCTTCAGTGGGTGAACAGAAACACAAATAGGCAAGTTTACACAAAAAAGAAAGCTATCCACTCAATCTGTCAGGCACTGACCACTGATCCCTCACACTGCATCAAGACAAACTTTGAAATCTACTTTTGCACAGAGCTAAGTCATTTGTCCCCCTTCACCTCCACTGAAAATGCACCAATAAGGGTTTTCTTAATGTTCAGCATGAAAAGGAAGACTGATGACATAGTGAGGGACTGCTCATACGGACACCTGATTATTGCTTGAAGACTTTATATTATTCTAGGCCGTCCTGACTCCTGCTCTGTACTTAAAACACAACCATGAGGTTGATCCAGATATTCTCATGTCACTCTCAGAGATGAAACCAAATAAACATTTTTCTCACTTTCCTTCCTTTCTTTAACCCAAGTAGTACCTTGACCATCTCTGTACTATGATTTCTTCTTATTTTATGCTGATACCAGTATATTAATAACCAGAGTATGCTGTAAGCGGTAGAAAGAACTCACCCCATCACCTAAATGTTTCACCTGTCTCAGTAAAAATAGGATGTTTGAACAAAGTATGAGCTGCACTGACTTCAAAAGATGGGCCTCAGGGCCGAAGAAAGCACCCACTCTAAACCAGAATCCGTAGGCTGTGTTTAAAAGGCAGAATATACTGCATATATACATGCAGATGGGATATATGATTACAGCATGTGGCTACTTTAGCTCTAATTAGACCCTGTGATGCTGATTAGAGACCAGACCATGTATTAACATTCACTTACCAATCTCTCCTCCACCCTCTTCACTTGCCTTCTCTCTTTCATTTCTGCTCCAAATGTCTGAGCTTCATCTTTTCATCCTTCATGTGGGTGCGCGTCCTTTACAGTGCATCTCTCATCTCTCTCTCTCTTCCCCCTCCACCCTCTTATGTCTGGCATCCGCCCGTCTTCTTTGTGTCCTCCATCTGTCTATCTCATTCTACATCCATACATGCTGCCATGCTGGCATGTGAACCTGCCAGCATGGCAGCATGGGTGGATGTCTGCTAAATTCTATTGCTTTTGGTTGGGCATTGTCCAAAGAAGTGCAGTGCTCTAACACCGAGAGATGGACACAGCCTGACACCCTGTTCTCTGCGATGATATTTAGCTCTGTCTTCTTTGCTCTGGTCAAATGCCTCAAAGAAAAATGATTTGAAACTGACCCTGAGTCAGTCAGTTCTGCCAAGAATGTGAAACTGGACAGCAGCTGTCACATTTCCCTCTCCCACAGCCTGCATGATATTGTCTTTTTTGTTTGCATTTAGGGTATTAAATAATTAAGTAGTTTGCAACAAATGGAGAGGGTTTCTTGCTATTACCATAATATATCATTATGAGATCCATCTGGACAGCAGTTGGTTAAGAAATTAAAATGGCTCACTTACTGTGTTTGGAGACGTTCTGCTATTGAGAAAAGGTAATTGATTTTGTCGGGTTGCACCTGTTCAGCTGACAATGCCAGTGGTGTCTCACTTGATCACTCCAGTGAATAATATATTCACGTTCATGTTACCTGATCAGTCTGTGATATTTTCAATGCGGACCACGAGGTGAACTAGACAGTTGCCACATTAGATGCCCTGTTATCTTTGAACAGACTCCAGAATACATTGTATGAGTACAAGCAGTTTGCATGTTTGCTAACAAATGTACATTTCAACCTCTTTACAGCGAAATCAGTCTTTTTTTTTTCTAGTATGGCTGACGTTAGCAAACAGTTGTCTGTTTACACATTCAGTAGACATGGAGGAACCAAGCATTCAATTGAAGTCACGTTTCTGGCCACTTGATGAATGTCAGTCCATTGTCCTCACTCCTTTCAGCTTTGCTGGCCTCCCAGCTTCTAAATTATCCACCATGTTCACCAGCTATTGTTAATTTTGCATGTTTGCTGTTTGGCGCTCAGCAGGTCGTGTTAAGTTGAATGTTTTACTTGCTGCTGGAGAAAACAGGTTGATGGGAGAGATGAGAGTGAGCTAAAACTGCAAAGATGGTTGATGATCCTGTGGGTTTTCCACTATGAGCGCCACATTTTCCTTTACACACAGGCCCATTGGCCATATAAAAAAATGGGTTGTTGCAGCTTTGAGTTATGCTGAATTGCAGAAAAAATAACTTAAACATGCCTATCTAGATCATTTGAAGTAAATAATGTGGACATTTAAGTAAAAGATGCATTGTCGAGACTCCATCTCTTTAAATTATAGCTCCAGAAAACATTATCAACAGTCAAATGTTCATTTATTTAATCCAAAATCATTATTTTGTCTCAGAGGGCTCTGAACAAACACACTGCCAGGTGTTTCATAAATATTCAAACAGATCTTCACCAGGCTCCACTGCCCTGTGTATTGTCAGTGAAGCCTGTCACATTCAATACTATACAAATCAAATGTTGAGTGACTGCTGCAGCATAGAGTCATATCCCACCTGAAACGTCTCTCTCTGGTTTTTACTGGTTTGTAGCTCTCTCTGCTTTTCTTCCTTTTTCCAAAAAACAGGACAGGGACGTGGTTATGTGGCAGGATGTGTGTCTGGACAAGAGCACTCCCAGTCTGCAGAGCACTTACGTATGCATACAACCATCCCAATGCATAAATAGAAGTTTGGAGTTACAGTAACAGGATCTAAAGAGTAGCAAGCAGACAACCTACCCAAGGTCAGCTGTCTGCTGCAGGGAGTATGACTTCGCACATACACGAACACAGTGGATACAAATTAACCTCACTTGTGCTCTGTGATACATGAAGGTGATTATATAAATTTTCTCATGCGTCATACATAGTAGCACACAGTTCCACAGAAACACACACATAGAGAGAGACACACAGTCCCTTCTCTACAAGCCTGTATTATAAGTCAATCCTGCTGTTATAATTTTAAATCCAATTGAGGGGCAGATAGAAGAGCAGAGGAGGTCCTGTGACCATCGTTTGAACTGGTGTCCTTCCAGCGCTGCTCACTGCTAATGCTGGGTGAGTGTGTCCTCTTGCACATCGCCTTTCAGTACCCTGCCATGCTGCTCCTGAGCGTCTTATGCAATCCAATACATGACAATGGAGTCACCACATAAACTAATATTAAATATTTCATTATGGGGGTTTGTAGACTGTGAAGGCAAATGAGTCTAATATAATGACCGCTATCATCTCTGATTTATCAGAGAAGAGGTTCACTACTCCGCTGTGGTCGACTTTTTGAAAAACATCCAGAAACTTTTGCCACATTCTCAAAGAAGTTGCGTGTGCCATAACTCAACAGTGACACTCTGTCAGTGCTGATGGAGGATCTTCAAAGTCTACTGAAAAAAATCACAGACAGAGAAAGCATTAAAATTCAAAACAGATCAATGTGATCGACTGGACAAAAACTGAAATGGCTCTCATTTCAAAATGTGACACTCACAGAGATGGAAAGAAAGTAGTGTTACTGCTGTTTCCTAAACATTTGCCTTTAATGTCGATCCAAAAACAGCATCACACCACCAAACACTTAGGTCCAAACAACCCATTCTCACTCTCAGGTCGTCAAATGCTGACATTTTGTCACGCCATTTCAATTTTCTAACATCCTTTGGGGACCACACTCAGTGGCGCCCCCAGTATTTTTCATGGGGGTGGCACATGGGGTGGTGTAAGTGATGATGATGGGTGATTGGGCCCATGTGAGCAGCTTATTATTCATATGCAATGGGGCAGTAACGGTATCAGTGTTGGTCCTGGCCCCTCTTGAGGGGCCATACTAAATTATTGAACACATGTATCACACTAAGCTCTGCGTTGACTGGAACTGCTTCTCTTTGGTGAGGTGTCTGATGTCAGATGGTTGTGATGATGATGATGATACTACTCTCAGCTGGTTTTCCAGGTTTGGGTCAGTCAGTCTTGAGTGGATCTGTTTCTTTGTGAGAGTCAGTTTTGAAAAGAGCTGCTCACAGCAGCAGGTTGTTGCTTTGCAGCTCATTGATTTCATGTTGGTGGTTATCAGACACATCTGATATGGTTTTGAATGTTGGCTTATCACTGCCTACAAACAAGGAGAAACCTGAGACGGCATGCTGAGATATATAAACAGTTGTTTAATTTCAGATTAACATTTTAAACAAAGTTGTGTGTGCATGTAGCAGTTGTAGTTTTTATGCTGTACACCCTCTGTCAAATCAAATGACGTTTTAAGGATTTGCCCCCGCACTGGGGCCGGGTCCATTGTGAATTCAGTGCTGACACTTATTAATAGCAAATAGAGTTAATGTCACTGATTAAAGTCCTCTCAGAAATATATTTCTTAATCTTGTGAAATAAACACAGTACTGTTAATATGGATGGGGCCTGGGATTAAATTGTTAGAAACCTGAGTACTGATAAGCTCAGACATCTTCTTTTTTCATGCTTTTTAATGTTTTGGTGCAACTTATTATCACACTGCAGCCTCTCTCCTGCTCTCTGTGTCAGTGCTGAGCTCCTCCACATACACAGACACAGACACACACACACGCACACTCACACACACACACACACAGGGAGCGAAGTCAGTGAACAAGAGCTTTTTATTGCACAGCTTTTACAAGCAAGTAAGTGCATTCAGTAGGTTGTTTGAGTCATTAGGTTCTGTAAATGCACTGTGGCAACAATACAACACATTGAAAAGAAAATGTACCTTTGAATACTTTTTTTGAAAGCAAGTACTCAAGTAAAGATTCAACTGAACAACTTTCACTCGTATCGGAGTAATATTTGATCAGCAGTAACTATACTTTCCACTTAGCCTCACTGTTATGCTGCCCTCCTCAGAGTTTTCCAACATTTTGAGCTGAAAGAGGCTCTATAATCACAACTGTGTCAGAAATAGTGAAAAGCAGCAGAAAGGCCTCACACACCTCACTGAAAGTGCAACTTTCAAGACTTTCAAGTCACGACTGCAGACCCTGTGAGCATTTTAACATTTTGCCAGACCTAGCATCCACCTGTTGGTCAGCACCTTGGCTGTGCTTTATACGGGTCACTTAGCGTGCTTGTATTGCATTAAATTCAGATTCATTAGGGTAGATGCAACCTTTTTTAACTATGCATGTCAGCTGAGCACAGTCTCCTCTTTGGATGTGGAGCTCTCTGGAGCTCCGTCCTCCAGCAGCCACAGACACAACAGCAGCCGCTTGTCTGCTGCAAAATGTATGTTTAATTAATGTTTAGTTTATTCTATTATGATATTAGATGTCGAAATCGGGGTGCATTGTCTTAAATCCTTTATGCTTTCCTTCTTTTAGTTATTTGATTAAAGGAGTTGCACCAGTTCAATACAGTCACATCATTTAGACATTTATTGGAGGAGGCTGTTTTCTCCACGAAAAGAGGAGAGTCCAAAGAACATATTAACAGCCTCTGGGCCAAATCATTTTTGCACAGTGCCAAAGTAGAAACAAGATCTTCTTCTCTAAAAAAGTTTTTCCTGAAAGAAAAAAAAACCTGCTTTCAATTCACCAGTGTTCTAAAAATACGAATATAAATGTAATGTTGAAATTAGATTGAAATAACTTGCCATGTAAATACACAAGTGCCCATCTGAACCCACTTCCTTAAAGAGATGTTTACAAATGCTAGTATTTAACCTCTGGCTTTGGTGAGAGACTACTTTATGTTCACTAATGTAAACTGAACCGCCCAAGATTAGAGTATCAGCATGTTCAAATTGGGCTCTTTGGAGGAGGTTTCGGCAAGGGAACTGTTCCTCTTTGTAATCCATCTAAATGAGATTGGCTGAACGATATTTACTCTGGATTATATTCATTTTGCTGAAATATGTGCATCTCACAAAAGCTACATTTAGGGTGGACAGCTGTGCAGTGGATAGTGAGTGTGTGTTGTGATGCGCGCGCGGAGTTGAAGAGGGTTTGGTTGCCTGCCTGCTGCTGTTGGCAGGTCATTGAGAACGGACTGTGTGTACATGGAGAGATTATGTTTTCACCGCTGGTCCTGTCTTTACCTCTGCTGAGAGGATGCAGAGAGGAGGATTTGGGTTTGGTTGAGTTAATCTTCTAGTCAGAGGTTTATATTTGGAAACTGTGTGAGTGTGTGTGTGTATGTGTGCTGCCCATCATCTTCCCTGTTAACTGATTAAATCATAGACACCTTCATCATTAACACTACTGACTGTTTTCTAACCTAATCTACAACTAAAGAAATTCTGTTTCTATGGTATATGTACCCGTTAGCTGCAGCTGTAGTTGTGTTGCCACTCTGTCTGCCCTAGAGGTGCCCTCCTGTTCTGTCTCCCAAAGGCCCTAATCTACTTCTCGTGTGAGGTCGGAAAGAGGTGCTTTGGGTGGAGCCGTGTGTGTGTGTCAGATGTGGTAGACGTAATTGAACCATACGGCTTTAGAAATTCAGGAGAAGAACGAGCCACACACTGATAACGGGGATGAAACTCAAACAAACAATCACATGTGAGGACCACACAGTATACGTCTGCAGCTGCACACATGGTCTCTCATTACCTGCATGGACTACAGGCCATGTTTTGACCTCAGTGAGTGTGACTGTGTGTGTGTGTGTGAGAGGGGAGGGGTGGGGACAGAGGATGAGAGGAAGCCCTGTACGGTAATTAGTGAGGTGCTGAGGTTCAAGAGCTGCGGCTCGGTGCTCCGTTTTAACCTGATTTTAGACTTCCTCCTCATTCTCTTTCTATTCTCAGCCTCCGATGTGGTGAATTCAAAGTGTGTGAATGACTGAGTGGATTCAAAATGCAGAGTTCAAGATGCAACTAGTGCAGCTGGCAGCATTGATTAGGGTGGGTGCACACAGATTCTGTTGCAATCAAAGGAAGGAACAGAGACGGTTTGGAACAGGGCCTTGTGCTATTTGGCCACAGTCTGCCTGCTTACAGACAAAGCAAGGACAGTCAGCCCATGCAGATGGTAAACTGTAAAAGCTGAGACACAATTTTCAAAGCCATATTAATCAATATTTCTGTATGAACAATGGATGAATGTGTAATTTGAGAGGTTTAGCTTCATGTAGCATTTTAGCTTCTTTCAGTTTATTGTTTTGGTTGGCTCATGTCAGCATTTCCAGCAGCACATAGCTGTTGTTAGCAAAGAAGCTCTGATAAACCCACTAAACACTACCTGCTCAGCAACAAATGACAGACTCAGTTAGCGACTAGCTGGTGAACATAATGGAGCATTTAGCAGCAGATATTTTTCTCAGGAGGTGGTGAACACCATCGGGGCAAAAGGGAGAGTGAATATTGGACTTACAATCAGTTAGATGTGTATTTTGGCAACTGTTTCAACAGAGCAGAAGAACTGTCGAAGTTCCTCTTGTTGAAAACTGACAGTTGACAGCGACTGCAGAACAGTTTTTTAATACAAAGCGATTACATACTCCCTGCCTCATTTCCATATGACAGACAATGGTAATACTAAATATTTCAAGTGTAATGTCTTGACATTTACCACGTAATTCCTCTGAACTTGGTTTGTAATTTCCGTGTACGAATCAGTACATATATAATATTTCTAGACGTAAGTACAGCGGAACAAGGAAGTAACAATCGGGAATTTTACAGGAAAGGAGAATTAAAACATACTGTCAGTATTTAGTAAGTGCTGGGTACCTACAGGGTACAGTGCTGATAAATTGAGTTGACAACAATGACATACCTTGAGTAGGCTAAATATTGTATAACCTATTTTCAGCGAAATATATACCATACTTAGCTTTTTCCTTTTTCTCATGCAGTTGTGACAATCATTTTTTACACGTGTGCCTTTGACAGGCAAGCTACACCCACACTCCAGGGAGTTATTATGCATATGTCATCTTCTTCATGGTGTGATTTGTAATAAGAGTAAGTCAAGAAACGGGACTATTCTTCATTCATCCAGCACTGCAGCAGCTCATACGGGGCAGGCTGGAGTAGAAAACAAGCACACCGCTATGGAAGGCTTATTGTCCAAGGACATAATCTATAACACACTACAGTGATCTAATAATGCTACACACACACACACACACACACACACACACACAGATATATATATATGGATATCAACCATAGCTAAACTTGAAAGCTAAATGACCTACTGAGGAACACAGTATTTATTTTTATGCTCTTAATTGCACAAGAAGAGCAAGATATGCTGCAGACAGTTATAAAAAGCTGTTCTCTCTGTTGCTCTGTAATTATACAGTACTTTCAGTTTGCAGACTGGACTATCCACTGTTCTCCAGTTCTTACTGTAATTACAAGGTAACAATGATCCATGTGCTGTTTTCCCTTTCTAACTGTGTATTTATACATAAACGAGACATGTGCTATTCTTCTGTTATTACAGACAAATAGCAAGGCACGCAGCGTACACCACAACATGTTCTATTTTTTATATTAGACTGACCTTTATTTCTTGATGAACATTATTCTATTGCTTTCTTTTGGGGCACTTTTTTGCTGCCCTTCTTCATCTTCTTTTTGTCCGATGATGAAGATACAAGTGGCAAGGGAAAAGAAGAAGCTGCTGCGCCTTTCGTTTCCGCTTTTATCCAGATGAATAAAAACACATGAATAATTTAAGTTTTCAGATGTGATTTCCCAAACATGTCTTCACAAGTCTTTATTATATCATGATTAAGAGAAGTGAACAATTAAAAAGATGTACCACTCCACATGCTTTGAGCATGCTGTGTATTCAGTTACTATTTACCTACTAGAGGTCACTGTCAGACACAGGATGTTGTTATGCATGCCCGAGAAGCAGCTGTGTGATGATGTCAGCTCCAAACAAAACACACTAAAAGCCTAAGGAAGTAAGGAAGCCTTTCCATGTTAAGCTTGTCAAAGTTCCATGGATCTGCCACGGTGGTACAGGAAGCTGGTTCAAGTGCTAGAAGGTACCTACATACCCAGAAAGTGCAACTGACGTTGTCACATGCCCTGCTCCAGTTCCTGAGCCTTGGTGGTGACATACACAGATCCACTAGAGTCAGAGAGAAGGCTGTGTGGATTATGTTCAGTAATCATTCATGGCCTTTGGACGGGGAGAATATTAAAGAAGGGATGACAATATGAAAACACAAAAACAGACACAGATTGGACATGAGAAAAACAGTGATTGTTTACCAAATCTGAACAGGACAAGGCAGATAATGTCAATGTTGCTTTGGTTAAGATACTCATTGGAAACAGGTGACAATGTCTCGTAAAACTGATTTGTTTACTCCATCTTAAATTAAAGTTATGATAGGGTTTTCCTGCTGTCCTTTCAGTGCCTCTTATAATCTGTAGCTTTGCTCGTCATTCAGTCAATGAGTTGGCATTGAATTTGTCTCCAAATGTTCCATATAGGCTACGAAAAACTGACCTATGGACAAGCCACACATTCAAATCATTTGCATTCAACACACAGTTATCAATACAGGTCATATCTAAACTACACCTGACATTAAATATTGCTAAGTATCAATTCAAAAGTTAAAAATCTTATTTTCAGTTTGCTCTGTTGTACAATAAAACTTTTTTTTTTTCTGAATCCTATACCTTGACTTAAGGTTTACAGTCATATGCTGTAATTCACAATTTGCTGCTACCCACAGTTAGCAGGCAAGCAAGATAACTGAGAAACAGCCCATAAAGTGCAGTGAACACACATCCATATTCTCTAAAGCACATGCAAAGAGAAACTTTTTTCACTTGAAATAAAATTAATTTCAAGGTACAACTACTATTGTGGGTGTGAATCATTACAAAAACTGTATTTCATTTTTTAGTAGGTTCACCAATGACAATTTCACACACACACACACACACACACACACACACACAAACAAACATTATTTATTTGAGTAGCATTGCTTTGTGGTGTATTAGAAACCATTAGAAATCTGGTATTTCAAAATGTATAAGTGTGTAAAAGATCAAGGTAAAGCACAGAATATTAATATCTTGAATACGTCGACTTTTATTCATAATTTATTCCCTTCATAAAACAGCGAAATAGATTAAATGAATCACACTCTCCACTCTGTCTTGCAAAAATTTCAGCCTTTTCATTGATAAGGCCATAACAGTGACAAAAAGAGTTCACTACATAAAGCCTAAATCCTACAAATCCTACTCATTCTGCCTTTAAAACCCAGATTTATGAGTAGAACGTAATATACTTTCAAATTTTATTTTTTATCCAATCACATTCCACGGTTCCTTAAGTTTGAAACACTGTAATCGGTTGTCCTGTACATTTCTGATAGTCAAATGTCCTCAACTCAAAAGTATATGAAAGGTCTTAGTTTAGTTTAAATTCAGGTTATTCTACAGGTTATAAAAGACTGACTAATAAAGGATGCCTTGAGTAGATAACTGTTATTAGCACCACAGTGAATAGTGGTTTTATTAACCATAGACTCTATTCTATATGAATGACAGAGGACCCAGTCTTGAGCCCTGTGGTCCACCCGTTGTAACAGCAAGAATATCTGGCACATCACACATCAACAAACATAACCTGAGATTGCCCAGCAAGTTCATTCTTAAGTAATTATATGTATTATTAACAAAAAGCAGTGGTTTAAGTTTTTCAGAAGAAATATACTTTTTTTCAGTCAATGAGCAGGATTTCAGCTCTCCCTTCTATTCAAAGCAAATATTAATGTGCACATAATCAATGTTCTGAATCAAGACCTTCAACAAGACCGACAGGAACTTAAAATAAATTTGTCAACAGTACTTAGAATAATTTGTGTAACTATGGGATTTATCAAATTTCTGATTCCAATATGCTTTGTTTAGGCAGCGGTAATGGCCTCTTTTGCAAATAATGTATATTGAGAATAAGATAAATGCTCAAAAAGATAAAATATTAGTTAGCGGAAGTGTTATTTTTACTAATTAACAATGAAAGTCTTGGATTCAGAAGGTTTCCATCCATGCTTGCAGCCACTTTCTTCACAAATTGTAATATAAGAGGTCATTGACAGCAATATGTACCTCTTTCTAAAATGAGTCACTAAAGGGCCAGATACAGTAAGTGTTCTCCAGCAAATAAGCACAAGTAATATAGAGCAGTCTTCCTTAAAATGTCAGTAAACTGCATCAAGACTAGTATTCTCTGTGAAATGCACAAATGAGACCTAGCACATTTACCATTTTCCAGAATTTTGTCTGTTTTCCAAAAGAGTGAGTGAGTGAGTGAGTGAGTGAGTGAGTGAGTGAGTGAGTGAGTGAGTGAGTGAGTGAGTGAGTAGCAGATGTTGTAATCGTGACTGGAGAGTATTGCTGATAAAAATAATGCACATTTACTTCTTAATTGTATATACCTCTGGATAGCTATTGTTGATTTTGAGGGCATTGCTGTTTCCGCGTCACATCCTTTCCTCTTAACATCTCAGTAATTTCAGATGAAAGCAGGGATTACAGGCCATCCCAAGATTCATAATTCAAGATGACTTTATTGGTCCCACAGAGAAATTTGTATTGGACATAAAGCAAGCACATAAATATATAACAACTTTAGCACTTTAACAGCCTCAATGTACTGCAGAGTGCAACATGCAATGAAAAATACAGATACACTCTAAACCTTATGTCTAGTGTGTGTGTGTTTCACAGCTACTTACTTTCTGACACCTTCTGTATCTAGTTTCAGTCATACCAGATTAACACCATTTTAGCAATGTCTCTGCCTGTATTAAATCATAATCATAAAAAACTGCGTACTGCAAGAAATCCTAGAGTTTTTCATCACTCTGCATAGTGTGAACTGAAGACTGTTCAAGAGATAATACCAACCATTAATCTGCAGCTCAGCCAGTCACTGACCTGTAATATTCAATACAGGCTTGTCATCTCTGTGATGGCATCAGTATGAATTTGACTGGAATCTGAAGCAGTCTACTAAATTCTGCTGTATCTGTATTTGACATACAGTAGATTGTTATATAGACTAAAGTAGCTATTGAGCCACTGTTTCACTTTAAACACCTTAAGGACTTGTGTAAGTATTGGTGAACTCTTATGGTGTTCAGAGACTGCTAACTCTTAAGCTGAGACTTTTTTGTGGCTAATATTAAAAGAAATTTCAATATTTTTGGAAATGCACTTATTTGTTTTCTTTGTGAGAGTTAAATTAGAAGACTGATATCACTCTCAAGTCTGTGCATTAAGTATGGAGCTGGAACCAGGAGGCAATTAGCTTATCTTAGCATAAAGGCTGAAAGCAGAATTACAATGAAAGGTAGATTTTGAGGCATTTGTAGGCAAATCGTTTAACTTTGGACAGAGCCAGGCTGGTTACGCTAACCCCCTCCTAGCTTTATCTTCACATTTGGCCTATAGACATGACAGTGGTTTCCATCAAGAAATTAATTATTGTAAAACTGTTCTTCTTAATCAATGGTTTTGTTTTCTTAATACATCCATGCAATAATCTAAAAGGTAAATGGAAAAATAACTCCTCAGGGATTACAGGAGGGGAGTTATTAGCATGCATCTGTCAGCAATAATCATTTCCAAATGACTGGTAATGTATGGAGATGTAAAAGGACATCTCTCTCTCTCTCGCTCTCTCTCTCTCTCACCCAAACACTTACCTGTGTTTGCCATGGCCTGAACTTTGGGCCGTTTCCATAGCGACATTTACCAAACTGGTGACGACAGCCAGCCAGCCAGCAGTCATTTGCTACTGTCTCCCCCCTAAATTTACCAATTATTTCTTCCTCTCTCTCCCTGCTTTTCCATTTCTTCTTTCCATCACCATTCCCCTGAGACTCAGTATAAGCATAAGCCTGACACACTGAGAAAAGACAGTCCCCATACCTCAGCATCAGTGATTCTACATTTGTTTAGTATAGGATTTTCATAGTGATGATGATGGGAAAAAAAATCTCCATAAAAATGCTCAAAAGGATACATTCAAATGTGAAAGGTTGAGCCTGAATGTGTAACAGAACAGAATTCTCCAGACCTGTATGGCTGAGGTATGAAGCATACATAATGCACAAGGCAGGAAGTGCTGTCACAAGTATGATAAATAATAACTTGAACAGGAAGAGGCTTTGGTTGTCAAGGGAGAGACCAGCAGAAGCAGTAACAGCAGCATGTAGGGAGGAGAGAGCAGCCCTGGGTTGCCCAGTTCTGACCCCACAGCCCTTCCAAAGGGCAGTGGCAAGGCTGCCCCTTAAACACGACATGCATGCATCTTCTGTGGTGGGAGGAAGCCGACCAGAACAAAGAACTTGTAAATTCCACAAATGGATGCCCCATACAGCATGATTGGGTTCAAACCCAGGCGGTAAACACAGAGTGACTGTGATCAGAACAAGTTTTTCTGTGACTCATCAAGATTACACAATGTGGGCTCACAGTCTGTCTTTTTAAAGTGTTACTTTAATTGTATGATTCATACGAGACAATAAATTGCTTTTAGCGGAGTTGTTTTGTTGTTAAAATCTGTTTCTAAAACTGTAAAAAAAATGAAATAAAATAAGACTTTTTTTGTCTGGAAAAACAACAAAATTAACTTTTTCAATGTGGCATTGTTAATTGCTATTACTTTTTCATGGTTGCAATGTGGTTGAATGATAAGCTATTCCTGACAGCCATTGTAAACTAACAGTATGATTAGTAATAAATATTTCTCTGGAAAACACAAAATGCCAAACACAAAGATAAAGGTTAAACGGACCGGATAACAAATTGTGTAACGTTACACAGATACTTGTCTTCGGCTCTGAACCCACGTCAATCCCAATTTCCTTTCAAAGAGTAATCACACTGGAGTACGCAGTGATCGTTTGCATGTTTTTTTGAAACATTTTTAATGTTACCTGACTTTCCTCTGCGTCCAAGTGCTGGCTGTGGAGGAGGGTCATGCAAGCGTAATGCTGTTGGCTCTTGCTGTGGCACTCCAGCAACATTTTAGGAAACTTGAAAAACGACCCCATTTTATCCACCTTGTGTTATACTTAGGCTTGTGGTTTGTTTTTTTGTTTTCTTTTCTGTTGGAGTTTGGTTGTGTTTTTTTTTTTGTGTCTGTTTTCTGCAGGGGAGGTGTGGCCGGGCTGAGCAGGGGGCGGACGGCGCACCTGCCGCTCATCAGTTGATTCTCCCCTGCATTTAAGCAGCGTGGCGGCTCTGCCTCGCTGCCAGATTGTTTTGAGCCCATGCGTCAAACTTTCCAGCCTGTATCTAACTCCATCGAATTACCTTGTCTTGTGCATTCTTTCCTAGCCGCTGTAGAGCAAGTCTTGTTAGTCTTGTTTAGTTCTTGTGTTTGTTAGTTTCTTCTCATTCTTTAGTTCCTTGATTCATCTCTTAGTGTTTTTGTCTTACCCGCTCGCCACGGAGTAGCTGATTTTTGTGTTTTGAATAATTGAAAAGTTTGCTTGCTCTTCAGCGCATTAAACAAGTACCCTACTATATGTATAAACATTTAAAGTTATTCTGTATATCTGATGGAGGTTCATGTAGTTTGTGGTTTTTGCCTTTAGTGTGTAGACTACACACATTTGCGGTTATCCTTTTGATATGGCCCCAGGTGACATAGTTTGGTTTCACAGTTTCCTTCCAGTGAGTTTACATAAGTGAAATTAACCTTTGTTTTGGTTCTGCTTTTTAAAAATAGTTTTTTTCTATTCCTGTATCTATGTACGTTCATGTGTGTAGGAAGCTGTGACGTGTTGAGGCAACACTCCCATTCAGTGACCCATGTGCTGGTTTAAGCTTTGGTAATAGAAATTCTTCACCTTTGCTCAAGTTCCTCACTTCCATGTTAGGGAGATGTCAGCTGGTCTGTTTTGCCCCTATAACATCAGAGGGACACTCAGCTCTACTGTTCAATAACTGGCGAATTTTTTGATACAAAAATTCAGCAAAAATAGGTAGCAAAAACAGTGCTGTCATCATGTACCTTGTACCTCATAATTAGGGGCATACCACATAAAAATCTGACATAGTTTCTATCAGGGCAAGCAGCATAAATCTCTTCAAGCTTTCCCAATAATCTTCAATTTTATGTACTTTTAAATTTTTTCTCTTAGTTTGATCAAAAGCAAGCACCTTGAATTAGCCAGTGTAGCTAACTGTATATGAATCTACTTACTCAACAATTTACCTGTTGACCAGTTAGCAACTGTAGCTAATGCAGGGGTTACTTACTGCATGGAAAGCTTAAGGAAGCTTGTGCAGCTTTGCCTGGCATGCATTTGTTCTTTTCTTTTTCTTTTTTTCTTTTTTTGGAGGTATGCGTGTTTCCCAAAATTCTACAGCCGAAGTGATGGGTGCAAATGTTCATGACACAATGGCCATTGTGAGACTAGGAATGAAAAATACACAGAACTGCTCACAAACTGCTTTCTAAAACAGTAAAAGCACAAATTTGCTCTCGCCACCAAATTTCAGCTATTACACATCTTTTCCATTTACTGTCAGTACTTATGTGAGTAGTCCTGTTTTCCTCTGTCAACCTTTCTAATTTGAGCTCAAAGACAACCACTTGCACATTTCCCCTTGCAGCACTCTCGAAGCCATGTGGGAACTCATTTTCAGCTTTCTCAGTGATTTCACATGAAAGTTCAGCATTCGCAACCTGTTGTAGGGTTTGAACAAACATCTGGTTGTCAGTGTGAATTTCCTGCAATGCGTTGCAACTATGTCAGAGCTGATGTTCAGGGTTTTCATCTGACATAAAAACATGACCTTGCTACTGTGGGCAAATGACCGCAGGCAACTCCAGTTATGTTTTCTAATTTAGGCCACATAAAGGTTTCTCTGTTTTGTGGCTGTTTGGGCAGGAAGCCAAACAGTCCGAGGTCATTAGAAACATCAAGGGTGTTGTTAAAAAAGATGATAAAAAAGGTGGCTTGTGAATATTACAGTGCAGCAGACCATGTGGCAAGTGGATATAAAATATATTTCCACAGTCTGCCTGGGAGTGTGATTGTGTTTTGACAGTAGATCAGCACATAGCTGTGAGCTGTAACAAATGTAGAGCAAATCAATGCTGAACAATCTATACTGCTCTGTCTGCAGCCAGGCCAGAGAGCAAAGCACAGTGTGGGAGTGTGACCAATGTGTATGTGAGTGTGTGTTTTTAGGCGGGCAGAGTGTGTGTTTGTGTTTGTACTTGTGCGCTCAGAAAATGTGTGTCTTAAAGCCCCGGTCAAGTATTGATGACTTAATGTACCGAGAGTGAAAACTTCATGTCTGTCTGCCTGCCTTCGTGTCTCTGTGCCTGTTATTGGGTGTATATGTGAGTGTGTGTGTGAGCATGTGTGTAATTGTAAAATGGCTGTTAGGCTGATATCGGGGGAGGGGAACAAGGTCAGAGTTCAGTAGGACAGAGAAGCATGAGATTGAAAACGGAAGGAGAAAAAGAGAAAAGATGAAGAAGGCAGTTGGGTAAGAGGAAAATGTGAAAAATGTACATAGAGGCTCATGTCTGCGGTTCTTCCTCCACATATTTGTCCATCTGTTGTTCCCCTGCCTGTTCTGCTTATTTGACGACATGATTCTTCCCTACATGCATTTGCTTCCACGTACAGCTGGTACAGAGGATTTGCCTTGTGACACAAATCTCTGGAAGCATCTGACAGGGATGTACAAATACCATAGATATACATAGAGCAGCCAGGCCACTCAGAGAGAGCAGCAGCATGGTTAGTCAATCCAAGGTGTCAGTTTCAAGTGAAAGTCAGTGAAAACTCTGACAAGCCTGTTTCTTTTGCATTTCAGCCAGTAATAACTGCACGTATGCTGATGATTTGTTGTTCAAGTTGCAGTTGAACGGTGGAGATGAGACAGAACTGTGCCTGTGTGGACATGATGAAGGAAAGTCGTCCAACGTATAGAAAATCAAATGCATGAAGAGTCCAATAGCCAATCTGATAATACATGGCAAACACGCAGTGCTGCAACATGCCAGGAATAATAAATAGTGCAAAAACAACAAGCCCCCATCATCATCATCATCATCAGACACCCACCTACTGTTGGCATTATGTTAACAGGAATATGAATGACCAGATTTCTCACGTGTCATGTAGACATCAGATTCTGAATAATCTGCATGTAAACATACTCTGTGAGTTGTTTTAGGGTTACCTAAAAAAAAAAAAAAATACCCAGAAAACTGCACAGCAGCTACGCTAAGTATGTGATGACAATCAAATGAATGCCTTTACTACACACATTAGATAACAAGTCAGAGGAGTATCCTGTGTCCTGTCATGTAATACATATTGAGCAGACTGGCGCTATACTGACATCCAGCTGTCTGAGGTATTGATCCACTACAAACTGGCTGCTCTGGATTACACAGAACAAACACAGCAGTGACTCTGCATACAGTCACACATCCATGCAAATGTACACAAAGGCAAAGAGCATGCGCACAAGAACACACACCGACACACACATTGCTCGTCTGAGCTATGCTGCTCCCTGCTCTGAGCCCGTAGGGATGGCTTCCCAAAGGGCTGTTGGGTAATTGTGAATCACGATAATCCGCTGAATTTGAACATAGCAAGCAAGATGGTGCTGTGTAACCGGCTGGTCTGAATGCATTGGACTGCCTTGTGAAGTCTGTCAAGTGGTAATGCAGATTTGAGGAGAAATAGTCATTTCTAGAGAGGAAGGACGGAAGACATTAGCAACTCCTTCTAGTGTGATTGAGTGGCTTCCTTGTGTACTTTATTGCGCTTTGAAGGTTATTTTGTTCAACCATCTCCCTGTTCAATTGTGACGCCAATTAGTGCTGAACAAAGAAGAGAACAGAAGGAGCAACCTACAAAGAAGGTGAGGTAATTATATTTTCGCTTCACTTTTTCTTCCAGTCCTCACAAGATCCCATCTTTGTAAAAATGTCACCAAGCCACGATTTATTTATTTTATTTTATTTTATTTTTTTTATTTGTTTGTTCTGTTTTATTGACACGCAAGGTTGATGAGAAGTAAAGAAGGTCGACAAAGGTCGGGGGGGTGAGGGCATCTTCCGGCTCTGTGATTTCTCCATGCTTGCTTCTGCATGCTTCTTGTAATGATAGAGGAAAGATAAAAAGGAAAAAAGTTAATAGCGTTGAAGTACTTCAGCTGACATTACAGGACGTTTGCAACCCAGCTCCTCATACATGATTGTAAGGTCATGAAACCATTTTGAGGAGGTTGAGATGACCTGTATGCTATTGCCAGAGATGAATATTGGCAGTGGGTACATACTCAGAATGGATGTATTATATAGGACTAGATGTTGGTATCCCTCAAAGAATACATGCGGCACCAATGAGACTCTGTGGGGTGGTGATGAGTGATGGCATCCTTTGGGTTGTCAAGTGGGCATCCTCCTTCTTGTGCACCTCCAGAGGTTTCAGCACTGAATCCCAGCATCCCAGGTTCACTCCCTAGATGCCGTCAACTCACTTGAAGGCCCAGGCAGAGTCCTTTCTCTTCATCCACACCCACTGGCTCCCCTTCTAAGCAGCCCTAGAGAGGTCTTTGACTGCCTGCCAGTGGGCCTTCCCTCGCACTCCCATCTCCCTGAGTAGCCTGGATGTTGAGGTGGCTTCAAACCCTCTGCAGCCTACTTCCACTGGGCGTACCTTTGCTTTCCAGCCTTGTTGGTGCATGTCGGCTGCAGGTTCAGCATACCTCAGCTTCTTCCGTTCGTAGGCCTCCTCTACTGCACTCTTCCAGGGCACTGTGAGCTCAATGATGTAGACGAGCTTGAGTGAGGCTGACCACAGAACAAGGTCTGGTCGCAAGTTGGTTGATGCAATCTCAGCTGGGAAGCAGAGTTTCTTGCCCAAGTCTGCCACCAGCTTTCAGTCCAGTGCTCTGCCCACCTGCCCAGTGTCTGGTCTTGTGGTGGTTTGCCCCTCAGCCTCCCGGACAAATCGTGTTGATTGCCAACAGGATTGTGGGGGAGAAAGGGCATTCACGCAAAGTGGGCCAATAGCTGTGTGTGTGCCCCAGTAAAAGCCATCATAGATGAGCCCTATCTCCAGACAAGTCAGCATTCAGCAAAATCCCAAGTTAAGCACCTACAAAGCTTGTGTAGCGTTGGGAAAGACAGTGGCTCTGGTTAATAAACAGGCAAACATTAATTCTAGGTCTATGACTCTGCAGACTCTGGTGTTCTGCATGAAAGTCAGGCATAATACACACCCGTCCACCTCCCTAACAAACATTCTTACTTTCTGTCTGCCTGCATAAAGGCCACGATACCTCTTGCATTGTCACCAAATACTGGCACTGGATATAAAACATCGTCCAGCATGGAAGTCTTTGGGATAGAAATACTGTATCAAAGACTTTACTCCATAAACTAAAGGTAGTTTGTTGTGCTAACATGTCATAGTGGCAGCTAATGACACAGTGGGCCCTAAATCAAAAGCAGGTTAATGGAGGAAAGGCTCTAATAGCAGCCTTGTGTTACGTAAAAGTCCAGAGGTGATGCTGTGCTGCTCGGCACAGCAATTTATTAGATCATGTACAGGAAAGAGAGACGGTAAATGTAGGAGAGAGAGGCAGAGAGCCAGACTGAGACATGAAAGAGAGGACGGCATGAAACAAAAGGTCATGGGTTAGAATCAAAGCTACGCTATAATGTCACTCAGTTAAAGGACCATTGCGATTAACCCATTTACTCCAGTTATATGTATTTCATGTTGCTGCTGGCGGTTTCCAAAACCAGAGTTCAGACTTTTGGAGGTAATTTGTCAAACATTACAATTTGATATTATGATTTATTGTCATTCGCGTCTGCTTTTTTTTCCCAGCCCTTCCATTGAGGTAGATGTTGGTTCATGTTTATTTCCATTTGATGAGGAAATGTTTGAGATGGATGATCCATCACAATGTACATCATTATGTCTTCTATTTGTCTCAAAGCTAGCTGTGATTTAAGACAAAAGAGTTACAAGAGCTTTCTTGAGCGCTTTCACGTAGCAGAGCGGAGCGTTTCAGACCAGCAGCATAATCTCCAAAAAAAAAAAAACAGCCAGTCCTACCAAAACCTGTGTGTTTCCTCCTGCTGCAAGTCAGCCTTGTCAGTTCATTTGTTGTCATGAGAGCAGCAATGTTGCTCAAAAGCAGGTGGCAGCAGATCCTGATTGAATCACTGCGCTGATTACATTGTGTCTCGTAGTGATGGTATTATATGCTGCCACTAACCATGTTATACAACCACAATTACACTGACGAAGGAAAGAGGCTACGCTCAAACTGCAAGCGCTCAATGCAGATTTATTGCTCTGATAAGTTTTTTTTGTTTGGCCATTCACATTATTTTTGAAATGTGTCCTGAACTGACCCACATGCACAAAAAACTATAACATGTCATACGTCATTGCATGCAGCACTGGTGGCAGACGCTACCATAAATGCAGTGCAGTGCCTGTATTTACCAGGATGCACTGCTGTAAGCTCCTGATGCTCAACCCCCAAATGCTTCCCATATTGCACATGCTTTAAGGTAAAAGTGTCCATAGTTAGCAGAATTATTCCACATATCAGATGGTCAAAGCTCGTCTATACCTTTATCCACTTCAGCATGCTCTCTGTTCTGACCACTGAAAGGATATTTGGCTCTGCTGCGATGTACGACTCAGGCATTCAAGACCATGTGGTTCCCTATGGATCAAGAAGCTACCAGTCCTGATCACATACTGTGATGTTAGTAGCTATTGTAAACATTATAATAGCAAGTTCGCTAAGTTGTCTGAACTAAGGGCAAAATTTGAACGACTAAATTATTAATGAACTTACGACTGAATATTTGCATATTCCCATCACCCTCCGCTACAGTATTTTTTGTGCTAACTAGCAAATATTATCATGCTAACGCACAAACTAAGATACTAAATATGGTAAACATACCTGCTCAACATTAACAATGTTAGCATGCTGATGTTGGTATGAGCTCAAAGCAGCACTGTGTACTGCTACTGCTGCTGGATGCCAGCATGGCTGTAGGCTCTTGATCTTGTTGTTTGCTCAGGTCGAATCTTAGACTCACGCAATATTAGCTGTGTAATGAAAGTGCAGACTCTTTTACAGAATCTCCATCACTACATCACTCTAAAAGTTGTAGTTTGATGAACATGTTTACATCTTTGCAAATGAAAAGAGGTTTGACAGGACAAAACTCAAGTTTTGGTGTTTTTACCGTGGTCTGTGTGTGCACCACCAACAAAAGACTTGGAAAGTGGACTTGAGGTGGAATGAGCACGCTGAAACACAGGCATAATTTTATGGCAAAACAAGTACCAAAATTTACACTGAACAGCCTGATTTGCATAGATGCAATTTCAGCTGTGCCACACTTCACACTTCATTGCAAACAGGTTCCTTCATAGCTAGATGGCCCTGTGCCTGATGAAAATGACAATGTAACTACATGTTTGTGCAAACTTACCATCTATGGAGTCTTGGTCAATTCGTTTGTATTCCTGCATAATGACTAAACAAAGCTGGACACCACCAGGAAAACACAACTGAACACGTCGCACTAGAAGTAATCCTTTGTACTTGCTGGTGGTTCCAGTTTTACCCACATACACGCACTGTACAAGAATACTGTGCATCCCACAAACACACACATACAGCAACCTCTTGACCTTCAGGCTATAATACAGCTGTGAAATACTGAGTATATACAGCTGTGAAATACTGAGGGTAATTAGCTGGAGGCTCTCCTCTGGCTGATGATAAATAAATTGACAGTTTATCCAGTCCAGTTGAGAAGCTAGCACACTCATGGGAGTAGTTGTTCCACCCTGCTGTTCCCACAGGCCTGATCTCAGCCCATTTTGCTTTGTTGTTGATGGAAACGTGTCGCCATCCAAACAGCCACGATTCTTAATTGATTGGAAAATAGCCATCCAGGGGAAACAAGTGACACAGGAAGCTCTTGTGTCAAGTATAGCCCCCATTGGATGAACTGAACACCTGACATGCTTCATTGTGAGTTCTCACAACGTTAAATAGATACCTTGCAAACACTTCAGGATGTATGTGAGAGCCAAAGCTGTGTCCTGACTGTGCCCGTGTGCATTCTCTGTACAATGACAGGCAGCCACACTGGTACAGTTACTAAGTACATGTGACTGGGTCACCATGACAACAGAACTCACTGGAGCATGCTGAGGGCAGAGTGACGTCACTGGCCTTTGCATGTGTGTGTGTCTGTGTGTGTGTGTGTGTGTTCATGTAAGTACTGTACATGAGGCACTGAATTAACTGCTGGTCCTGCAGAGGCTGCTGGAATACGCTGTGTGAGAAACACAAACACAAGAAATGAAAGAAAACAGCTCTAAATATCTTTTATTGTCCGCAGCACCTGAAGCAGCTCAGCACATTTCATTTCAATCGCTTGCGTGATTCTTGCAATTTTGGGATGGTATCCACATTGTTGAATGCACTCACTGTAAGTCGCCTTGGTTACAAAGCGTCAGCTAAATAAATGTAATGTAAAAAAGAGGAGAAAGGGAGCGAGGAAAGTAAGTAAAGCAGAAACAAAGATGAGAGGAGACAAAATACTGACAGTGAGGAAAATTAAAACGTGCATTAGACATAGAGGGCGTAATTACCCTGATGTGCGCTCCAGCACTATTTTAGTTTCTGCCAGATGGTTTTATTTGTCTTATCACTATTCCCTCTTCATACATTTCTGATCTCTGTGTGTGTGCGTGTGTGTGTCTGTCGCTCAATGCTCTATTCTCTCTCCCACATAACCAAAAGAGGGTATTGATCAGTGCTGCGTTCAGCTGCTGCATCACATTCTATTGGCAAACACACTCACACACTGAACACACATACGATGGTTGATGCTTCACACAGAAGACATGCAGCTACACAGAAGCCATTCAATTACGCTTGTCGAGTAAAAACACGCTCTTGATGGGCTCATACACACACAAAGTGAATGCGACCCTTTTGACTATCTATACATACACATACACACCGAAGCAGCAGGCGCTCACACACATTTTTTCCTCCTGTTTATCCAGACAGACAGTATTGATTTGGGCTGAGGGAGAAATTCTCTGAGGCAGATCTGTGGGAAAACTTTAACAAACTACAGTTCCCAAGCTGACACAGCCATTCATCATTCACTTCTCGGTGCCAATTTGTGTGTCCTAATGAGCTTGCCAGTACAGTGAGGTGTGCATCCTATTAGACGATGTGTTTGTGTGTGTGGTTAGAGATGTGGAAGTGGTATTGTTAGTCTATGCCGTCAGTGCTGTGTTGCTATATTATGTGTCTCCCTACAAACTCTTGGTGCATACTTGCTTCATGAAATACAAGCCAAAATTAAAAGATCCATGCTGATAATGCACCATTTCCATAAATAGTATGGAACTGAAGACAGGGAAGGACAAATGAAAGAGGAAAATTTGGCCTCTGTATTGTTACCAGCAGCTTCTATCCCCCATGTGTCATAGATGATATTTTGTCTCATTCTATTCACATTCTTCATTATGTATGTAAATGAAGGTAATTTTGAAGTGTCATTGTATTTGTCTAATTAGTAGAGAAACTCCCACACTGCTCTTTGATTAAAGCATCACTCATCATATTGTATTCATATTGGCCACTAGCTGTGAGTTTTTATCACCCCATAATGTAAAAACAGGACACTCTCTTGGGATTCATTAATAGAAGAGGCACATAGCTAACAAAACATTAACTATTTGAAAAAGCCATTTAGGTCGTCCTTTGGCATCTCTGAGAACTTAACAGAGTATGAGTAAATGTGTAATTGTAAAAATGTGCTGCACATGAACACTGCCATTGGTTTGGCAAATAATTATCATATTTAACAGTGTTTCTATTGGTTGGAAGCTACAGGGAACGTAAGGTGCAGTTATTAGTGTTATTAGGTAGCGATACATGCACACAAATTAAATCTTTTACTTGTCTCAATCCTTAAAACTGCACTGATCAATATCTTTTCATTAACAATGGATTGAATGACTAGGCTCAACATGAAAGGTGTTGCTCCTCAATCTACAAGGAGTTATCGCTCAACTCTGCAGTTCCTCTACAGAGCTTTTTAGCCTCTCTTAGTGAATTGTTTTGGTTTTGCAACTGCTCGGCTCTCTTCTGGCCCATAGCACCAAATAAATCCGCAACTTCTGTGCAGGCTAAGTCATAAAAATGTTGGTTGGCCAGCTGACTTTGTAATTCCTTCTTTGGCCTGCAATTTGTTAGAAAACAAAGCTGGTTTTCAAGATATTCTTTAAGTAGAAGTAGAAAACTGTCAGCAAACCCTGAACCCTGCAGTTTTCCTGAACAGGATCTAGAAATACAGACACAATGTTTGTCTCTGGTAGTCGACATTGTTCCTCTGGTGAAGCCTCAGTGGCAGCAGGATTTCAGAAACAGTATCACTAATTAGCACACTCAGCTGCTCAGTGTCATACAGCACAACAACGGATTTCTCTGTGGCACAAAGCTGTAAACATGTATAAGTCTAAGTCGGCATGGATACATGTCTTTGGACTGTTTTTTGTTTGTGTCTGTGCCTGAATGTGTGTGTATGTTTGACACTAAAATGTCTGCTGACATTTTCTGGGATCTTTCGCTGTCGGTGTGTTTCAGTCCTGTAAGCCCATGTGTTTGGGTATGAATATGCACAACTGCGTTTCCCCTGATAAGGCTAACCGTCAGTTTGTGCTTGCTGATATATCAGCTGTGATTGATAGGTGTTTCCGGGTTTAGTTGTTGATGGCATCTGCAATTGGAAATAGAAAAGTCCTCACAGAATCTGAGGAAAACGGTCTTGTTGAAAAGTGGAAGCCTTTAAATGTTGTAGGTTATGGGATTTAACACAGCTCAACAAAAGGAGCAGAGAATGAACAAAGGCTGTACTGCAGTAAAAGGTTCTGTAGCATCTCAGTTGGCCGGGCTCACCCTCCACCACTTGTCAATCATCTTGGTAAGCTGTCAGCCTTGAAATGGCATCCAAGGAAGATGGAGAGATGGAGCCAATCTGCAATAATCAAAGCAATGCTGATGCTTGAGTTAACTAAATGTGTTTTCTTTTTTCTTGCTTTTCTCCTTTGCCGTTCTTTCCGCTGTCTCGCTGTTTCTCCAAGCATTATCTTCATAGTTCCAACCTGCTCAGTGCTGCCTGTAAACCAGGAGGTGATTACCTTAGCTTATCTTAGCTTAGGACAAACACTGAAAACAGAGGAAAAAATAAAGAGGAAAAATTAAAAGTCTAGCCTGACAACTGCAGTGAATTCCTCCATTTGACAGAGTCCAAATCTGTTTCCAAGCTTTATGCTAAGCTAAGCTAAACACCTGCTGGCCATAGCGTCATTATTGAGAATATAGACATAAGAGTGGTATCAATCTTCTCATGTAACTCTGAGCAAGAAAGCAAACTTTATTTCCCAAAATTCCTTTAATTCAAGGTCCACTCACTAGCTTTTTCTGGGTCTTTCAACTGCATTTCACAGTCATGAAGACTGTCTAAAAAAGAGTAAACCATAAATAGCTCATTTTAGAGGAAACGCTGAAAATGCATCTTAAATGCCAGGCAGCAGTGCAATAAGTGAATTTGTCTGGATTAGAGTTTATGTAGGGAGGTAAGCTTCCTATTTGCTATTTCCTGTCATTAATTCACTGCTCAGGCTTCTGTTTAGATTAAATGAATTTCATCAATAAGTGGGTTAAACAGTGATTTAACCAATTACCATGAAAGTCATATTCACTGTCTTAAATATACAGTAACCACAGGTCATAACTTCTGTGCTAAGTGCGTCACAGACTTCCAGGAGACTGAATTTACCGAGTTACAGGTAGTCTGTCAACTTGCTTAACTGTCAGATGATCTCAATCGTTCAGACAGTAAAACAGTATGTCAGTCAGTCAGCTGGAACCAAGGCAGTCATGCTAGTCAGACCTACTGGGGAGTCAGCAGGTCACCTCTTCATCTCACACCAGGTCAGCCAGTCAACCAGCACACCAAGATTGGTAGCAGGCGGTGAGTCAGTCATCTTACTAAGCCGTCAGCTGTGCTGTCATAACATGAATCATTACTGTACACAAAGGTTTTGAATGTACAGAGGAAGATTACTGGGATGGAGGAGACAGTGATTATTGTTATTCTGATATAGATGTGCTACTCAGAGGATGAGCCTGTCTAACAAAAGAGTCTCATTTTGGGAGAAAATAGTAGACTGTTATGACAAATGGCTCCCACAGTGGTGTTTTGATGAAAAGTGTCTTGTCTTGAAAGGATAAAAGAACAGACCCTGGATGCAAAATTAATGTATGATGGAGCATATGCTGTTCTTGTCCTGTTTTTCAAATTGGGACAATGTAGGTGTTGTTAGACGATAAAATTGAGGATGAAAGAATAGATTGCCAGCAAACTATTAAAAATGAGATGAGTGTAACAGCATTCTCTTGCACTTTTAATTTTATTGGCTTTACTAAAGTTTGGAGTCAATTGGATGAAGATTATACAAGACATCATATTAAGGAATTGGAGACATGTCTGAAAGTCTGTGCTGAGCAGCTGATGCCCATCTTCACCCGGATCTTCAACCAATCCCTGGAGCTGTGTGAAGTGCCCTCCTGCTTCAAACGCTCCACCATCATTCCAGTCCCCAAGAAGCCCTCCGTCACTGGACTAAACGACTACAGGCCTGTCGCCCTGACGTCTGTGGTCATGAAAACATTTGAAAGACTGGTGTTGAGCCACCTGAAGGACATAACAGGCCCCCTGCTGGACCCCATGCAGTTTGCCTACCGGGCAAACAGGTCGGCGGATGATGCAGTCAACATGGGGCTGCAATTCATTCTGAACCACCTCGACTCCCCAGGGACGTATGCAAGGATCCTGTTTGTGGACTTCAGCTCAGCGTTCAACACCATCATCCCTGAACTCCTCCACCAGAAGCTCTCCCAGCTCACAGTGCCCGCCTCCACCTGTCAGTGGATCACCAGCTTCCTGACTGAGAGGCAGCAGCAGGTGAGGCTCGGGAGCATCACATCCAAAACCCGGACCATCAGCACGGGCGCCCCCCAGGGGTGTGTCCTCTCCCCACTGCTCTTCTCCCTCTACACCAACGACTGCACCTCTAGTGATTCTTCTGTGAAACTCCTGAAGTTCGCGGATGACACCACTGTCATTGGTCTGATCCAGGACGGTGACGAGTCTGCTTACAGACGGGAGGTGGAACAGCTGGTCCTGTGGTGTGGTCAGAACCACCTGGAGCTGAACCCGCTCAAAACAGTGGAGATGACGGTGGACTTCAGGAGAAACCCCCCCCCACACACACCCCTTACCATCATGAACAATACGGTGTCTGCTGTGGATTCCTTCAGGTTCCTGGGTTCTACCATCTCCAGAGACCTCAAGTGGACCTACCACATAGACTCTGTAAAGAAGAAGGCCCAGCAGAGGTTATACTTCCTCCGACAACTCAGGAAGTTTAACCTGCCTAAGGAGCTGCTGATCATCTTCTACAATGCCATCATCCAGTCTGTCCTCTGCACTTCCATCACAGTCTGGTTTGGATCAGCCTCCAAACGGGACAGGACTGGTCTACAACGGACAATCCGGGCTGCGGAGAGGATCATCGGCGCGGAGCTGCCCTCTATCCAGGACCTGTACCGGTCCAGGGTCAAGAATCGAGCAGCAAACATCTCTGCAGACCCCTCACATCCGGGACACAAACTCTTTAAACTCCTCCCCTCTGGCAGGCGTTACAGATCACTGTACGCCAAAACCAGCCGGTACAAGGACAGTTTCTTTCCCCAGGCTGTCACTCTGTTGAATGGTTGACTTGTACTACCTCATATCACTTACTACCTCATATCATGCAACTTTGCACATTATCAGACCACTACTGCACTACTGCACTGTTAGTACCTCTCACCAGTTATAGTTTATAGTTCCATAGTCATAGTTATATCTTCTCCACTTAATTCTAGCTTTTTTTTAGTTTATTTATTTATCTATTTTATTCTATTTTTATTCTATTTTGTAAATTTGTTAATTTGTGTCTTACTGCACATGAGAGTGAGAAAACCGGAGTCAAATTCCTTGTTTTGTTTGCAAACTTGGCCAATAAAGCTGATTCTGATTCTGATTCTGATTCTGATTTACCTTCTGCATGTATTAATATGTGATATGCAGGTTTATGGAGTGACTTTTTCATGCTGTAGATGTGACTGCTGCGTTGCAGAACCCCAAAAACAGAGACTTTCAGAAAGGCTGCTCACTCTGATTTGCTCATTGGGTCTTATCAGTCACAACATGTCCTTCTCTAACTCGTCATGCCCACATCATATGAGCCTTTTCTGGAAGAATACAAACAAAATCGGTATGTATGCATACATGAGCTTTGACTACCAGCAGTTAATTCAATATGAATAACAAATTACAAGCATTGCTGACCTTGTTGTCCATGCTAGCAGCTGTTGTGCAATTATCAGTGCTTCTTTTGTTCTGCACAACTATTGTGAAGTTCACAAAGAAACTTTAAATGAACAAAGCATAAATTCTGCTCTCCAGTACGACCCAGCAGAGCTAGCATTAGCAATGTGAGAGCAGACAACAATGAAAGCAAGGAGAAACAAGCCACAATGATGCATCAAAATCAATCCATGATATCAACACAAACACGCACACACCGTTTGCTGTCTTACATTCACAAACAACTGATTTGTGCATCACTTTATTTCTCTAGAATGATGCTAAAATCAATTTTGTGTGTAAGTAATGGTTTGGTTTTGATGCTGCAATGCTTGAAAGTTTGCTAGAATATGATAGCTTTGGTTAGTCTGCTGTTAGTGTGTTCAACGATTTCACAGTGGTGGAAGAAGTACTCACGTCGTTTACTGAGAAAAGTATAGATACCACAATGTGAAAATACTCCACAGCAAGTAAAGTCTGCAATGCTGACCTCTGGGTTGGCCTACAAAACTACATCATTCCTACAGAACTCTACATGTCTTATTCACTTTGCAATGACTCCAATCTATTGGCCTACATAGCTTTAGGGTTTGGGTTATATCCCAGCCTGTTAGTTTGGCCTACTCTTGACAGCAATTCAACTGTGTTTTTACGTTTTCACATCGACAGAGATGCTTGTTTGGACATTTGAAAGTCCTGTTTTCAAAAGCACCTGTGCATGTGTGGACTATGCCTCAGTGTGGATGTAGCCTCAGGTTGTACTATAACTCTGATGGTCCCTGAGGCATATGAGGTTACACTGAGGTCAACACTCTCTCTGTGTCTTCCTAAATCTCTGGCTGTTGACATGAATGAATGAATGAACCTATTCATCATTTATTCATACTGATGGATCCGATTGATTCTCTTCCTGCTCTGACGATGTTGGTATTAGAGCTGTTTGAAGTTAGTTCTAGTTAAGTCATCTGTGGGCAGGAAGAGAAAGGACCTTTTAAACAGCAGTGGTTAGCATCATATTGATTGTCATGCTTTTTGTAACCATTTATCAACTGTGTTTCCAGTAATTATTTCCACTGCTCATTTCCTTTTAAAAACAATGAGGGTCAGGTTGTTAAAACATGGTCAGTGTAATTTCTGTTGTTACTGTAGTGGAATAGCTTACTAATGGATACACCCAGACATTCAGTTATCTTCATGTAACATTTAAGGACCAGTGTGTCAGATTCAGAGGCAGGAACACAATATTCAGAATTGTGCTTTCATGTTTCAAAATAAGATTCATTACATTTTTGTTACCTTAGAATGAGCTCATTATATATACAGAGGGAGCAGGTCCTCTTCCACAGAGTCCACCATGCTGTAGCGCCATCATTCTAAGGTACCCTAGAGTGGGCAAACCAAACACTTACTGTGGAAAGTGTGTTTTGTTTTTTGATGTTTTAAGTGGTCATGGTATGGGAGAGTGAGCCGAGGGGTATTTAGTTGGTTGCAATCTGAAACCTCACCACTAGATGCCACTAAACTGTACACACTGGTCCTTTAAATGCTGTACTCTAGGCTATCTGGGGATCTTCCCCCAGATAACTGTTAATTTCAGAGCCCATTTTCCTGCATTGTAGTGAATTAAAGGAGTCATTGTGTTGCTTAAATGTGGAGTCAGAAGGACAGGGGGGAAGGAGAGCACTGAAAAATATGACTCCCCTGACAATCTGTAGGATTGGCAAGTAGCTTCATCTCCAAACAGTAATATTATATGAAAAGTAAATGAAGGAGAAAAACACACTGTGCAACAAGAGTGGATCCCGCAGGATAATTTGGCCCAGAAGATAAACAAACCAGGTTTTATTACTTGAAAGCCTGTACAGAAATAGAAGAGAGAGAAAGGGCTGAACTACTTTGTTTGGATTTATCTTACTTTTCTTCATTTTGTTGGGGGCACTCTCACATTACTGATAAGTCTACAAACGCAGTTCTTCTGACACCATGGCAGCTAAATTAAGAGCTAGGATGAATACCAATGCGTGATAATCATCCGGTTTCCAAATGTGTAGTTCTCACCTCCACCACAGGGGCGGCCCTAGCATCACACTTTTGGTAACCTAATTAGTCCAACCTAACCGTCGTAGTTGCATCAAAAGTTGTATTTTTTAAGAACATACTGATTAGTCAGATGTGAAAGGGAAGAGCAAAGTGAGGCAAAATGCTACATGCCGACATGAAAGGTGTTTTTTGATGTTAGAGTGTATATGTGTGCACCTCTGTCAACTGAAGCCCCACAAACTGTGTGCTTCAGGCTCTGGAAAAAGCCTGATGCTCAGACTTTGTGTGCAGAAAGCAGGAGAAGGCATGAAGGATTGGCTCTGAGGCTTCCTCTTGTGACATTTCTTCATGCAGCACGAGAGCGTGTTTGCAACCCTGTACAATGTGAACCAAAGATGAAAAATTATTTTACTAGATTTCAGTATTGAGGGACAATCACATTCATGATTTTGATTACCCTAAAAAGTTTCAGAGTAAAAGAGACACAGAGCGTCCTGAAAACCATAGTGACTCACTGTCACTCCTTCCTGTGAGAGGCTGAAGTGACAAATTCAGCGTACACAGAAGCAAACTCTGTGAAGTGCAGTACAGTGCTGTCTCGTCTGCTCATGCACTTTCAGTGTCTTCTTTTTCGCACCACAATGTTATTTCTTATTAATGTACTTTCTACTGTGTGAGAAAATAGATGTGTGTGAGATAGCGTGTGAGAAGAGTCAATTATGTGTGTCTCAATGCGTGAAAGTCGACAGCCCTGTAATATATTTAGTGTGCTGTTAGGCATTCACTGTATCTCAGCGAGCTACATGCTATTAAATATGAATGCTCATTTTACTACAGAGATCCGATGTAATATATTGAACTTGTCTTCATTTGGATAAGGTTTTATTCAATACACTGAATTAGCAAAAGCAGTGTTGAAAGTGTGTATATCAAAAAGATCACCTGTGTGAACATATTTATGATGCGTTCACAAACATTAAGAAATGTACCTGCTCCCAGTATGCTATCATCACAGCAATCATTCACTGACCTCCTGCTTGTTTTTCTTTCCCTCTCTCTCCCTCTCCCTGATTCCTCCCTCTATCATTTTGCTCACATTCTCCAGGACTCAAGGAAACGGTGATGTTTAATGGGCGCCCCTTCCACTGGTCGTTGGAGTCCTTGCAATCATAGATCCATCATCAGCGGGAAAGCTCTCATCATGAAAACCCTCTACCTCCAGTCAGCGCTCCATGATCCCTTCTGTAGAGGGTGTAATTGCTGAGGGAGGGGTGGTGAGACTGAGACGAGCTTGCCTGTGAAGATAAAACTCACCCAAACCATGTAGTGTACCTCTCTCCAAGGAGGGGGGAGGGTCTACAGTCAAGTCTGATTTCTTTTCTATTTATTTCTGTTTATGTAATCTCTGGAACAGATTTGTGCTCGCGTGTTTGAAGTGTATGTGGGTGTGGACAGAACGTGTGAGGTGAGGAGAAAGCGACAGAAAGGAAGAAAGAGAGAGAAAGAAGGAAAGAGAGAGAAAGAAGGAAAGAGATGGTCCTCCACATCACCCCTTACTCCAGTGCCTGTCTGCACTTCCTGGATGGCTTGTCATGGAGCCTGGTGTTCCCCTGCTACTGGCTCCTGGACCGGCTCCTGGCCTCCTGCGTGGCCACCTCGCTGGAGAAGCGCCAACGCTCCCAGGACCCTTGCTCCTTTCTTACCCTGTGTGTCCTGATCTCGGCGCCCCTTTACCTGCTCCTCCTCCTCGCCTCCCTGCCCTTCGCCCTGCTGGGCTTTGTCATCTGGGCTCCCCTGCAGGCCATCCGTCAGCCCTACCTGTACACCTACCGCAGGTTAGTGTGGACCTTGGTGAAGTGATGCAGGGTTTTTTTTTTTTACTCCTACTTGTTTTCAAGTCACGAAAATGAGACATTTTGCAAATTTTGTGTCATGCCTGTGGTTTTGCTTGTGCTAGTTTTCTCTCAATTTAGACATTATAGTCATTAAACCGTTTTGACTTTTGGTGCCTGTTCATGCTCTGTAGTGGTTTTTGCCAAAAAAGAAAAGGAATAACACACATTTTTTTATTGACCTTTTGTTCCTTTAACCATCTAATCCCACAAGATTTTCTTTGGTTGTTACATATGTTATCAACAGCTCTTACTGTGAGCATGCTCCAGATGCAGACATTTTAATCCCTCCAATTGGTTTGAGTGGTTTCTCTACAGGAGTTTAAAGCCATTTGAGCATCTTTGTACTCCTTTAAAGATGAATTATAAAGATGTGAAAAGGGACAGATCTCCTTGCACAGCCTCTCTTCAAAACAGTTGTCATGCTTGTCTGGCGCATGTACAGTCAGCACACTTGTAATGCGTACATGGGTAGATGATAAAATTAACTTCACAAGTAACCATTGCAACTACGTAGATGTGGCAAGAACATACACAGAAACACTGGACTCCAGGGTTTGCATGCAGCTCCACTTGCTTAGATTTGGGCAACAACAGCACTAGACTAGACAAGGCTGGGACAAAGCGCCCTTTGTTTGGTGCAGTCTTTTCCCTTGATCCACCCCTGACCCCTGAGTCCTTTGCCCCTGTATCCCAGCCCTCTCTACTGCTCTGACCCCCAGCCTCCCCTGATCCCCCTTTAAAACATCCTGTGCTAAGGAGAACCTGAAAGGGATGTGACAAAAGGTACATGGCACATATCTAAAAAAAAGCACACCCATACATACACACAAACCTCATATTACAGCAATAATTATCATTATTTTTATTATTATTAGTATATGTATAAACTAGGGGCCACATGTTGGCACTTAATGTCAATTGGTATTGTTACTGAACTAATCATTGTGAATTTCATGTTTGTTTTTATTTGATGTGGTACATGGAAATCCTTTTGTGGGGTGAATAGTGAAAGGTAGCCATGGCTCAACACAGATTAACTGACCAAATGATGATTTTCCATTTGTATGGGACCACTAAAGTGGGCACCATGCATAAACAAAGTCAGTAGGAAAGTATGTGTGATTAATAACCTGGGGCCTCTGGCTCCAGTGACCTGGTGAGCCTCATTCTCTGATGATTGTCCTCACGGCGCTCAGCTGAAAGGCCAGATAGTTGTTTCAAATGAGACACACAAAGCAGTTAATTATCCACCGATCAAACTGTATTCTATGGCTATAGTTGAGTCTGTCGATGCAGGGGTTAATGGGAAGTGTGAGTAATTACCTGTAGCCTTAGGTGGCTCCAATGACCTCTTTCATCTCATTCGATTCTCCTCACTGCACTCAGCCAAAAAGTAAATATTTCCAATACAGTTTTTAAGCACTTTGAAATTGCATGCACATAACCAAGACCATGTATGAATAAGATGGCGTACATAAATGCTAAGAGAAAGTGGGACAATGTGGGACATGTAACCAGTGCTGAGAGGTAGTCTAAAATGTTGACATCATGTCTATCTAACTTAAAAAAAACAACAAACATCACTGTTCTGCCCCTTAGCTTGTAACATTTCTATGTTTTGGTTGATTCAGCCGCACACGATAGACTATGCAGGTTACAGGTTAGGCCTTTAGCGTGTGAAGGACTTCACCAAACAATTTTATTCGAATGCAACTTTCCGAACTCTGACACTAAGTTAATACAGTCAGCATGAAAGGAAGCTCAAATTTTCTTTTCTTATGGTCTTGTGCAATAGTCTGCTTGCACTCAAGTACTCCATTTTTCAGTCCTAATAACTGCTGAAAGTACAGTGCTTCTTTTCATCAGCACTGAATCTGACTAAACAATAAAACACATCAGACAGGTTGCTGACATGGATTCAAGTCAGGGCTTCCAAGTATACTGCTGGGGCTTTAAAAAAGATATATGGCACAAAAAATTGAGAGCGAGCCCAGTGTAGTATATCCAAGAAAGAAAAGTAATACATTTGGAACTTTCCTATGCCTTAAAAGTGCTCATATGCACTTTATCCATCTTTAAATTAAATAGAATTTGACTCAGTGGTTTTCCGACTCATATATTTGAAGCGACCGTATTTCCTCCAACAGCAGATCTGAACACATTACGTTATTGTGCCTTCCAAACACCACAATATTAAAACTATTCAGACTTTTCTAGTAGGAATGTATACTGAACCGTAAACTGAAGCATGTATTTAACCAAAGCAGCAGGCATTATTCACCTCAAGTCTTTCAGTTCATCCTCCTAACTCCAATTTTATTCAAAATTAGGCTCAAAATTATATATTAGATAGACTAAAACCAGATTAATGCAAATCAAAACCAATGAGGAGGGAATAAAAGCTAAAATTCAAATAAATCTTTTTGTCCTTCACTGCTGGCACCATGGAAAGCACCAGGCTGAAACACAAGAATAGCACCAGCCTAGTAATAAAATCTAGCACCACGCTGGAGGCCCATGATGTCTTACTGCATATTCTAAACTGGGCTGATATTACCCTAGCTGTCTTGACTTTATATTTCTTGTTTGGCCTTCTCCTTAAGTGCACAGGTGTAGAATTTCTTACAACTGACAAACTTTTTCTTGATTTGAATTTCACACTTGATAGGATCTACAGAGCACCGGTTCCATTAGTCGGTCCACGCTGCTGTCAGGAGGAAAACACTGTCTCTACTGAAGCATTAGCAACAGGAATGCTGCAGAGAAAGGATGCATCAGCGGTCATATTTGACGTGTTTGTGCCTTGAGGCGAGACTGATCACTTTTCTGCTTGCATGGCAAACACAGTATACAGATCATACGTGTCCAGTGTCCCCCTTATCTAGAGGACCTCCACCGTATCACAGATGAGAATGTCAACTTCCTCTTCAGCGCCAAGCTTGCAATATTCTTCTGGTAGTTGTCTGAGAAGTCATACCACTTTTCAAGACTGTTGCATGCTGCCTGGTACAAACTGGAAAGATCATGTTTGATTGCTGCTGTCTGTTGGTGGAAGCTGTTGAAGATAACACTAGTCGCCATTGCACAGAAGGAATCCATCTGTCGTTGTTGGAGCTTGGTCTTGAGAGTGAACATAATCTCATGTGGCTCACAGACGGCCTTGTCCTCTCAGTCCAGCAGCAGCGCTACATTATGTAAGATCTTCAGCACATTACTGAGGAAGGACAGGTAGATCTATAGCTATAGGGGTTGCTCATCACTGTCCTGATACTTTTTAAATAGCTGCCACAGTGATTTTGGGCACTGATCCTCTCTCAATGACGAGAAGTAACTCTTGATAGCTGTCCAGCTGTCATGTAGCTTGGCAGCGGGCCAAAAATTGTACCATCTTTTGGGTATGTGTCTCATTACAGTCTGATAATCTTGGTCCCAAATGCAAACACTGCTTTCCATTCCTCTTTACTTTTTGAGGAAGTGACAGATTTTGTTCACTGTGGACTCAGTGTCAGTGTCCAACAGGTTGTGCACTATGTAGGCCATGCAGTTTTCCTGAATGATGCCACTGTTGTCTGCTTTTAGCTTCTGCAAAACAGAATTGCTATTGCTGTAATTTAAATTTGCATTATCTGCAGTGAATGTTGTGTTTGGTAGCAGATGACTCTCTATACTCAAGAGTCAAGGTGCAAGCATAGCTGTAACTATGGCCTCAGCTTTTCTACAACCACATGACTTTTTTGAGCCACACGTTTCTCCATAGCCTTACATCTACTCTGGCTTCATGTCATATTCCCCCCCATGTGGATCTGAACATGGAACAAGGGATAAAAATGCTGTGCAGTCCTGCATTAAGCAGGACACCTGGTCACTATAGCAGGAAGGAAGAGGCACGAGTATTTATCTGTAGCCTCAGGCAGCTCCAATGACCTGCTCAGCCTCCTTCACTGGTGACTGTCCTCACAGCGCTGACCTGAAAAGTCAGATAACTGTGTGAAATGAGTGCATCATTGGTGCGTCACCATGCATTAAAGGAGACAATACACTGATAATAGCACTTTTTGAAAATGTTTCTACAGGCTGTGACAGACTAAATTTCAACATGCCTACAGTGGACACAATGAATGGAAGGGTTAGGCTTCACATGCATAATCACATTGTAAACTATAATGTTGGTGCAAATGACAATGTAATCATGTGTTTAGAGCAAAAATATAAGTATTCATTTCTATATGTAAGACATCAACATCAAAACCATGAAACACGAATGCTGAGCTAGCTGTCTAGGTGCTTTATTAGCCACACCAAACAGCAAAGCAGCCAAATACTTCAGATTCTTAACTGACTTCTCTGGAGATTCACAACCATGCACCAATCTCTTGTCTTTCGTGGCATCACAACTTGGTGACAATGATTTGTGCTTCTTTTTAGGTCTGATGCAAAAGTCAGTGTGTTGGATTTCAAAATAAAGCAGCGGGGGATGGATTGGCAGAGCGGTGGGACACAAACTGCTCTCCAATTATAGGACTGGAGAAACATTGTAGTTTCAGTTAAATATTACTAAATTAAACATATCTTGTGTTTCAAGTGCCAGTTTTTTCACTACATCTAGATATCTCATCAAAGCTACAAGTGCAAATGAAAATTTAAGGAGAACTCGCAACTGTACATTTTTGTCATAACCTCTAATCACAAGCTTAAAATTGTTTTGCTTGTACCACTAAAAATGAAGTTCACCCTTCCTAGAAACTCTATCACACACTCCGCAGTTTACACAAAATCACTTTCAAATTCTGGGTCAATTTTGGATTCATTTGTCAAGAAAGACACAGGAACTACAACAAGGAAGCATCTGTGTCTTTGTCAAGTTTCCCCTAAGGCATACATCAAAATGACTTCCTGAATCAATTTGAGGTGAGAAATAGGCCGTCGTGGTCATGCTTCATTTTATATCTACAGTGCCAGTTGTTCACAAGGGCAGAAAATGGAGTCATTATCTCCTCTAAGTAGTTTGCTCATTGGTCTGGCTTCCAGCTGCCAGGCTGTACCACTTTTCAGCGGGTGTGTGGTTATCCAAACAGCTACCCAAGTGCCACCATAACTACAAACTTTGAAATACAGTATTTGGCTGTGTTAGCTGTGGGAGAGCAGCTCTGTTTTCCCGTAAGTCAGCAGATCCTAATGGCACATAATGCAAAATGTGATATAACTTGCTTTTGTCATCTGAGTATGTTTCCAGTAATTCTACTGCTGCTCCAACATTAATGTAGTAATGTTTTATTGAATTTCACTGGTACCATCTTTTTCATAAGATCGAAGAGCAGTGATCCTTGGAGTGAGTGAGTAGAGTGCAGGAGCACAAAAGCAGAAGGAGCAGAGTTATATATGAGTACAAATATAGAATGAAATGAAAATAACATTTTGGTGTTAAGGACAACGTACAACAACAGACAAAGATAAGAAGATAAGAAAGAAGCAACCTGGAAAAATGATGTCTTCTATTACCATTATTGTAAGCTTGTTCAGACAATACAAACAGGACTATTGAATTCAAACAATTCATTTCATTTTTCTGCCCCATTTCACAGCATGACTGTGGGAGTCTGATCAGACTTCTCCACTAGTTTCAGTAACACCAGTCTGCAATTTTTGATTTGAACTAATAAAGCAGGTAACTATGCTGTCATGTTTTCATTACATAAGTCAAAGAGATGGTAAGACATTGGGGAGCTTCTGAAGGCTTGTATAGAAAGAGAAAGTTCTATCAAGGTAACCACTCAAGGTGATATGAACTTAATGAAACTGGATATTTATGCTACAGTTTTTCCCCACAGAGCAGCTGATCACATCAAGTTGCACAACACCTTGCCACAAAAACCTGTTTGTTAATCAGGGGAAACCTTGAAACTACCTTACCACCATAACGCTTTCAGAGAAGCAGTTTTTGTCATACTGTCAATGTCATGAGTTCAGACAATTATGCCGACATAGTTCAACAATTTGGGGATTGTGCTTAATATGAAGCTGACTGCATTTGTTTAGCATAAAGACTGGAAGCAGGGGGAAACAGCTAGCCTGGCTCTGGAACTATTTGTTGAAGAAGTATTTTTTAGAAGTTAGTGGCCAGACCAAGAAATACTTCCAGCATATAACTACTTGTAAAACCTTAAACTGTTGTTTTAACATCCCAATTATTGTGCAGATTAAAGACTGACTTGTGAGCTACAGAGATGCAGTTAGGCAAATGTTGAACAGAGGTAGGCTAGCTGTTTTTCCCTGCTTACAGTATTTGCTAAGACTAAGTGAAGATAATTGGCGGTTGGCTTTACCTTCGTATTTAATATACAGACATCAGAGTGGTATCTTTCTTCTAATGTAACCCTCAAAAAGAATAATGAATAAGCGTATTTTCTAAATTGTGAGAAAATTGTAAATTGTTGTTTGACTTGATGTGGCATTTTGTTTCTAACCTTGTGCAGACCAGACAAACACCAGGCTGAGCAGGGCCAGGCCGGGCCAGGAGGTGTTGGGATTGGAGAATGGAGACCACAAGGCAGAAGTTTCTGTTTCTGCAGTGCCAACGTATGCCTGCTGCCTGACTCTCTGGCCAGGTTCAACAACCTGTCAGACACCCACAGAAGAGCCCGGGAGGTGGGGAAGAGGATCCGCAACGGTGCCAGCCGGCCTCAGATTAAAATCTACATCGACTCGCCGACCAACACTTCCATCAGGTGAGGACAGCTTGCTCCTGGGCTCCTTCTTCTTATGTGTTAGCAGCAGTAAAAGCATAAATTCTTCAGCATTACTCTAAATATCAGTCAAACAAATACATTCTTTCTGTCTGCTCCATTCACCAGTGCGGCATCTTTCAGCAGCCTCGCCACAGGTTTCCGCCGTACCTCCTCTCTGGACCACCGTCCAGACCAAACACACACCACCAATGGCCCAGCTGACGCCGAAACTGAACCCCTCACTGAGTGCCCGATTCACCCCTCAGGTGCCATCAACTGCCCCGTTCACCCCCCTGCAGGAGACCAGAGCTCTTCTGAATGTCCCCTTCACTCAGACCGAGCAGACACAACAGCAGACTGCCCCCTCCACCCTGCAGGGACTAACAACAGCTCAGACTGTCCCATCCACACCTCAGGGGAGGCTTCAGACTGCCCCATGCATTCCACAGGGGCACTGAATGGCCAAGGCCACCATGACTGTCCCATGCATGGGGAAGGGACCCAGCCAAAACCATCCCCAGACTGCCCACTTCACACCTCAGGGGTTCAAATCAGCATCAGTGCACCAGAACCGGACCCCCAGGAGGAGGAGGCCGAAACAGGGAACCATCGGCCAGGAGAGCAGGCAGGGGGAGACACGGGCAGCATGACTGCCTCCAGGGAATCCCTTGCTCGTTACCATGGAAATGACAGCGCAGTAGGGATATCCTCCAACAATACTCTCTCCCACGTCCCTCGCACGTCAATCTTTAAGCGCCCTGGTCGAAAACGCCGCCACGGAGATGAGACGTTCGACCATGAGATCTCTGCCTTTTTCCCTGCCAATTTGGACTTCCTGGCTCTACAGGAAGTGTTTGACCACGGAGCAACGACTAGATTGCGGCGGCAGTTGCATCGCTACTTCCCCTATGTGCTGAGTGATGTTGGGCGGTATGGCTGGAAAGGCTGCTGCTCCAGGTTCAAATTCTTGAACAGTGGACTGCTGCTGGCCAGCCGTTACCCAATCCTGGATGCACGGTATGAGTGCTACCCCAACGGGAGAGGGGAGGACGCACTCGCAGCCAAGGGAGCGCTGTTTGCCAAGGTCAGAAACTTTACTATCTTTATTTCTTCTTCTTTTTGTTTTTACTGCACTGTTTCACAAAATCCATAAAACTTGTTGAGTTTTGTCGTCACGGTGAGGTTGGTGAGGACGAAACTCCAGGAAGTCACTTCACCCAGCACCATCCAGCACATACCCCCATTAAACCACAACTTGTCATTTTTGCCATTTTTGCATGTGAGTTGTGTCGATCTTCTCATCTAATTCTCAGCAAGAAAGCGAATTGCAAGGCTGCATGATTTTTACTCAAAAGAATCAGACAAATTTGACTCCTTACTGTTGTTCTTTTCTGTTCTGTTCTGTTCTGTTCTGTTGTCACAATCATTTTTTAAGTCACAAAGTCTTTTGTTTTACATATTGTGGATGTAACAGCGAAAATATCATTTTTTCAGCATCTCATTTCATTTCAGACTGACCTGAATTAAAAGTAAATGTCACTTGGGGCCTAATTTTCCGCTTTTCCCGCAGCAGCAATGTGTCTGCTCTGATCGCTGCTCGGTGCAGTTTCAGTCGAAAGCTCATCTTGTCATCTCTGACGCGGCTATCTGTAACTTTGGCAAGGCGGTAATTGAATCTGCCCATTAAATCTATTTATACTAAATTATATTATTATACATTTGTGAAAGAGAGTGTGAGTGTGAAAGAGAGTGTGAAAGCGAGTCAGACTTAAAATGACCTTCCAGCTGTCTGTATTAATTACTGTAGGTCTTTGTAGTACAGCAAAGGCATCATATTGCAAAACATTACAAAAAATTTCTTACTTCAATTATTGTCTCCTATTGCTAAAACTTACAGACACCAGTATGTTAATATGCTGCATTTCTTAACCCATTTGATGCCCGCACCAGTACCACTCAGGACGTTTGCTGCACAGTGTTGCAGCGATGGAGAATCGATGTAGATTACAGACAGTACTTGATAAATACACTTACTTACACCCACATCCATTCGCACATTTACACATCTGTCATTGTGGTGAGTGCAAGCACCACAGTAATTACAGAACACTCCCAACCTTTCCACATCACTTCCACATCAAAAAGAAAAAATATATATATGCCTCAGCCTTCAGCCTTACATCTTTGCTAAGAGCTTAGCATAATTACGCATGTTTTTATGTTGAAAGGCAGTAATGATAAACACAAGAACGTGGCTTCTGCGATAATTTTCAACTGAAAAGTTCTTCTTAAATGTTTAAATGTTGGCTTACTGTATAAATGTATTCAGATGTAATTACAGTTTTTCAAAAGCTGTCTAATATCAACATCTGGAAAGGTTTTTTTTAGGTGTAGCCATTGGGATGCAACACAGCTATCAAAATATATCTGTTGGGTATAATTCAGTGCACTCATATCCACCGACTGGCCTTTCCCAGATTCTCAGTTCTCATGTGACTTCACAGTTGAGGTGACTGGGCCACCCAAAATTAGTCAGTCAGAGAATAGCAGATTGTGTATAAGTAAATATACTGTTATTCTGTTTTCGAGCAGTAACTAATTATCATATTCTTTATTGCTGAATCTCTTGATTATTCTTTTAAATTAGTTGATTAATAATTCAGCAGATGAAAGGTTTGCTAAAAGTGAAAATACCCATCACAACTTTGCAGAGTCCAGGTGACATTTTTGCTAGATAAATGGCGTGACACATGACCTGAACCTTTAAACCACATTACAATTACATTAGCAGCAGCAGGAGTGATGGAGCATGGCGGTGCTTTGGGCTAAAATTCAACATCAGCATGCCAACATTCTCACAATGACAGTGCTAAAATGATGTTCAGCAAAAAAAATATTCACTATTTTAACTATAACTATCTTATCTTAGTATATTAGCTTGCTAACATATGCTAATTAACACAGAACACAAAGTGCAGCTGAGGCTGTTGGCCACTTGTTCTGTGAGAACGACTTCAAATTTTGACCTGATGATGGCACCAGATGAAAAGTCAGAGGATCAACAAAGCATCTGGATTCATCCTCTGGGGCACTATGAATATCCTTGCCAAATTTGATGGCAAACCATCTCAAAGTTGTTGAAATACTAGACCAACATTGCCAACCATATAGCCAGGCTAAAAAGGTTCTTACGAAATATGATGCTGAAAGCCTTGAAAACTGTTAAATTTTGGAAATGATGTGACAGATGTATTATTTTTCCCTCTAAGATTGCTCTTAAATTTAAAATACATAAATAAGTTAAGATCCGTTACTGTTTCATAATCGTTCATTCTGGCTTACCACAGCTTATTTACAGTTATTTGGAGTTACTGTGATTGATTGGTTTGCTCAGATGTGCCTGGTGGGTGTGGTTCACCACTGTTTTTGCAGTGATTTGGTTTAGTTTATTCGGTTTAATGTATAACATTCAAATACAGAAGTAAGAAAAAATACAATCGTGGTTTTGACCTGGGTGCAGACTAATGGTTCTGATGATGTAGGACCTGTAGACTAGTGTGACATTTTGCTTTTATTAAAATGTGTTGCTCCAGTGGTGACTGGCTTTATACTTGACACTGAGGACCTTGCACACAACATTGTTATTTAAGGAGACTTAAGAGTTGTTCCAGTTACTCCCAACAGTAACTGAGGGACATGACATCATGTTCCCCATTGCAGTCAGAAGCAATGCAGGAGGATCCTCTGACATCTACTTCTGTATACATTGTGGAGTCCATTAGTCACTTTCAGCCAGAAGACAGATCTCTTATATTGTGAGACATGTTCTTTTAATGCCTAGTGGCAGCACTTTCACTGATTATACTGCACAAGCAGAGGAAGCAGGAATGGGTTTATGACATGGCTACCACTGTGAGTGGGCCTCATGGAGAGGGATGGGATTTCTACAGTGGTGACCAGTGTACTTTTTTCAGTCTGAGTTTGATTCATGCTTCTTTTGAACTGCAGTTGTTTTTATTCTGTATTATTAAGAACACAAAGAGTTCTCCCTGGAGAGGAAACGCAGTAGTGCACAGCATAAAGCTTATAAAGACTATGTGCAATTAATCAGTGATGACGCAAGCAGCAGTTGTGTGTGTTGTTTGCGTGTGTGGGTGTGTGTGTGTGTGTGTGTGTGTGTGTGTGTGTGTGTGTGTGCGTGTGTGTGTGTGTGTGTGCGTGTGTGTGTGTGTGTGTGTGTGTATGTACCTGCATGCATGTATGCCCCCGTTATGAGTGTTGACAGTCTGTGAGTTCATTAATCAGCCACGTACTGTGATTGTAAGGACGTGAGTCTGGATCTGATCCAGGTCCTGCTGGGACGAATCCGTTTTATGTGACCTGATGCTGACGATGGGTCCCTGTATGTGTTTGTGTTGTTTGTGTCCACTCATGCCCTTACATATACCAGATCTAATAAAGGCACATTCCATCACAGCTTGCATGCTGACAGTCTCATCCTGTTAGCCCTGCTGCCTGCTGACTGTCACTGCAGTTTACAAGCTGCCCTCACATCCCTATTTCACCACCTCCTTGTACATGAGGTCACTCCAGGTCCCCCTGACAAGCTGGCTGTCAACCAGCTGGCAGGTACACGTCAATGCAAACTGCTTATGCTCCAAACTGACAGAGAAGGAAACCAAACAAATGCTAAACAACAACGGTCATTTAGACTGAAGCTAAATCACATTTCCCAATCCAGCATGATTGTTATGACTGCCTCCTTCGCTGCTCAGCTATCCAAGTTTGAAAATGTCATTCTGTGCTTCCCACAGCTGTTCCATGTGTATGTTGTTGCATACAGCATGTTGCATACATGGTGCTGTTGCATATACACATAAATGCTTCAGAAATGTCATTTCTGAAATGCTCATTGGGTAATTTTGGAAGGTTGTTTAGATATACAGTTTCCTCCTCCTCTTCCATTAGATAATGTATTCGGCAAATCATTTTGACCTGACAAAGCTTGAAGTCTCCAAATTGCATGTAGCCACACTATGAGTGGCAAAACAACACAGTATGAGCTAAAATCTACATCCTAAGTTACATTTACCTAATGATATGACACCCTAATTTTTTGAAGCTATTGTCAATTCAATTATATGAGATTCAGGAATATATTTATCTAAGATTGATATAAGAGTAAACTAAGGCTGACAAGATGATCTTAAAGCCAGTAATTCCATAAATTCAGTTTACTGTCCAACTCTGATGCCTCCACAAGCTGACACAGATTGGGAAATGTCTTCAGTGTCTTCACTGTTGTCTGACTTTGAACTGCATTGCTATCAAATTCCCAAGCAAGTTAATTAAACTTGTCAGAGTTCAAATGGACATTTGAGACGCTGTTAAGAGCCATTTTGTGTGCTCTCAGCCATCAATACTGAAGGAGCTCTAAGAGCTACACTGTTTATTTCCTACTCCTGTTCGCTCTGTTTCAACTGTATGTTCTTGTTCTCATCAATGTAACAGCGTTCAGCATTGGCTTTTGCGAGCCCGTCCCTATAACCCATGTCTCCCAGTCAGCTGTGGGCTTTGATGTGCCTGCTGTTCTCTCCTCACCCCTCTCCGTCCTCCAGACATCTTGGCCGCCTTCCAAGGCAGCATCTTGATGTGAACTCTTGCTTCCCCTCCATGCACCTTTGGTCATTCTCACTCATTACTGCTCGACGCTCCGGCTTGCTTCGCTGCCAGCTGGGATGCATCTCATTAGATGCTGTTCATTTGATGTACCTGATGTTCACGCTGCGTTTGTCTTCGCAGCTACTGGATACTGTTTTTGCTCTTTCATATCAAATGCAAACAAGGATGCTCAGTCAGAAGTCATTGCTGCACTGATGATCCTTGAAATTCTTCCTTTTCCAATTTTGTGTTGTTTGGTACTAAGCGTTCATTACTGCGGCAGTTTTCCACATATCCAGACATCACCTGTCAGTGAAAACATTGCAGCCTGTGCTGTGCTATCTTTCATCTCTTGTCTTTGTCTGTTCATCCATCATAGCTATCAATGTTAGCATCAACAGTTAATCAAGGGTGTGTCTACATCCACGTGGAAGTGGAGGCCAGGCTCACATTTGCACAATTTCATAAAGGCAGAGATTTATAGAGCAGAACCATGTCTATGCACAGCTTTATATATTTGAAGGAGAGTAATTTCTGCATATTTCTGTCAAACAGACTCTCAGTCTTGAACGTCCACACAGTTTTTGTGTAGTTCCTTTGCACAGGTTTTAAGTATTCAGTTTCAAGGCTATTGTGACTCAGAATTGACAGTGATTATATAAAAAATCCACACGGATGACTTAAGTAAGACTGAAATGACCAAAAACTATATTGAAAACAAATAATGTAAAGACTTGTAGAGGTGTTACAAAATGTCCTTTTAACTAAATCAAACATTTGCTGAAACTTGACATTTCAACATTGTATTATATTACACTGTCATCCAGTTTGTGTGGGTTTAGGTCAACTATTTTGCCCCAGGAATCAACCATTAACAATAATCAAAACATTGTAGTATCTTTAGAAATCAGTGATTTCTCTCCTCAAGATTAATGTCCAATGCCAACATCCACTGCCAACACAGAAAGTAGAGTGTCTAAAGTACAGTGAAAGCTAAGGGTGTGGAGTCAGTGGTGACTGACGAAGTAGCACATCTGACTTCCTTGCAGGAGACCATAGCTTGATTCCCATCACAGACCTGCAATTAGCGTTCGTTTTAACTATAACCATGACCTTTCCCTAACCTTAACCATGTGTTTCAGTTACCCAACCATAAATCAACCTTAACCTTCCTGTAACCTTAATCAGATGTACCACGTACCAAGTACCGTGTGCAGACGTGAAGAAAGTGGGAATTTTTAAATGCATTGTCATGAGATTATTGAACATTGTTCAGGCTTTTGCATAACCAGGCAATATATTAATGTTTTTGTCTGGCAGTAGGGTTGGTCTGAGAGTGTCCTCATTTCCATCATTATCTATTACACTGACAAGTTTTTATGATGTGTTTCATCATGAGGGTTACTTTATTTTTTTTATGTTACTTAAATTTCGGTCACTTTGGGTTAAAGTATCTTGCACATGGCTTCTGTTTATTATTACAATGAACTGAATTTTGAATCAAATGAGCCCATAATGTCCACAATGTACCTCTAGCCATATATGCTGATGTTCCTCTATTGCTTTATTTCAATTCTAAGCAATTTAAATGCTGTTCATTGCATATGAATTTAGTCTCCACCAAATCTCACTCCAGGCACACACATATTCTCATAATTTCCCAATAGGTGTATTTACCTGGAGAGCAGCAGCAGGTCAGCAACATAAATCTGAATTGTGTCTTGTAGAGAAGTGACGCACTAGAGAGAGAGGGAGAGAGAGGGAGAGATAGAGTATTAATTAAAAAATCTTTCCCTAAAGAGAGAGCCAGCTCTGGCTCTATAATTAAAGCCTTTCAGTCTCAACATTTATCCCCTCTTATAATTATTTCAAACTACTAAGTGCATGGTTGAAAAGTCGTGCGCTTGTGTGTATTTGTCTGTGTGTAAAAACACCGTTTGAATTCATTACTGCAGATTAGGCTTCAAAACAGGGGCACACTCAAATCTAGATTGGAAAGAATGGAAATCAATGGCAGAATTCTCCAAATCACCCCTGGCCTTTAATGACCAAAAGGACCTCTATCCACTATCGAGGTCAACTCCGTTTATTGACACAAATTGCTTTCCTATTCAGGGCCAAAGGGATTTCAACCTGTTTCTCAGTGCTGCACTTAATCAAGCACTGATCAAGCTAACAGTACACGACACAGGTCTCGGCCCCAAAATACAGTCTCTTTTTCCTTTTAGCAGCATGGCTCTTATCAGTCAGACCATCTTTTCTTCTTTAACATTCATGTTAAAACAGCTTAAAAAGACAATTTCCGTGACGATTGTCAAGCAGCAGACCAGGTAGTAGCAACAAAACGGGATATTTTAAGCCAAAACATGATCTTTTCCTAACTCTAACCAAGAAGTTTTTGTGCCTAAACCTAACCAGACCTTAACAACAGTGCCGTCACAATGTGAAATTCAAAAGCTGAAACATAAAGAAATGTAAAGTTTGAATGGAAAGACACGTGAAGTTTCAACATTTGCAGAAATGTACAATGCCAACGTTTATTCTGGCGATTGGATGGGAATTGGCTGCTCATTGGAACTGACAGACTTGCTATTAAAAAAGTTATTAACAGAAAATTTAAAACGAAAACATTTGAATGTCATTTTAATGTTCAATATTCAGAAAATGGAAAGGCTTTCAGTTCAACTTGTAAGACCTGGCGGCTAAAGACTTGACTTGGACTTGCCCTCAACAATTTAGGACTTGGCTTGGACTCCTCTTGATTGGCTCAGGACTTGAACTGGACTTGTTTTGATTGACTTTGGACTCCACTTGAACTTTGTTGTTTGAAGTGAGACTTGATTTACTCATAACTTGACATGAACTTGTCTCCACTAACTCGAAAGTTGTTTTGAACTTCTCTCAACTAACTCAAGATTTGAACTGAACATACTGACCTTCAAATTGTCTTAAGCTTTTTTATGAGCTGACTTGAAACTTGAATTGAATGGAACTCAGTTGACTTGAGGCTTAACTTAAATTTGTCTCAATTGACTCATGACTTGAGTTGTTTGAGACATGATTTAAAGTTGTCTCGATTGACTTGTAACCTGGTTTGAATTTGTCTCAAGTGACTCAAGAGTGGACTTGAACCAGCCCAAAAGACTTGCAGCTCTGTGGTATACAGTATGTAACAAAAGCGAAGAGTGAAATAGATGCAAGTGTGAAGAACGATTGAGAATGATTCAGGCTTTACAGGCAGGATTCTGTCCAGACTTCAGTAAATCTTTAGCGCTGCATAGGATTTACAGCAGCAAAATGCCCTTTGACGACACTGCATTCCCTAAAGATAACACTGCTGCCAAGCTGACATTGAAAAGACTGAAATATAATAATGTCAGTGGTTTTATTCATCTGGAAAGACTGAAAAACAAAACCGCTGCTCATCTGTCATCCTGCTGCTTTCTGCCGCCTGTCTGTCATCTCGACAATTTGGCTGCTTGGTTTTCAAGTGAAACGATCAAAGTCATGCAAGTAATGTGAGGTGAAATCGGCTGACTCCTCGTCTGATGGTAAAGTTAAGGTAATTAGTTACAGCAGCCTTGGAGGTTTCATAATTAGGCTTTCAGAACTCAGCTTGGTTTGGTTGCCTTTCTGTGTGAAATCACCTCTCACAGCTCATTTCAGCTCTGTCCATAAGGAAAGGAAGCATCTCATATCCTACATTCTGACTCATCTGTTGTTTTCTTTTTCAAGTTAATTTAATTTTCTATCATTTTTACTCAGACAGAGCAGAAAGGAAAAAAATCAGCATGCATTGTTTCCAGTGAGGCTTTCCTTCATCACTGCACAGAACTCCAACTAGGGCTGGCAACATCTGAGCCTCATCTCCTGCATAGACCACAAACAATAGAAACACATTGGAAATCCACTCTTTCTTGTATGCATGAGCGCATACGCACACTCATAAGAATCCCTTCAGGCCTCTTGTCAGTTTCAAGGCACACACACACCTATCGAAGCATAGATAAGCGCCTGAAATATTAATGCAGACAGAGAGAAGAGCAGAGGGGAAGGAATAGGGAGAGAAGGAGCAACAGAGAAGGAAAGAATGAGTCCAGAGTCAGAGAGGAAAAAGAAAAGATGAGATGATTAGATGAAACTTTAATGATCCCTGTGGTGAGATTTACTCAAAATGAGATACGTGTTGTAAAAAGCAGTCATGGTCATTCATGTAATAGACACAAATGTGGGCTTTAATGTTACTTTTACAGCTTTAAACACAGTAGTTAGAGTCAACTGAGTGGGAGAGTGGGAACACGATTCCCCCTGCTTCCAATCTTTATGCAAAGCTAAGCTAACAGACAGACCTGAGAGTGGTATCAATCCTTTCATCCAACTCTGCAAGAGAGCAATAAATGTGCATTACTGAAGATGTGATAATTATCATGTATGGAAATGTGGAAAATAATGTGGACACTGCAGTGTGTCAGCTGTTATCAGAAAACCAACACAGTCTCACAAAACACTCATTCCATTAAGAGTAATTGAATCAGTGCCTCAAATCTTCATAGGGAAATGTATGGCCGTTGCACTAAGGTGTATTTACTGTATTCAGTCTACAATGTGAGCTTTGTGTTTGGTATTTAAGTCAAGCTAATTAGGCTAATGCTCTATTGTGGCTTTTAGGATTTTTCATTACGAGCTGCACACAGATAGCAAGCCAAAACATCCATTCCATTATTGGCAATCAGTTTCCATTTGTCTCAATGAAAATCCCCTTCTCAGAGGGGTGCTTTAACACTGTGGGTAATTCACCAGAGACATAAATGCTGAGTTCTTTCTTCATTATAGCAGACATAAATTGATCTTAAGTTATGCACAATAATGTGACTGAATAGAAGCGTCACACAACAAGGACGTTTGGAAGTCACCGCAAAATATGACAATGTAGGTAACAGGACACATTTACTTAAAAAGTTCTGTTTTTTTTACAACCTTGTCCTTATTTTTCTATGTTTGAGCAGACCTATGGTTTAACTCATAACATTAAATAAAAATAAAAATCTGACTAAAACTATGCCGATGACTGTAAATGCAAAGAACCTCATGAATGTTGATGCACATAAACGAGCCTGTCAGTCAATGGTACAATAACATTAAGGAATTTTTCTGTCACAGATACCAAGGTGCTTATGGGAGAAGTGGAGGTCAGAAAACACATATTATTTGGTGGCCGCAGCACAAACAAACAGAAAAGTGCTGCTGTGGTTAATGCAGTGAGAGCAACAGACAGGACAGTACCAGAGTTTTTATTAAAAAAGCGATCAGATCTGGAGGTGGAGGCACAAAAACAGAATTGCATCCCACTGTCAGAGTGTGACAGCTACGGGTGGGGACAAGGGCACACTAAATATTACCCTCAGCAGTTGGTGGAGATTAAAACACAGCTAAAAGCACAGTGACTTACTTTCATCTCAAGGCAAAGCTGCAAATGAATGCTAATGTCGCTCCGCGTATGCTGGACATGTGAGGCAGCCATTCGCTGATTTGCTTTGCATAATAACTTTATAATGGGATAATATGTCATCGTTGTGTTTATAGCTTGTTTTGCTGTCTCCAAGTAAACAAAAAATCAATTAATGCAGCTTTAAAGCAATTATTTCAAATGTCTGCTGTAATCATCCGCCACATCTTGTTACTTTATTCTTCACTTTCAGCCATGTTTTCTGCAATTGTGCAGACATATAATTTTATAAAGAAGTCAGTGAATACAACAGGCATTTATGATGCATTCACTTTGCATTCTCTTCATTCTGTCCAAGTTGCTTGGATAAGGAGATTTATCTGGCCGTTCGATTGTGAAAAATGTAAAAATACGTATACTGCGTTTCCCAGAGAGCACCTGTCAGTCAATCAGAGTGGCGCTGTCGTTACTTTCTCCTTAGACCTTGTGTGGATGAAGTTTCAGACACTCTTTTCTTTGTTCAGCATGCGTGCCTGTGACTGCTCATATTTACTACCCTGTTCCCCCTCTTCATCCATATATCCATCCATTATCTGCAATTACTATCATTATCTACCACCTGCTGTGTATCTCAGCTGGCAGCCATAGTACATATTGGACAGGCCACCTTTCTATCACAGGGCAAACATATATAAATCGGCAACCATTCACCACTGTGAAAATTACAGTCACCAGTTTACCTAACCTGCATGGCTGTGGAGACCCACGCAGACACAGGGAGGCCATGCAAACTCAACACAAAACGGCCAGCTGTTCTCCAGTGAAATACAGAAAATGAATTAAAAAAACGAAGTGCTACTGTCCTGTTTGTCAGAGGATTATACCTGCAAAGACCTGGCCAGACAGCAAGCTTTTAGAGCAGCAGATGCAGGAGCTTTCACTAACTGGATAAACAGCATGAGAAGTTACTATTGTCCTACTAGCATATATATATACACACACATATACATATCTGTGTATATGTATGTAAACTGTCTGACAGGGTGTATTCTCTCTTGTTTCTCTTGTTGTACATCTACTCCACCCAAACACCCTCACACTTTAAGCTAACCACCCCACAATCACCATCTCTCTTTTCTTTGAAACCCTTTATTCCTCCTCCTCATCAGGCTGCATCCACCCACCGGCACTTCAGCGATACCAGCCTCAGCCTTGCTCCGTGTCTTGTGTCTGTGTTGCTTGAGGACTTCTCAGCGCTGATGCTAAAGATGTCTCCTTAAATCTCGAATGAGATGATGAATGAGTTTTTTTCAGCTTTGCTCTCACTCCGCTGCTCTGGGAGTTGAGAAAATGATGTCGGGAAGACGTGTTGAAAAATGTATATCGCATATGAGGATGTTCAAAAAATGAAATCTCCAGCTCTGTGTTTAGATCACGCTGATTGAGACAGCGCAGCTCTTGCGCAGAACATTAAGAAAAAACACAGCTATAAAGAATGAACTCTCCAAACAAATGCCATTTTTTCATCAACTCACTTCACTTTGCTTAGTTTTGTTGACTACCTTTCCTTTTTCAGTGCAGTGATATAAAAATAGCAGACATTGTTGCAGATTGTATTAGTGTAGAAAAGTTGTACGTTCATTTTTCTTTTGTTTACAGTGATCAATAGCTGCCATTTTTGTCCCGCTGATAAAAAATGTTCCATGCCCTTAGGACCATGGCAGACCATTCATAATGAGCAGAAAATGTCAAGACTGCAAATGTCAGGGGGGAAAGTCCACTATTTTCTCCTCCTAAAAATAATAATCACCACCATTTTTATTTGGGAAAATGCACTTTTGGGCAACCATCTCTTGCTGCTTGTTTTGTTACCTTGGTGTGATAATTTATACCAGCAATTCAGAATATTTCTATATGATAAAAGTCTTTAAATTTGTGGTACTAATCATCAATTGAGTGTGCGTGCCTCACAGCAAGAAGGTTGTCGGTTCGATCCCTGGGTCGGGCGGGGCCTTTCTGTGTGAAGTTTGCATGTTCTTCCCGTGCATGCGTGGGTTCTCTCCGGGCACTCTGGCTTCCCACAGACCAAAAATATGCTCATTAGGTCAATTGGTGACTTAAAAATGTCCTTAGGTGTGAGTGTGAGCGTGAATGGTTGTCTGTCTGTATATGTTGCCCTGCAATCGGCTGGCGACCGGCTCAGGGTGTACCCCGCCTCTCGCCCGTTGACAGCTGGGATAGGCCCCCCCCCAAACCCCAAAAGGGATAGTCAGGTATAGAAAATGGATGGATGGATGATTACGTGATATGCACTGTCTAACAAGACTAAGGTGCACAAACCAGATATGCAAGCAGTTCAACAAGCTTACTTACTGGTGCATGGAGCTAGATGCTAACCTCAGCAGGCTAACATGCTCACAATGTCAATGCTATAATGCTAATACTAAGCAGGTCTAATGTGTGCAAAAAGAACGACCAACCTGCATACTGTTTGATTGACAGGCGATCTCTGTGAGGCGCAGAGCAATGAGCCCTGCGCACTAAAAATGGAGGCATAATTATAAAGTCAGATAAAGTCGGATATTTCTGTAGCCCACCTGACATTTGTTTCATAATAGATATTAATAATTCACACCAAAAATGTTTGCTCTAAGTGCTGCCGTATGTCTGAAACTGAACACAAGAGGCAAATACTGCGTCTGGATGTTGGAAGCTGATCAGTCGAGACAACGGGGCTCACAGTCGACAGCAGGTCTCCAGCAGCGCTCGCTGCATTCGCCTTTTTTTCAGCAACATCAGACAACTGCAGCAAAATACATGCTAATGCTGCAGCTGCTTGCAGCCTGCAATCAGCTATCAGAGCTCAATCAGTGTACAGGAAGAGGAGCGCGAACAAATAGATTTTGAATAAACTAGATCGAAATTTTAATACCTATAAATAAGAAATTAGATTTCCTGAGGAAAATGCAGTGTGATTGCTGAAAGCTCTTGCAGCTGTGAAGCCTTTCACCATGAGCCAGCCGTCTGCCAAGTTTCACTTCTGTAGCCATCAGTTGGTGAAATCTTAGTGAATTTATGCCGCCCTCATTAAAAAATGAATACCTCTTTAATTTTAACAGATATCAACAAGCTGTTTACAAGCTCATGGGGCCTAGCCATTCTTGACTTCTTAGATGTGGAAGCAGCTTTCTGGCCTGCAGTATCTGGAAGTGGTAGTGAGTCGTATGGAGCATTTTTATTTTTTATTTTTTTGCAGGGATATTTACAAGACATGTTGCAATATTTGTTTGCTGATTTCTCACCATGTGGTGGCGCTATCATGGCCATCCCTGAGTACGTGAAGCACTGAAATTTGGGGAATCTGTTCAGAGAGTTTCAGTCTTGTACCCTTTTTCTTTTTTAGATATTCATAATTTTTTATCATTTGTCGTCATGTTTCGCTTATTCCCTGTAGAAAACAGTTAAAAAACATTTTGGAAATGTATAGAAAATCAACCATCACAGATATCAACACCAAAATTCATAGCAGTTCCGAAACAGCAGCTACTCTCAATGCGCAGATGGAAGAAAATAGAATAATAAATCATGATCAAATCATAGCGTAATTGAAAAAAAGTATATTTTCTTTGGTGAATGCAATGTGCTTGTGTTTATTTTCCATCTATTTTCTTGCCCCACTGCTCTGATGTAGCGCACCGTAACTGCTGTTATTAGATCACAGCTGTAATGACTCTGTTCCCCACAGGGATCAATAAAGTTGCACCTTGCCTTGTATGATCTAATTGCCGCTGTTGTTACCTGCCACGCTTTACATAAGCAAACGCACTGATGTGGCTTTTGATGTTGCTCGTCTGTCTCTGGTCCACTGCAGGTTCACGTGGGCACCTCCCATCAGGAGCAAAGGGTTGTGGGATATCTCACGTGTACGCACCTCCACGCAATAGAAGGTACAGTGACATGTTCTGTCCAAACTCTCTGTGTGTCGCTCTCCTGTCTCTCCAACACATATACACACAACTACATGCACACGCACACATACATGTATCTTTGTGATGGTCTGTCTCTGGAAAAGCCAGACAGCTACAACCATCCAGCTACACGCACAGCACTGTATGTGTGTTTGTATGTCCAGATAAATGGGCGCATCACAACCCCTGTGTGCCTCCTCCCGCTGTTCCCATGGAGACTGGCTCAAGCTGTTTAAGGCGTCACAGCCCTATTTAAAACCTCCGGTCGATGCCTCCCTCATTTTTTACCAAAGACACGTCTCCCCCTTCGCCTACTATTCTGGGCTCCTCCTACGCTTCTCACAGGCCTAAATATAGCAGAGCCAGGGCTGTTTCTAAAGATACATCAAACATAAAGCCTTTGGGGGGAGGGGAGAGGGATGATGGGGTATGATAGAGAGAGAGAACGTGGAGGTAGAAAGGGGAGGAGCACAGGGATGAAGAGGGAGAGTTGTATATGTGTGATATTTATGTAATATGTGTGGAGTTTTTTGGAATCAGGGTTGTCCAATATTGCATCTGTTCATTAAATTATTTTCAGCATATCTTTAAAGTCACAATGTTTCACACGTTTTTAGGTCCTCGCAACAACTGTTACAACAATGTTAATTCACCCCTTTAGCTGAAACACAATACTGAATGTACTGAAGTACTAAAGTTGACTTTACGCCTCATCTGTTCTATTTTACGATCTGCTCAGTCGAAGTCTTCAATGTGATTGGGTTCTCAGGTTCTTTATGAATACTTTTGTTTACATTAGAAGTAATATAAAATTGTATTTCTGTTTCTTTTTAATGTATTTCCCCATATTTCCACACAGTAAATAATGTATGCAAGTACAAATGAAGACTGTTAGTAATATAAGGAAAGATTTAATGTCTCATTAACGGTGTCTGAGGTGTGTTTCACAGGCTTTTCAACCTAAAAAATAAAGTAACTTTGATAGAAATATTAGTCATGTTCCATTTTGAGAAGGGACTGCCATGATGCAGGCAAATAAATGATATTATCTATTTACCACTCATGTGACCTTTTGTGAGTTGCGCATCATGTGTTGAAGTGAAACATCTCAATTCCTGTGAACTTGACCAAATTCCCCACTGATATTTACCACTTTGCAAGCAATTCAAGGATGACTTCCTGATTTTAGATTTGGAAATTCCACAAGAATGAATTGACAAAGACTGCTGTGATGCAACATTTGACAGGTAGCATCTTCGGACAAACGAAGGCAGCAGTGCTCATCCGTATGTGGAGGAGCCTTTAGAACAAGACTCTTCCTCCATAGTTGTTGTTAATAGTAGGGGGAGGGACTGAAAAATTAATCGTACTTCTTGCTCTTGCACTGTAGTAGAACAGGAATTTGTTGAGTTACAAATAGTGCAGAAATTATTATATAATCCAATTCTAAATAAATATCATCCAATTTCTTCTGTTAAGTTTGCCTCACACAAAAGTTTTCACACACTGAATGCCAAGCTGAAACAAGCAAGCATGCACACACACATATACACACACACACAGGCAAATACACAGCAAACACGCCCCCACCACCCCCGGCTTCATCTCTCTCTAAGTGATCCAGTAACACACAAAAAAAACATTATATTTCACATGTACTTGAGCTGGATTTGAGAGTAATCAAAGCCAAAGCCACCTACTCACCCACCAATATCTTGACACCTCTTTGTTTCTCACACTCTCCACTATTCAGCTGTTATTTCTCTCTAACACGCTCTCACCTACCGCCTCCCTCTATTCACCTCCCCTCTTCCCTCTCCAACTCCAATTTTTCAGATTTACTGTCAGGAGTGGAGAAGAAAACACTGCGAAAGCAAAATAGTACCAAAGGGGTTTTAATATTCAGTCACTAATATTAGTACAGTAATAAATAGATGTACAAATTATGTGCAGCTACATACTGAATACATTTCAGTTTTTTTACTAAGTCATCAGAAAGTTAATATTGATTCCTGTAACACAGAAAACCTCAATTTCTTTAAGTGATATCAGTGTAATGCAATGCCAACTGACATTGATTGATTTTTTTTTTTTTTTTTTTTTTTTTTCTTTTTTTTTGGCCACTTTGTGACAAAAAGCTAAACTCAACATGTTATCACCTCACACCATTCATATTATGTTAGCAAACAGTTGGCTTTTGAGCTGTGGCATAAAACAAAAAGTTACATATCCAGCACACAAAAAACAACATTAGCATTAGCATTGTCTGCTATTCACCCTGTTTTTAGCCCTTTTTTGGTCTCCACCACTTTCTGTAATACAGAAATACATTATTTGGTTTATTTAGCTGCAAAATAAGCTGACCTGTGTTGACCAGCTGGCTGCTAACTTTGCCAGTCTGGTGCTTGGCAGGTCATGTCAGCACTCTTTCACTGAAAACTGTCTGCTGCTGAGATTGAACCACTGAACCGAAACAGTTAAGTTTCAGGGACCATAAACCAAAACACAGAGGAGAAAGATGCGATAATACAGCAGTGTTAGGTGATAATTCTCTGTGGGTTTCTTACTACATGCAGCACTTGAGCCATTGTCCGTGTAAAAATATTGAGCAGTGCAGCTTTAATCAGTAATATCAGTAATGTGACGTCGGTGGAATCACATGTAAAGCAGTGAAGCTTATGACAATGACTCATCATCATCAGTTGTACTATTATGTCATATCCTATCCAGCACATGGCGTTGTCTCATAGAGTTTTGCCTAATCTTAATCCGGGCTCATAGGATAAGCTCTAAAAGACAGCTTTTTGGGTTTTTGGCCTATATGGTGCGTAAAAATGATTTGACGAGGCTTACATTGTATGAGATGTTAACCTACAGTATGTTTACAGATCAGAGCAGACTGAACTGTATCACTGGACTGTTGTGCTCTCTTGTGTCACATTGCTTCGTATTTGCTATTTTATATTGTTTCATACCATCATTTCCTGAGGTGTCATGATAAATAGCATGCTAATTTCACAGTTTCTTAATCATAGCGCTGATACTGAATTATGCTGTGAGGTCTTTGCTCAGACCTGCTCTCCATCTTTGACTGCCGACTCGTACTCCCTCAGATCAGTTCAGGTCAGATTCATTCAGACATGCTTGGGGGACTTTATGGCGGACATTTTGTATTAATTTGATTTGATTCCTCTCTCCCTTTTCCCCTGCTTCCTCCATCTCACTACACACACACACACACACACATTCTGCACTGTCTACCAGCTGATGCGTCCATACGATGTGAGCAGCTGGACCTGTTGCTCCAGTGGGGAGCTGAGTTTCGCCAATCCTCATCCCAGCCACCTGCAGGAGAGAAGGTGCTGGAAGACCTGGTGGCCTTTGATGTCATCCTGGGAGACCTCAACTTTGATAACTGCTCTTCAGGTATGCAGGTGTCAGGGCTAAATCGGTATATTCTGAATAATGCATTTTATTCTACCACGCACCAACACGATGGAGGTTTCATCTCTCAATAACAGCGTATAAACACTGAATACTTGTCCATAATGTATAATTTACATAAGGATATGGAAGACCTTTAACAGCTCTAACACAGGAAAGCTGCATGGTGCCAGGGTTTTGACAGTAGAAACTAATAAAATATTCATATATTTACCATTAATGTAGAAGCTTGATGGTGAACTACTGTACAATGTAGAAATGCACAACTCATCAGCTACGTGATACACCTTTATCCAGCTTCACCACTGATTCTGTCAGATTATCAAGAAACTCCTCTCCTGTGCAGAATTCACCAAATATATCTGACTATCTTGAAGAGTTGTGCCACATGTTTTTATGGTCTGCATCTCGCTGTGTGAGTATGGAAGATTTACGCCGAAATAAAAACAAATCAAACAAAGAGCTGATGTGAAACACAACAAGTATTGTTGTGTGTATTTCCTTTTAAGTATGCACTTTGCTGTGCCATAATTTATTGAAAAATGCATATTAAAAAGATAATTATTTCGCTTTTCGTCTTCAATAATTGCTTAAATTGAATTTCATTATGGATCATGAATTTTCCATGCCACATTAAAATCAAATCACAAAGCAGAAAACAAAAAAGATGAGGTGTATTGAGAGAGCGGCGATCACGCTAAAAACAAAGTCATTAGTGTTCATGAGGAGGTATAAGGGAGCTTTTTTTAAGATGGAGAGGCTCCGTCTGTGCCAAAATGAAGTTAATCAGATGTACAGCTTGGAGGCAGGGCAGTGGGCTTATCATCACTGACGTGTGACGATGACAGCCATGAACAGTTTCCTGTGAACCAGCCAGCTGGAGGGAAACTACTACTGACGGGACATTTGGTTACACTGATTTAACAACAATCAGTTTGTTGAGGCTCTTTTTTATTTAAAAAAAAAAAATTTCCGAACAGGTTTTTTCCCCAGCCAGTTTTCCCAGGGACCACGTTTCTTCACAATGCTTCTGTTCATCATAAAGTCATAAATTATCCTGTTCAGACACTAAAAGTTAATCCATATCTTCCAACTAATTGCAATCAAAAAATGGCCACATATGTTTTTACGTTTTATGTATGTTCTTTAACTTTCTTCTCTTGCTGGAGTAAAGAATATGTTGGATTACTTTCAGATAAATCATCATAGCTTTTCATAATTCTTTTCTCTTCCATCTTACTGAAGTAAAATAAGTATCCACATGTATAAAAAAAAAAAAAAAGTCTAAATATTGACTTCCTGTCGAGGGAACTTGGTAAGAATAATGTCAGCGGTGGCAGAATAGTATATTACCTTTGTCCACATTCTTCAGTCTCCTAATCATTCATGTTTACTTACTTATTAGTTCCAGTTCCCAAACAGTAAATCATAAAGAGAAGAATATTCTTTTGTGTTGTATAGCCTCAAACTGTGCCTGTGTGTGTTACATTGTACTGTATGTGTGCTTTTGTATTTTTCCAGAGGACAAGCTGGAGCAGCAGCATGCACTTTTTACTCAATACAAGGACCCATGTCGCCTGGGGCCAGGGGAGGACAAACCATGGGCTCTGGGTAACAACACACATGCACACAAACACACACACAAATGATGTTACACTGTATTATGAAATGCAGGTGTTGCTATACTCTCACAACCTCAGTGGAAATCAGATGATCCATATAGTGCATGTGGAGCAGAGCAGGCTATAATCTGGCTCTGTCTGGCTAAATCAGGATGCACCCACTGTGTGAATTAAAATAAACCCAGTACAGCGTGCTGATACATGGGCATTAGTGACGTAGAGACTGGAGGGTTTTGGTCTGGATGTGAAGCGTTATTTAGGCCAGCGGTATTTCGGGGACAGTGTGGGCAGGACAGAGTGAAAGGGCTCGTTTAGAGAAGGGCTTATTTATTTGGACAGGGACATTTTGCGCGGCTAACCAGGGGAAAAGATGTGCGCCTCCCGTTTGGTTGCTATTCGACAGAAGGGGAAGAGGGAGGCAAGACAAGGAGAACGGATCAATGAATCTATGAAAGAAAGGGAGAAAAGATTATCCCATTTCATAAAGCTTATCCAAAGGAGATTAGGCTCAAATGAATACAATAGCAAGCCAAAAAAGGCAGGCGGAGAGCCAGGCTGAACGCTATTGTCAGTTGCTGTACTGATGGTGTGTCGATAGATTTCAGGAAACGGGTTGAATTCTCCAGGAGTCTTCCAGTGCCGACCACCCTGCCTGCCAAGCACACAGACAGCCTGCTGGGCTTGTGCTGCATTCCCGTCACGTGGGAATTATGGGTAGCCTGGGACCTCCGTAGTTAAAGAGCAGTGACATGGAAGTGAAATCGTATGATTGAAGCTGTGAAAATTAAAGAGTTGAGTAAAACTCTCTTGTCGTTGATCATCGTCTCCACTCATGACTGACACGGGTGATGTCTTTGAGTTCACGTTTGATGGCAGATTAAACATGTCAACCACAAACCAAACACCCAACAAGTGCAGTAACTGTGGCTTGCTGTGTATTTTAGGAGTTGTGGACGAAATTGGTTCATTTATTTCATGTTTATTTTCTTCCCCGCACATACAGTATAGTACAGCTTGTTGGTGACAAGGACAGAGCAGCTGAAGTCATGTTAACCACCCGAAAGAGGGACTCTCATGTGTATCTCTGCTATTCCCAAAGGAAATGAAAGCAGCGCAGCAGACAGGCAGCAGCCAGTCTGTGTAGCTGCCTGCCTAACACCTCACCATCTTTGTTTCAGTGATCTAAAACCTGCTCTTAGACTTGTGAAAAGTGCTGGCTGCGCATCAGATGCCTACTTTTCATAAGAGCTCCCAACACTTGTGAATTGACTGCAGTAACTTCAGAGTGCTACTCTCCTCCTATGGAGCATTTTGAACACATTATCCAGCCCACGGCCTCACATCCTCATTGTCAAAGGGATCTCTGAGTGCCCGTCTCTCTCTGGCTGCTTTATTTCTCTGGTTTGATGGCGGTGGATTGTGGACTGAGGGGCCATAAAGGCGGAGATGTAAGCTCTCAGAACAAGGTGTGTTGACGCCTCCTTTGCCACACTGGAAGGAGCCGCAAGTTATACTTTTAGAAGAGCTGTACTTGAAGGGAGAAGCTGGTCGTCACAGTGAGGGGAGAACTGTAAAGCATACATTAGATCGATAAACAAGAAACAGAAAATAACGGGGGCCATATTTGCTGCTATGTTGCTGTGAATGAAAAACACGCAGTGGAGATGAAGGATCAGTCCCGACAACTGCTCAAAACATGACCCAGATTTCAATCACACGCCTCCCAACTCGTCTGTGAAAGCACAGCACAGAGGTTTGGTGTTGTTCAGTGGTGAAAACAGGCCCCACTTTCACACTGTCAGTAGCACATCTGTCTTTGGGGGTCCTTCGCCGGACACTGAAGTTGTCACTGGAGGGTAGAGGTTATATAACTGATGCTTCATCACAAGGTGTTAACAGAATGAGTGAAAGCATAACAACGACTCGTCTCTTTTCTTCTCTACACTGTTACCGTCAATGGAGGGTGATTATGCATTTTAATGTGTCATCAACAGGTACTTTTCTGGATGCCAGTGGCCTTTATGACGACGAGGTCAGTTCACCTGAAAGTTTACAAAAGTAAGTGCCTCACGTATACACACACACACACACACACACACACACAGAGAGAGAGAGAGAGAGAGAGTTGTGTTTCCATAATTTATGGGGACATTACATAGAATTACATTCATTTGACCCTAACCAGAACCATAACCGATACTTTCCTAACCCTAACCTAAACCTAACCTTAATCCAAGTCTTCAGCTTAAAATTGAATGATTTACATTATGTGGACTTGCATTTTGTCCCCGTACAGAAGGAGAGTCCCCACAATGTGACGGTGTAAACAGATTTATGTCCCCACAAATGACTTTGCATTGACTTCCATTCATTCCAGACAGACTTCCTCAAACCTTTACCACAACCACTACATGCTTAAGACCAACCCTTATCTTTATCAGAAGTCCTAACCTGAAATTTTGAGGTTTACCCAAATCTTTAGATTATTTATGTAATTCAAAACTTCCGTCTACTGATCCTTTCGCTGTGTGTCTCTGTTAGAGTGATGGAGAACGAGGAGGGGAGGAAGGAGTACCTGGTCTTTCCTCCCAGTAAGAACCAGTGTCCCGCCAGCAGTCAGAAAGGGAGAAAGATCCCACTGAAGGGCAACGGACGCCGGATTGACTACATCCTCTACAGCGACGAGGGCCTGCAGCAGGACTGGAAGCTGGTATGCTTTAGTAGAGGATTGATGAACAAAGATGTAACTTCACGCCTTTGCTTTCATTGAGTATGCTTGGACTTTATGAATATGCAAATAGTCCCCGCCTCTATCTGCACCCACCCCTCCGCCACACGCCTCCAGCTCTCACATGTCTGCTTACCTCATAGAAACTGTATGATAAATTAAACTGACATATTGGACGCAAGTTGAAATAAGATTCCACAGATCTGAATAAACTTTAGACAAACAACATGCCTGCCTGCTAAGCGGTTAAGTAGCTTTAAGGGGTCCCCATGGACAACAATATTGTGTATCAGTCTCATTTTCACTGCTGTTCTCACATTAATCATCACATTTATCTCATGATCCCTTGCGGGGCCGAACCCTAGACCGGGAGCTTCTATTCTAAACCAATAACAGGTTTACATCCATTTGTTATTTTTGTTACTGTATGCAAAGAAACCTGATGTTGAATGGAAAATGTTTCAGAGAGCCTACGCCAATTAACCTTTTCCAACTAGTTGTGCAGTCTTAGACTCCATCAAACATCAATACTGTAAGTCTGCTTATCAGGTGAAATTATTGTTTCCATTCACAAAAACATGGACATGAATTGCGTGCTATTTTCCTGTCAGCAGGGAAGTGATTCGCTTTATTCTGCCCTGATTCATTTCCTAGCAACAAGACACTTGTCACCGCTTGTTTTTCAGAGCCAAGTGAAACATAAGTGGAAGCCCATGAAATGATCTCATATCACAGGAGAATCTTTGAGATTTTTAATATGTTAGACATAAAAAGCTATAAAGGCAAACAATCAACCACAACAAATGACAGTGGGAATGAAAGCGATGAGGGCAGCGCTGCTGTGGCTGTCTGTCTGTCTGTCTGTCTGTCTGTCTGTGTGAGGGATTGGAGAGGATAGGAAAACCAAATCACATCATTTACGTAGACCATCTCTGCCTCTCTCTGTCTGCCTCACTGCTGTCTGACTCAAACCACAGCCACTTGATGCCACCTTGTGCCAGGATACAGTTACTGTAATATGACTCTTAACACAGACTGGCAAGTGAAACTGATGAAATTTAATGCGGTTTTGATTCCTCTTCTACAAACATGCTATTTCGTCATGTGTTGTTACTGTTTAGTCAGTCACCTTTTATTCACGTTTGGAGAACACATGAGAGCACTCGGCATCGTAGTTCTGCTTTTGTGGTTTTGAGTAAACTGACTCCTCTGGGGCATATGTATGTAAAAATGATCAAATATTAATGATCAGTAAACATAGATTAAAAGGCATAAACACTATGCAGTATTTTAATATGCCTACAAATTATTTCATTATTATTTACAGTTTTAGTGGCAGTGATGACAGAAGTTTCTTAATTGTGGGGCCAAAAAGTAATAATAGTAATGGTGGTATTTTGTGAAGTAACAGCAGTGGTAGTAGTAAAACACCATATATGGCCAAAAGTATGTAGATACATCTGTTCCCATACTTTTTGGCCTGGGTTGTTTGTCAAGGTTTGGACAAGTCCCTTCAGTTCCAGTGAAGGGAACTGTTAATGCTACAGCACACATAATTGACAATCGTGTGCTTTCAGACAGTTAGGGGAAGGCCCTGTGCTGTTTCGGCATTACAGTGTCTCTGTGAGCAAAGCCTGTCACAGGCTCACAGCTTCACACCTCACAGCCCTGTCCTCAACTCCACCCAACGCCTTTGAGACGAACTGAAACACCAACTGCAAGCCAGCCCTTATCGTTCAACATTGCCATATTTTTGACCATATGCAGTAGCAAAATCATTTGGCAACTTATGAATTTAATCCCCACCCATTCAACATTTAAAAACAGTGAATAAAGCTTTAATAAATGGTTTATGACACATAACAATGTAGTTGTCAGCAATCATAACGGACACTGGACATTTTTAGTGTTTATTATTATTATAAAGTCTCCTATGAAAACACATTCTATATTCTTACAACATCCTATAATGTCATTCATTATCTGTTAATGCACCAGCTACCACGTCAGGCTACATGAATTTATATCTGCCTACAGCTAAATTATAGTGCATTATAAACCATTTATAAAATCTTTGTGAATGCTAAATATAAGGACTTAAAGCAAAGATGTTGCTTGCAGAGAATCATTTAATGTCTATCATTTAGCGCTGCAGTTCTCCTCAATTCTACAAAACCTTTTAGCGCTTTGTGTTTGTGTTTTTAGCTCAGCGCTAACAGGAGGGTGATTATTGGACTTAAGTGGTCAGACACAGTACACGACTACAAATAAATGCTCATGTTGCTGGATTAGTGAATAGGCGACTATTTGACAACTCAATATGACGATATGTGAGATGTTTCCAGCAAGTTCCATCTAACAAGTGGCCAAAAAAAATCAAGTCATGCAGCTTTTAAGTCCTACAGAATAAAATGTTAGCTCATGATGATTTGATGACCCGCTCCTCTTCTCCTCCTGCAGGAAATAGAGGAGTTCAGTTTTGTCACGCAGCTCGCTGGCCTCACTGACCACCTGTCTGTGGCCATGCGATTGGCTGTTTCCACCGGTGAAGAGGAGCCTTAGATCGACCACCTGAGCTTTTTTTACAATGCTGCCATGGAGGGAGGACAGAGGAGCAGGAAGAGGAGAAGAGATGAAGAATTCTCAGATATGCTGGAGACAAAACGCATTTCTGTGAGACGACAGAGGGGACGGCGAAATGGACGGATGAGTCACCGGCGGAGCGCTCAGTGGATGAATGGATTTAAAGAAGGTAGAGGAGAGTGAGTTGTAAGAAGGAGAAAGACTCTGGGGGAGAAAGATAAGCAGGGGAATTCAGTTAGAAAGCCAGAAAGATATTCATCCTCCTGGGTAAACCACCCACGCACACACAAACACACACTAAGTACAGCACCTAACACACAAACACAGTTGATTGACATTATGACTGTTGAAAATCGGCTGGCCTCTCCACTCTTCTCCTCCAACACTACCTGTTGAAGGGTTTTATTTACAGTGAATTGTTTCATGTAGCCATTTTACACACACACTCCTTTTATCGGATCTGTTTTAGCTGTAGTGTGAGTATGATTTTTTTTAAAGATTCTACCTTCAGGGACAGATGGATCCTCGTTCTTTAGTGACTGTGTAGAAAAGGAAAACACATCATTTAAGTGATGAAGCGTACAGCTACTGACTGGCCTTTACGCTGACCGTTTGTGTCCCTGTGTTGTGCTCCTTCCTGACAGGCTATTGGTCAGTTCAGTCATTCACCTTACTGCTCCCACGTCAGTCCCAGGAACCTCAACAAGTGTCTTTTTTTCTAAAGAAAACTCAACTAGTCTTTGTAAAAGGAGAAAAATATGATAAAATTTCTATTGTCGCCACACCACTTTTTATAGGGAGTTTAAATGCCTGTTTATTACTATATGGTATGTTTCTAATAAGAGGTATTGTATAATGGGGCATGAAATCGGAGAAAAAAAGTTGTTTGATGCAATGCGATGCTTTTAGCATGTTTTTCAGCCATGACCAGTGAAGAAGGTTAGATGGGACTTTTTAGCGTAATAGTGGGAACTGAGGTTTTGCTGATGCATGAAGGGAAACGGTATCAGTTTACAACATTAATATAGCGGCTTGACACACTTGTTTGCTTGAGTCTGGACTTGACAAGTCAAGCATTTTGCCCTAAAAAACACACACTTATTGTATGCTAGTGTGGCATTTGTGCATGTGAGACTCCACCCTGCTGCTGACATGTAACACACATAAAGGTATCCACAGAAACATACTGAGGATTTCCATAAAGCAGGCACACAGCCATACACATCATGTACAGAGGGATTTTGGTGGCCATACTGGAGGTTCTCTCATGACAACATGTGACTTGGCAATGTTTTAGAGAGTAGATGTAATGTTCGCTAACAAACCACTGTGGCTATCTGGTTAGCAAGCCGCGACTGTCTTGTAAGCATGTCTGATTTATGCACTCGCTACAGTCCAGCTGTCCAATGGCTCACCATGATAACAGCCATATTGTGACACAACTGCAAAACCTCATAATACAGAAACATGAAGACCTACAGACTGCGGCAAGTGTACATAAACACATTTTATAGAGTTGTAAAAGGTCCCAAAGATAAAGTTTACTCACTAAATGCAGACAAATGAATTCAGACACATGACATACCAAGTACACAAATACATGAAGTTGAGGTGTGTTCAGACTGAAAGCTAACCAAACGTTAAAACTGCAAAGACGCAAGTGGATGTCATTTCACTCTGGACGGTGCAAAATGAGGCAAGAAGCATCTGCTTCAACTCGGGTGAAACATTACATTTATCCCAAGACTTTATGACAGCAAGTCATGAACAATCAGAGATAAAAGGAGGAGGATCTGTTAAAACATAACAGAAAGGAAACATTAGCTACCTGCAACTACCATCCGTCCAGACTGTTAATTGGCTTTTTGAGGCAAATGAACACTAAATGCGCAGTCCAGCAGCCAAATCTGCACAAAATGTGCTTCACATTCAGTCTAAACACACCTTCAGACTCCTGCTCCCCTCAGCTGTCTGTACACCACAGTGTTCTCACGGCTTCTGCTGCTGGTTGGGCAGCAATATACCACAGAAGCACACCAATGCATGCACCATGCCGATGCACCAATGCAACATGACAACTTTTGGGATGTTTTCACTCATAGTAATGCTATTATAGCATAGCATTCACCTTCAACTCCCAGTCTGTAACAGACCCACACAGACCATGCTGTCAAACAGGAGCTGGAACTTTGTAAAGAGCAGTGTTAAGTCAGTGTAACTGTTAACGAGACTTGTTGATACTAAAACTCTCCTTGTGCCCTCTGTAGATCTGTTGGCCGTGGCGCTCCCTGTGAACATATGCTGTGTTGAGTAATAGGCCACTACGAGTACCTCAAACTTTAGAAGATACCACGATACCAGGTGTAACCATAAATCATCAGTAATCATGAGTGATTCTGTTTAAAACCCGTCAAACTGACTCAGTATTGTCATTTATACGGCAACATTTAACGTTTGCTAACATTAGCCACCTGAAGCTGGTGGTCACACCAGACCAAGTGAACTGAATTTAGCCAGGGTGTGTTTTATTTCTTCTGAATTAAGCTTTGAAGAGAAGATTGTGTTACTTCTTCTTTCAAAATGTACACATTTTTTTTTGCTTTAAAAGATGAGTTGGCTTTAGAAATGGTGGCCTTCCTACCACTCAACACTATATATGCTAAAGTGTTAGCAGGAAACTCCAAATCAATGATCTACAGTCCTGGGAACACATGGAACACGCTGGTGTCTATGTTGTCATCAGTCAACATGGGACGACTACCAAAACCATGCTTTATATTTCTTTTACAAATGTGTGTAAAAAAAAAAAAAAAATCCTAATGTTGACGCCTGTTTCTCTGAATAAAACATGTATTACTGTAACAGTTTAGGATCAGATACTGTTTGATTTCCATGGTCTGCATGGTGAACAATGTTTACAACAGTTTTTTGACCTGCCCGCCTGTTTCTCGGTCAGAGAGAGAAGCTTTTTTTTAAGTGTCAGTTTCAGCACAGATGTGTGTGTGTGTGTGTGTGTACGTGTGTGTGTGTTTGTATAATACAAATGTGCTAATTGGTATTTTTCTGAATACTCTGTGCTGAGTGGTATCACAGGACGGACAGTACAGTATACGTTTACAGATGTGGTTTCAGGAGTACATATTCTTCTGCTGTGTGTGTGTGTGTGTGTGTGTGAGAGAGAGAGAGAGAGAGAGAGAGAGTGAGTGAATCCAGGAGGCAGATTGGTTGTCCTGTCATGTATGTTGAGCTGACATTTTTACGTGCAGTATGAGTCCACAGGTCACCTGGCTGCTCTGACACTATGTCTCCTTATGACTCACATTATTATGACTAATATATTCTTCATGTTGTGTATCAAGGTCATCGAGGTGTGTATCTGTGCTTTTTTTAATTCAAGCATCATAATGGTTTTTTTTTCTTACTGAATGAGGTTCTTTTGTGAATCACCACTCCTCTTGTTAGGGTGACCTTCAGATGAGATCGAATGCTAAAATATGTTATTTACTTGGTAAATAGTCATGTAAATACACTATAGGTCTATAGTGGCTGACAGAAAGGTGCCACAGTTTCCCTGAGAATCTCCTCTTAGGGTCAATAAGTCACGGTTTTGGGGGGGGACACAGTGGTAGCTGATGTAAAAATGTGTTTAATAGCTTTTACTTTTCAACTGTCCTATTCTGTTACACAGCACCTTAATACTGCCGAACAATTCATCAATACAGAGACAGTGCAGCAAGCATCAAACAGTGGGACTTACGTAACGCTACACCTTCATGATGATACTACACTTTTATGTTGTTTTTAAAAAGTTGGAAAGGGGGGGGATTAATTCATTTTTTTAATTTGGAGTCTATCTTGTTTTGTTAATTGTTCTGTGTTTGTATTTTTGCATATTTTTAAAACGAAATATCTGAAGAAAGTGGTGGGAAAAGAAGCTGATTGATTGATTAAATGTGAAGATGTAAAGGCAAAGTGATTTGGTTTGTGTTGGTGTTGTATGTCCATGGTGAGTCCCATCCCTGACACAGGAAGGCTGTGTGGTGGGACCCTGACATTTCAGTCACTTAGGCGCTCATTCGATTAATGATGGGAGCAAATGTGAACTCACAGCTCTGTTTTGGCCTCACCGGTGTCTGAGAAAAATAGCCATCTCTAAATGCTCAACAATGTTTGCTAGCTGGTCTCTAAGTGTTTTTTGGTTTTAGGCAAGTGGAGTGCAGTGGGTTTAAACTGAACTGTTTCACTGAAAACAGCCTGTTGCAGCTTTGAGCTTTGAGACCAAACCAAAGATGCTAGAGTGCTCTGTAGAGCTGAGGCGAGCTGCGGAGTCAGTTAATGCTTCATTGGGTCATCAATATGAGCCGCCCCTTTCACATTACAGGTAGTAATTTTTCCCAACCATCATATAAAAATATTGATAAGTGCAGCTTTAAAGTCAATGCAAACTCCCATGTGTATACTACCGTGCTATTTAGTGTGCCAGAAAAGGATTTAGTATATCTCAGTATATAGTATGTCAATACCAGGTCTAAGGCTTAAAGTTATGCATAATTATGGACATGAACTCCTCAGTGACTGAAATGTGTGGGCTCTGTCATGTAGCCATTCAGGACCACGAAAGATAGTGTGACGGCCCTGGATCAGGGCTCGGTGTGCCCAGTACCTCCACACAGGGACCGTGTTTCATGATACTGTTGCTAATGACAATCAAGCAACCAGAATGAACAAATCGCAGCCTCTGAAGTATTTGTAAGCCTTCCCAGGCCTTCTGTGGAGCTACAGTACACACCCCCCACCAGACTGCACTGCCAACACCATGAGCAAACACAGCAGGACCATGCAGGAGTCAGTGGAGAGAATTACTGTGGCGTTGGATAGCACACCCCAACCAAGGCTCCTTTTCCCACTCTAGTTTTTTCTCAAATTATTGTCCAAACAAACAGCGTCACAAGGACATTTAACTGTCCTGATGGACGTGTTCTGTGATGAGAACATAGACACCAAAATAATGTGTGTCCTCGTGCTGAATGCTGATTGATATAAAGACTGAGGAGGAATGTAGAATTGATATCAAACATGAGATTCACTCTTATTTACACTAACAGGTCACTCTTCCTTCTCTGAATGATTCAACTAATAATCAGTCGGGACTCATGCATTGTTATGGTGTCTGTGGTCTAAAGTAAGCTAACCAATGGCTCAATTGTAGAGAATTTTTTTTTGAGGATTCCTGAAATAATTGTGGTATTTTGTCACTTTTTTTGATCACCAATCACTGTCCCCCTTGTGTCCACGTCAAGTCAGGACAGAATTATGCCACAGCTGGCTCGGGGGACAGCAATTCCGAGATGAGCTCTAAGCTTCTGCAGCTACGTGCGCCTCTCTAATGCTTCAGGCTTGTTGTCTCGGTAGAAGTGATTCCTCACTTTGCAATCCTTTCCTGCTTTCATTTTCTATAATGTGTGACAAGTGGTCATGTTATTTTTAATTGGTTTTTGTTTTTGGATGGAGGGCGTTTCTTGGTGGAGTCATCTCGCTTGGTCTCTGTAATGTTGGCTGGGGGATCAATAGCTTTTCTCTTTCTAAGCTTCTTCAACAAACTGCTGATTTTCTTCTGCTTTTTTAAAAAAAACAAAGGAGTTTTCCCTCTTTTTCTGTTTCTTTGTGTCGTTATTTGTTCAGGGGTCGTTCACTGGGCTGCAGTCCAAGTTTGTGTGGAAATAGTAAGTCAGTGTAACCACCGATGGTGACGTTAATGGTAGTAGTACTACTGCGGTCAGTGGAAGCTCTCGTTGACATTAACTTTCACTCCCGAAAGAAAGTGGGTTGCGTGTAAGCCCATTTCTTTCTTTTTCCAAACTAAAATGACATTCAGAATGTCTAAGAATATCACAGGGTTTCTGATATTCAAGCAAGACTGGTATTCCAAAACAACACTGAAGTCACGTACAAAGAAGTGAAAGAAGCTCATCGGGACTCCTTCTGCTTTTGATGAACAGAGGGGAAAAATTTAGCTGTGAAAATTTACATATGGTTCTCCATCAAGCGTGAAAAAACCTTCGACTGAAACCAAAGTCAGTAGAACATATATGACAAACACACAGTCATGAGACTGAAAAACAGTCCAAGTGTTTTGTTCAAAATAATTAAAGGACATTTAATCTGCTGTGAGACATCCCTTGATTCTCTGATACTACAGCCAGAAAGACAACAAAGATTTTCAGAGTCAAACTGGTCAAATAAATGTGGATTATGTCAAAGGAGTGGATCACAGAGATATGCCCAGAGAGGATTATCAGCTGAAGTCAAAGTGGAGCTTTCAGGTGTCTTTTAGTTCTGTCTTACCGCTCTCATCAGCCTGGTTCTCAGTCGCAGGTTGCCGTTCTTAGAAGGTCTTAAAACCCACTGTACTACTGTTTCCTGCTTAGACAGGAAACAGTAGGTCAGTAGTGATGAAGATCATGGAGCATTTCGCAGCTACACAGCCAGTTATTTTTCTCCAGAGGTGGCTCAACATCAAATGAATGCTAATGTTGCCCCTGTGTGTGCTCGATGTGTGAATAGGCTCTGTTTGCCTACACACATGACCATGTGTTTTCAGCTTGCTTCACTGCCAACACACAGCCAGAAAAAATCAATCCAAGCTGCTTTAAAGCTGCACTAATCAATATTTTTTTAAGAACAATGTGTCAAGAGACTATTTTTAATGTGAAAGGGGTCACTCGAAGTGATGAACCAACAGAGAATCATCATTCATCATCTGCGCTTCAGAGGGTTTTTATGTCTTTCAGCTGATTGATTTGGTTTTATGGCAAAATTGACTGTTTTCATTCAGTCTCACCACTCTCATCAGCATCTCTTCCAGATGAAGCAAACGTCTCTCTCTGTACACTATCCACCAAGCACCAAACAACATAGTGGAGCATTTAGCAGCTAAAACTATTTCACTCAGGAGTTAGAGGGGCAGAGTGAAAGCACAGTGAATACTGGACTTTATCAAGAAGGCAGAAACTGTAAACAAATGCTAATGTCAGTCCTTGTCTGCTGGGTGTGTAAAGAAGCAAAAGTTTGATGAAATGGTCTCCATAATACGTCCAAGTTGTGTTTACAGCTGGATGCACTGCACACAAGAGGCCAAGAAACAATTAATGCTTAGAGTCTTACACCCGAACATCAGTGAAACAAACCTCACAGTGAAGTGACATAAGTGAACTTGTCAACTGAGCATGGAAGTCCATTCTTGATCTTTGATAAGCATTTTGCCTTTAGGTCCAGCAAACTAGCTTTTCTGACCTTGCAACCACATGGTCATCATCCATTTTCAATGTCGATGAAGCCCAAGACATAGACGAACATCAGATCCTTTTGTCACACTACTTAATAGAAGAATTACTCCTGAAAAAGAATAGTTGCCTCGTCCAGAAGCGTGAGCAGCTTTAGTTTAGTGTGGACGAAGGAAGCATGAGGACTGCTTAATGTTTGAAAATGAAACTGACTGAATTCTCCTGTTTGAATCATTTCATCACATCCATCCAACTCCTCAGGCTGCTACAAGGTGTTTTCACGTGTGAGTGCTTCCAACATGGCCAGAGGATTACTATGACTACCTCATGCTAAAAATATAGAGCAGCGATATGAGTCAGACATACAGTAAGGGCTCAGATGTCCCGGAGTTCTCAGACAAAGCTCGCCATTTTGCACACTGATGATGAACACTGCTGCAGTCTCTGGAAGCACACATTTTATCCACCTATTTCCTGCTCTTTTTGCATGCATATGAGCAATAGAGCCCAGTTATTCCAAAGTTTTTTGCCTCATTCAAATGAAATAACGTCTTGTGAAGCCACTTCACAGGTTATTGCAACCAAAAGTAAAAAAAAGAATTATGAAGAGAATTTTACCACCATGAAGAGGTGCCTAAACATATCCTGTATTGTACAACAAAACAGCTAAAATGAGTGTAAAGCTGTAAGTAAAATTCTGCAGTCTTCTTTCAGGTCCCTTTAAAAGTCCCATAAAGGTGAGTTTAGGTCTCAGGGGAATAGCCCTCATACTCATCCTGTAAAAACGGTTGTATAACGTCATCTGCGTCTCTGGAGCAGCTTTGGCAAGTCTGACAAAAAAGCAGAATACCCCTTTAATCATCCATTTCGAGCCCTTATGATCTAGCTGCATGCAGTAATTCTTGTGAAAACCCTTGAGAATCCCCACACTGGTTTTTCCAGTTTAACCTCCATTGTACTGAGAGCTGTATTAAATACTATTATAGTTTACTGAAACAATAGCAAACTGGACTATCATCAAAGTGTTCAGTATTACAAAAAAAATAATTTTGTGGGGAAAAGGCTGGTTGCTGCTGGTTTTATATTCATTAGATTACATTGATAAATCTGCTCTCAAAGATCTTGTGAAGTCGCTTCTGTTATTTGATTAAAGTATACTAACTGTAAGTGCTTTTGTCTGCTTAGTAGATTTGCTCATGCAGTTAATAACTGATATTTATGGTCAACCACACTGGTTTGTACTGAGCTACCGCGCTATGCTAATGCACTCACAACAGTGCACAACAGTCAGAAAAAAGCACCCATGAGACACTGGTGATGACTTAAGTGGCAAGACAGACAAACTGAAATCCCTGTACTTTTGATCGCATACACAGGGAAAACACACTCAACAAGAAAACATGTATTTCCTCATTTCTCAAGCTGGTGTCATCACTGAGCGTCAGTTTAATTAGGGAACTGGCCCACACATGAAACTCTCGGTACACCCCCACAGCTAAAGCACAAGTTACAGGTGAAAGAGACACGTCATAGTTGAGACCCAGGATGGAGCTCTGGGTCTTCCCCAGCTTCTTCTGAACAATATAAATGCGGCTGCAGATGGAGCATCAGTTCACACAGCAGAGAGAACAGGCTGATACAGCTCAACTGAGACTTTCACCCACTGCTAAACGTGAAGGGAACACACACACGCTTCAGGATGGCTGCTCCTCGTCTCGCTCTGACTGTGTTTGTGCTGATGCTGGCGGTCATCGCTCTGACTGAAGGTAAGGAGGAACTTGACAATAACACTGTATACTAATGTATGTATTCAAATATGTAATATCATTTCTGTACAATCATTTTAGAGCTCCCTCTACACTCAGATAGCTGGCTGGCTGTAATCTTGACCATAAAAACAAACTTAAGCATCACTAAAGTTACATTAATCAATGTTTTATATACTGTAACAAACAAATAGATCACATGACTATGTGTCATGTGAAAGAGAGAGTTTTGGTGGGCCAAAACAGAGCTCAAGCAAGTGTGAACTTTGGGCTTAGAGTCATCATGAGGTCATAACTATGACTCAAATGAATGCTAGAGGCTCCATGGTTGCTGGATGTGTAAATGGGCAACTGTTTGCTAACATATTAGCCATAACAACTTTATTAAGGGGATAATATGTCTCGTTCTGCTGCCCCCAAGTGGCCAGAAAAAAAAAAAACATTAATGCAGCTTTAAAGACTGAGAAACCCTGATTTGATAGATCGAACATACCCTCATTGTATGAAAGGGCTTTGATAGTGTTGCTATCAATAAAATATGGTTAAAATTTGAATACATATAATACTGAACAGCTTACTTTCTTGAATTGAACCAGTCCTTGTTTAATCTAAACAGCAGAATAAGAGTTTTTTCGTATCACAATGGAGCAACAGCACTGGCCCAATCTCTTCCACTGACACAGTGTCAGATTTAACTTCATGCAGGCCCACAGGAAATTAAATGGGAGGAACAAAGAAACAAGCAAATGATGTGTGTGAGTCTGTGAGTTTGTTGTAAACTGTTCATTTGTACATGTTTGCCGGTAGGTTTACGTGGCACTGGACCAAGGAGATGCTGCTCACGTTTCAATGAGAAGCCCCTGAGCAAAGACAGAGTGGTCAGCTACGTCAGGACCAGCCAGCGCTGCTCCAACCCCGCCGTCATGTAAGTACACAACCTCAGAGAGACACATTCTCAGCACCGCTGCATCCACACATGAATGCACTGAACCTGACTGTCTTGTTTACGTGTGTGTTCAGATTGAAGACGGTAGCAAATCGTCAGCTTTGCGCCAGACCTTCAGACCCTTGGGTGAAGGAGCTCATCAGCTACCTGGATGCCAAATCTGTCCCAGGAGAGACATCCAACATGTAGTCGTTGCAACAGCATATCTGCAATCAGGACCTCCAGAGAACAGAATCTGGGCAGTGAATGCATTGTGATGCAGCAGCTTTTCAAACTATAACTTTTAAAGAAGCGTTGACTGCAAATATGTTACTTTCTCCACCACAAGGTTTGCATGGGGCAATCATAAGCTAAACAGCAGCTTTCTGTCTATCTCTATGCAGAGTATATACCATTTTTTTTAGTGGCACATTTACATACATAACATGGTACATTTTTCTGCCATACATAAGCAAAAATGTATACATAGCATAGTGTTATGTTGCCACTCTTTTTAAAATTTTAAAATTTACACTATATGTTTTAAAAGTTCTACATATCTGATTAAAAAGTTTTATTTTTGCATACAGAACAATTGGTACATTTTTGCTTGATACAACATTCAAAGTTCGACCTTCAGCACTGTGAACTACTGTTGTATTGTAATTACAGGAACTACATGCACTGTAAAAGAGCATCGCCTCCCAACACAACTTGATGTCATCAGTAGAGTATAAGCTATGAGTTACCTCATCTTTTCTACAATACTGTGAGCTCTTGTGCTTTATATAAAGTGCTATTTTTTCTATTTACAGTAATGTTTTGATCTTAGTTACTTGTACAGATAAGTAACACAATTTGACAAAACAAAAAAACAAAAAAATGTATTTATTTCTGTATCCTTATGCTTCTATTTTGATCCTCTTGAATAAAAGCAAGACATTAGCCCTGTGTCAAAGTTTGGCTTCGCGGTTTTCGCTCTTTATGTCAGGGGTCTAGTTTACCTTTATTTAGAATATTACGTTAACTAGTGTGTGGAACCGCACATGCTGATGAAATGGAGACATACAACTCAGTTGGAAATGGACGTTAAATTCTGTAAATATTTGATCAGGATGTCTTCCAAAGTATTTCTTGTCCCAGTAAAAAAAAATGCAGTTACCTACAGTCACATTTGATCGGGTGATGTGTAGCTATCATTGGACTAAGGTAAGAACGATTGCGTTTCTTAGGAATCTGTCAACAAATTAGCTTAAATGTCAGATGCTATTGCTTTCTTTGCCACTAGAGTGCGCCAATTGACAATTGAATGTCACAACCAAAGCGCTACAAAAGACCTGATAGTAAGTGCATGCAAATCATTTTTGGACTATCCTAATGTGTGAGAAGTGTATCGCTATATGTCATAAAATCATCTCCTCCGAGTCGATGCTGCTCCTAAATGCCGCCCTATAATATTTTTGATAAGCCGACGTTTAAAGGAGGCCTGCAATTTGTGGCCGCTGAAGCAATTACAAAACATCTGTCTCACTTGATGTCAGGTAATTGTTGAGTGCCGCTATTCACAACAGTCTTTGAAAGCAGCAAAAATTTAGCCTCCAGCACACAGGGGCTTCACACGGAGTCCGAGCACATCCTTGTCTGACCAATAGGAAGGTGATTTCAGGTCCCCCTTCACGTACGTCAAGCTAGCCAGACACAACCAGGCAGTGACCGGAAGTTAGTTACATTTGCTCTCAAAATAAAAGCTCAAATCCCATCCTCTCGTCAGTTCTTTTTTATTGTGTAATAATGTAGTTTCTTTTATTGGTCTTTCTGAAAAGCTTAGGTAGAGCACATCTGCATTCAGAAAACAACTTCTAGTGTAGCACTACACCTAGAACTGTAATGCTACAGTTAGCTTAGTTGTCAAATGCAGACAAAATTACATTAGCTTGTTAAATTTGCCAAACAGTTTGATGTCCAGAACAATATGGTTACTAGTATAACTTAACAATATGGACAGAAGACGGGGTATTATGTTTTAGCTTTTAAGAAAGACTGAAATAAATGGGGGGAGAGATTGTGTGGCTGATGTTTGTGGAAAACTTGAAGCTTGAAAGGGGGGCTTGGTTTTGGTCTTTTATAAAACGGTTATTATGTACGTTATTAAAAACAAATAGAGCAGAATTGTTGTACTCATCTGTCCACACATTGTGTTATTGTACCTTTTTGCCAGACGCTTCACAGCACAAAATATTTTTTGCTATAGGACGTCTATTGTGGAATTCTCAACCGGATGTATCGTTGTTTAAATTCTGGCTGCTTGCCTTGAAAGGAAAAACAGTCGGAGCATTTTTCTTAGCTGTGCTGTATCTGGTAGTAGTATCCGACAGCGGCCATATGTAATTTAATCTCATTCATTCATTTTCAGACGCACTCTGCCTCTTTTTGTTGACACCAAACTAAGGTCTTCGGGTGAAAAGCTGCGCGTTTGTCTCCACTCCGCCATTCTTTTGGACGTCTGGACGTCAGTTTATGCCTCGGTGACTGTCCATTGTAGGCTGGGTGGTGACAGTATAGCACAATGATCGAGCGACCAGAGACTGCGGTTCCCAGTATCGCTGTAAGTCCGTTTCTCTTCGATATAGAGCCGTGTGTGTGCAAGTGTTAGCACTACTGTATTCAAAATGCTAATAATTGAAATCCCCTTTGGCATACCCTAATAATCCGTTTTGGTTAACGACCTTTCATGAGTAACGTTATAGAGAGAACTGCATACCAATGTCCATTAACAATCTCTCTGTTTAAGGATATTTTACATATCTACAAAGACATGTGCTTATATAAAACATCATTCAGACCTTATAACACATTGATATACTCTGCTGATAATTTCGGCATACTGTAATTGACCAAATAACATCTATTTCAGTCAATACCATCGTTTTAAAAATGGATTTTGCATGCAACCTATGTGTTGCCTTGGTCTGTTTAAGTTAACAGAATTTACAATTTTGTTGCAACAGATTGTGTGTGGTGGATACTGTGTTCATTTAATTTGCTGTTTGGACCTAGCTTACAAAAAGATAACATCATAATACGGAGGCTTACTCGAGGGTCACCTGGACATTATGCAGACCAGCACTGATCAGGGGTCCGCGCTGTGTTCGCAATTATTGGAAAAGAGATGGACAGACAACATTACTTTTTTTGTTTCACACCGACCTTGACAATGCTACTGGTGAAACTATGAAATTGAATAGAGCACACGTAATAGTCCCCAGCAAGCTATGATGGCCTGATTATGCTTGTAGTATCAGAGCCCCAATGAGATTTGCCCTCCTGTGCCAAATTCCCTTAGGAATCAACCACTTTAGACAACGAACACTCTAAATGAAGCAAAAACAAAGCAAAACACAAAACAAATGTGAAGTTAATGAAGTAAAACGTTGCTTGCTGGTTCGTATTGTACATTTGGTTGAACCACTCACCACTAGAGAGATCCCTTCATGCATAATTTTGTACATAATTACATGTGTGTACCGTCACGAGATAGCACGGCCTCCTTAAACTGCGTAATTGTTGAATGGAGTTTGGTTTGACTGTCCACACAAGCAGAACCCATTTGGTTGACCACATCTGGCTTGCTTGTTTAGGGATTTTTAAACTGACACTTACATTTAGCAATGAGTGATTGCTCATCACACGACACACCACACATTGTGTTTGTACTGAATGTGTTTGTGGCACAGTCTGAGGTGATTGACAGTGGCTTTTCTTGACATAACACCAAGGGGGTGGGCATGCACAATGTGCTCCTTTAGAGATAGTGAGGGGAGCAGTGGGTACAATGTGCTGAGTGCTAAAAATAACAAAAGAAAGAAATGGCACAGGCCCTGTTTTCACATGATTCCTGTCCTCCTTCTGCAGTGTTAAGTGATGCAATATTTATTACAAAATTTATATCATATATGCAATAACTGGAAGTTTAAAACAGCTGATGGAAGCAGTGAGTGGGCCTCAGCATCAGGGGGGTGGACTTGGCAATACAGATGATGTCAGTGAACCAGGCAGCTACTATCACCACCGGGTGGACTGGGGGAGGGGTTAATGTTGGCTCGCCTTCCTCTCTCTTATTCCCCATTACTTCCCTCTTATAAGTCCCCTGCCTGTCTTTCTCCCCATTAGTCATTTCTCATGAAAAAGATCCATATTAATAACAACACATTGCATAACGGCCAAGTGTCATTGCAGCATTGCGAATGTTCTAGTGATGCTATGATGGATGCAATTCTTATTAAGCTGGAAATGTGACATGTCAAGTGTGCTGCAGACGCAAGGTCCCTGTAAATAAAAGCGTGTTTCATTAATTTGCACATCAGCGCGCAAACTGTATGTTGATGCGTTCGCACACTGAACACACACACTGTTTTACTCATGTAGTGTATCATTTGATCCACAGACTCCCACCTACACACATATACACACACACAGACACACACACTCACAGGCTAAACACTGACAGCCTGCGCTAAAAAGCTAAATGAGCAACCCAGTGTGTCCCATTACCTGTGCCACCCACAGTGCAGCTACAGGGAAGTGGACAAACCATCAGAGGTGGCACCTTATGTAACACACACACACACACACACACAAAACTCGTATGTGGGTGGATCAAACATGGAAATGGTGGAAAGTGCTTCAGGCTTGTTCAGCGGAGTTGCTCCGGCTGTAGAGCTGCATGTATCACAGAGTATTGATGAGGCAAATAGATTGTTTCCTCTTTTTTTTTTCCACGCTCTGTTTGTCCGTAACATCCACTGATGATGTTGATGTCTAATTTACAGTTTTCTCAATGTGATTCTCAACCGTGGCACATGTGGAAAATATAGTCTGATGTTGAATTAGACTAGAAATGAACGTTTACTGAATCTGTCTTGGTTGGTTGGTTTAGTTGCCGTTGTCCACCTGTGGTGTGGCTGAAGTTCCTCACTGGTTACAGCTTCAGTGCTGCAGTCCTGACATCCGGACACAATATTTTATTGTCTTTCAACCCTGCTGTTGTAAAGCTTCACGCTTAACCCAAAGAATACAACTTCCTCATCTCTAATGACTTCACATTCTTGTGCATGCAGGGCCTCAAGTTGTTATGGACTGTGGCTACATAAGGGATGTCCTGATCAAGTTGTTTTGGCCCTGATTCTCATTCAGTATTAAGTTCTCTGCCGAGTCCAAGTCCAATCTGACACTTATATTTGCTTAAATGTTGATTAAATATGTATAAAACACATTACAATAATGGCTGTAGAAACCAATTTTTGCACACTTTATTTTTCACAATCTGCTTGATCGAAATGCCAATGGTCCTGGTTCAAAACTATAAAGCTGATCCACTTAAATTATTGATCTGATATACATGAAAGATGAACTGAAATTGACATGACGTGATCGCCAGAGAGAAGATGTGTCACTCTGTTGGTTTGTTGGAGCTACAGAACGATCTTTGGCCGAGTACGGTAATCATATAACTACAAGCTGAATAGCCTTCACAAACATACCTTTCAGTCCTCTGGTCTGAATTGGCTGTTCAGGCTGGAAGTCAGTGTGTGTGTGTGTGCTTTGTGTTACTGGGTTAGCTGCTGAACGACTTTCTGCCGCTGCTGCAGCCGCTCACTTCTTCCTCTGCTCAGGGGCTGTTTGCTGGTGTACTGCAAACAACTAATGATAGTTAGCGTTTTAGTTTTGCCAATCCAGCCTGTGTCTGAGCTCATAATCAATCACTGGTGTACCCAAGTAGTATTTCCCATTCAGTGCGTCTTTTTCGACTTTTTCGACCGAGGCAGCAGTTTTGACCACATGATGAATTTTTACTAAAAGGCTCTCCTAAGCAGTGCTGGGCTGTAACACATTCAGCAATGTGATTACTTTTTCATTAAAGAATGATATTTGGGATAATATTTACATTACAGCTAGAAAACCTAGTTATACTCTCCTGCAAAATTTTGTATTTGCTGTTTTACTGAGAGTCGGATGGGAGGTTGAGATCAGAGAGGAGAGGCTGGTCTGGGAGCTTGACACACATGATTTCTTCATTAGCTGCCTTGCAAACATTAGCTGCTGGTAAGCCTACAATCAGGAATCACCTCTGTTTTGTCCAGAGCTGAAGTGTGTGTGATCCCTTCACTGAGGATGGGATTTGTAGAGTGTTGCTGTCACTGCTGCTAAGCTAGCTGTCATTGGTCAATAGATAACCATTGTTGTGCGGTTGGGCAAAAACAAAGGTTTTGGAAAATGCTAATGTATGATTCTGATGTGACAAATGGCGGCACATAGTCAGCGTAACAAGTGCAACATAAACTGGCCACGTTTCGAGTGTTGCATCGTGTGACACCCTTCGTGCATGGAGAGTGCATCATACCCACAGAAGAAGTGGTCTACGACCAAAAGTCAGGATGTGACAATCAATGGAGTGAAGCTCACAACCCCAATCCAGAGCCAACTTGTCTGTAACATGGTGCTGCATCAAATTCAGAATAAGCATATTGTTGTATGTGCAGTAGAATGGGCGTGACCTTATAATACCCCTTTAATGTTTTCACAGCTAAGGTTAGGTTCATTCGTCTTCATTTGGGAGTTTGAATCAGTCCTGAGTTCGGCTGCGGGTGTTAAAACCCTCTTTCTGCAAACCTATCAGCGCAGAGCTGATTTTCCATTGGTGGCATGCATGACAGAGCAGAGAGGCTGCTCGCAGGCCAGCAATCAATTGTGTTTGCCTCATGTAGCGTGCAGGAGACCGCACAGTGATTGGAGGCGGGGTTGTTATCTGACAGCTGGCTGGGAGCTGGAGAGAGGGAGATGGGGAAGGGAGAAGGGGATGAAGATATACCTCGCTGGTGAAGAGGGAGAAAGCAGCTGGAGAGCCTGGCCTGGTTGTGATCTGGTCTGAGACCCCACTGCTTTAACCACAACCTGTCCTATCCACGAGGGACAGGATGGACATTATTCAACACGTAGGGAGATTGTTTGTTTGTGGTCCCTTGTCTGGCCTTCATCCACTTAGCTTTACATTTCCGCATTCATGTTTTGAGGAGCTGATTGGCTTCATTTACTGGATTAGAACTTTTCTGTTTTAGATGTCTTGTTTTATGGACTTTGGCAGCATTGACTCCACTTCCTCTCTCCTCCTTCCTCAGGGAAAGCCTGATATTCCTCTCTGTACGCCTGCCTCTCCTCACCTCTCTTTCCCTTAAAGCAGCCTTGTATTTATCCCAGCTGCACTTCACTTCAAAGGGTCTCTGTCACTGCAGGACACAGAAATACTAACTGTAGGTTCACGGCTGTGTGCATATGTGCACCTCCAACTGGTTTTCACACATGTGAGATGTATGCCAAATTTCAGTCTGACAGCGTGTGTGTATGTGTGTGTTCTTTATTCCTTCATGCTGTGTGATTCCACCATTAACCGAAAGCGTTTATGTGTTTTCCTCCAGCAGCGGAACCTGGAGGGCTACGTGGGCTTCGCCAATCTCCCCAACCAGGTGTATCGGAAGTCAGTCAAAAGAGGGTTTGAGTTCACGCTGATGGTTGTAGGTAAGTTGTACGCTTCTACATCAGTCCCACAGGTGAATGTGTGTATTTGCCTCTATGTGTGTGCCCATGCCAAGCCTCCACCTGCCCATCTATCTGCGTCTGCTGGCCTGAGTGTGTTTTCATTTTTGTGTGAATGTGGGTCATCGTCGCAGGTTGAAAGGAGGCAAAGCATGTGTGGCATCCGGCACACTCAGCCGCTCAGGATGACGAGCTGACAATTTAAAAAGCGGTTTCTGCAGAGCCATGTTGCCCTGTGTGGCCCCGCTTTTAGAGCATCTGCCGTGTTGTTCAGTTACAGAAAACGTGTGCATGTGAAAATATTTTAGTGAAAGCTGGATTCCACTGTTTCCCAGGGGAGCTTTCTCCGTAACCCCAGGACACACAATAACACATCTGTGTGTTTTGGATGATTTGATTTGGAAAGGGAGCTGCAGGATGTTGGGTCGAGTATGAATGAACTTGGTTACAGAATGTGGCTAACAGCAGTACAGGAGGGAAGTGGACAGAGTGGAGGAACGCTGGGTTTGGCTGTCTAAATGGACACATGAGTAGTGTTATACAGGGAGCTGCAGCCCTGACGTCACGCCTGTGTTCCATTAGCTTCTGTTACTCAATGCAGTCTCTCATTCAGCATTTCAGCGGACTTTCTGAAAATATGAAGCCTGTCCTTTAGCGTTCATGTTGAAGACAAACCAGCCAGACCACAGCGCCTGCTACCAGAAATAGAAGCTTTGGTATTTTAACACATAGACTGTGTAAAATATGGATGTTGTCTCTGTCATGCCACCCATCGGTTTCCGAAGAGCCATTGTGAAGCTCAGTGACTTTGGCGCCTGCCGTCAACATTTTGGTTGCGCCTAACTTTTGGCTAATTCAAAAATGGGCAAAGAAGTGGAGCGTGGGTGGGGCTGAAGTGGGCCAAATGAAGCCTTGTTGCTGAAATACTTCCACCTAGCTGGATGCTAAGGATAGCAAGCTAGGCTAAGAAGCTTGGCTGTATGCTACTCTGCATTGCTAGCCGGCTAAACCAGTGGTCTCGTTGCTCCGGTCTTATGTTCCTTGAGGTAAGTTAAGCAGAAATTATTCAAGAAAACTCAAAATACTTCTCTGTTTTTGAGATATTGCACAAGCTTAGAAATGCTTCAGTGTTTTTTCATTATGTAATTGTGGTAATTTGCAACACTAGATTGTTGAGACTTGATTTTGGTCAGTGTTACGTTTATGGACGTCTAACGAAGCAAGTCAGTTAACCTGAATTTATATTTTCACGTAACTTTAATTTTGAGTTGTTTGTGTGGACGCCATTTGGTAATACTTCAGTAAATTAACGTTAAGTTATATATGATGAAAGCTATTTAGTGTTCTTATTATAAATGTTTTATTGATCCTGGTTTGTATAGTCATTGTTATTATTGCTACTATTTTTTAGCCTATTGTTAACAGTGTGGATATTTATGGTTTTGACACTGATAGAAGTCCACAGGGGACTGAAATGTATCTGTACTGTATCAGCAGCACAGTGTGAGATTATTTTCATCAATATGACTGTTGAGAAAGAAAGGCACTTTATATTTGTTTCAAGATGTTTACTTCTTGTCAGTCAAGTCATGACCACGTGTGATGCCTCCACCATGTTTGCTACACACAGCATAGACTGTAAGTAGCAGTCTTGGCTGCTTGACTTTGGACAGCTGATGTTACTTTGTCTGTCTTCAGAGCACAACAACAAAAAATGTATTTAAAACCGGTCATCTGTATTTTGAGGTGTTACAGAGGTGACATTACAGTATCATCAACATAAAAACTGAGCCACCTTTTATACTGGAGTCAGCTTTATATTTTTCATTACCTGAAGCGTTTTTACACTCATTAATTTTCCTCCTGCGGTCACCGTGTGGACAGACAGACCTTTGGCTGGGCTGGACTGTGGTGGATTGTCCTTCCCCCTGTCTATGTCCACTCACTGCAAAGATACACAGCAATTTATACAAAACTGAGGGTGGGCGATAATATCTTTAATATAAAGTCAAACTAACTGTGGATGTTAACTGTGCAGTGCTTAAATAAATGAGAGAACCAGAAAAATGCTCTTATGTTTTTATAACATCAACTTTGTTGTGTTCTTTAACTTATACACACAATTCCAGAAACTAGCTGCAGAGACATTGATCAGGGAGGTTGCATATGTACTTCACTTGGCTAACCGATCACCTTAGGCCCCGTCTCTGCAGACTCTAAGAGATACTGAGCAGTCTTTGATATGCTCAGTCTTTCTTTGACATGGGCAGCTGACATGTTGGATCTTTATTTTCCAACCTCACACAGACCTTTTGTGTTATCAAAAGTTATTAAGTGTTATCACCCTAAATTAAAACACTTCTCGAGTACATTTTGGCTTTGGTGCCTGCCGGTTAAATATCTGTGGCTAATACACGCTCCCATTAGCATCGTTAGTACAGTGGGGAGTCGTGCTCGAATGCTAACCCAAGGCTAAGTCATTAGCTAGCTAATAAGCCTAGTATCAGGAGCACAGACGCCGATACCTGCTAATTCGTACCAGACATATTCTGGATTTGTCTCTTTTTCTACAGATTTTTTAGGTTTTTTTGGTTTTAACCGCTGTGTGAGCTCCCATTAAAATGTTTTAAAAGCCCATAAATCTAAGTCAGTGTATCTGGTGGTGACCGCAGTCAGTTCAGCGAAAGGAGGGCATTAACACAAAGAGGCATTCAACCTTTATTATTTCAGCCTGGGTTTTTAGCTTCCTGTTTAGTAAACAGCCACTCTGGAAGAGTAGCGGGGGGAGACAGAGACAGCAGAGTGATCCACAATCAACTAGATCCTGTTTCAGGCACTTTCACATATGGGCCCCTCTGTCTCTCCTCCCAGCTTTCTTGGCTCCTGGCCCCACATACCCCATCTGATCCAAATTTCACACACAATGAGTGTGAGGAGCAAAAACGTGTGTTCATCACAGACAAAAAGAAGAGGATTAGAGGGAGGGTTCTCAGCTGCACCACAGAATGCTTTCTGTAAACTGGGATGCTGTGATGAATGAAAGCTGTGGTGACATGCCTTGGTTAATGACCAATAATGGTAATATGTTTTTTCCATTACTTAGAGGAGATATTGACTTTATGAAACTAAAATGGTAACTTAATGTCCATATAATATCACTGACAAAAAAACATCTTTTGAAAATAAGACTTTTTATTGAGACAAAATTACAGTTTGCATTTGGACTTTAATTCTCAGGAGCTGGTCACGCCAGAAAGTGACGCAGTAAAATTCATTTGCATGTAAAAATATATGGCTCTGTATGCTTGGAAACATAAGGACTGCTCCATAAGTTGGACGGTAAACTACTCTAGCGGGCAAGCTAGCAGGCGGCAAACATGCTTGTGCTTTTCAGTCATAATAGCTATTTTTGAACTTCTGTTTTCTCGACCGTTGCTTCTTTTCTTCCTCCTGGGATGTTGCTTTTAAAAAGTTACAGAAGGGGGGAAAGAAGCAGCGATGAACCTCGCTCAGTGTTTGTTAGCAAGCTTGCAACTGTCAGCTTGCAAGCTCTGTCACTAACTGGACAATAAGCTTACACAACATACTGAAAAGATGAATTTGTAACATTGACTCCTCTCTCATGATTACAAACCATTCTGTATTTTGTAGAATACTCGATGCCCCAACACAGGAGGCAGACATTAAAGAGGTTGGTGCTACACAGCTAACAAGCTATGATAGCTCCTGTCATTTTGGACTCTTTGTAAAAGGTCAGTACTTCAAAAAATCATGCAGCTTTACTTCACCCGTGCGCTTGAATTTGCCATTTTAAATACAAGTGGGACTGGGCCTAAATCTCAAAATAGCTGAAAAAATTAGCACAAAACTTTTGATTGCAGCAAGAATACAGTCTGATTTAGCAACCTGACCTGAGGTTGAGAATGCTGAGTGAGCTGGTTTCAGAGAGATTATGCAGAAAAAAAACTGTGGAAAAACTGAAATGACATTGTGGTGTCATGCATAGACAGGAAATGACCAATTGAAGCTAAAAATGGGGGAGCAGTGAAGTGTGAAGGTGGCTTGTGCAGCTTTAGCAATATGTACAACATCCAGTGGAAATCATGTGAACTCTGTAACTGTAACATTGCTGCGTAACGTTGGAAAACGGTAAAACAAACTGCAGCTCCTGAGTCGTAAAATGTAGAATCAACCAAAAACAAAGTCTAGGTGACAGAGAAAAGAAGGAAATACCAGTGTTATAATACCAGAGAGACCAAAGAGCTGATTATTATTTTTTTTTTATTTGAGAAGCAGCCAGCTGGACTTCCAGCAGAAGGCAGACTGTGGAAATGAAGACTGAAGGCTGGATTCAGTACTGCTGTACTTGGCATTGTAGTGAAGTGTGAAAGCTTGGCTCGGCTCAGAGGCCCAGTATTGTTCTGTCATAGTTTTGGAACAGACAGATGGTGGAGTATGAGATGACTGGGCTGATGCCTGCAGGTAACTCTTTCAAATTCCAACAGTGCTCACAGTGAGAGGTCGCTCCTCGTATTTTAAAACGTGAAGGGCTGCTTTTAACATTGCTTTTAAAAATATATTGATCACTTTCTGTTCCCACCACCATCTATATTAAGTTTTTAGTTAGTGCTGTCAAAAATATCGCGTTATTAACACGTTAACGCAAATCAATTTTAACGGCGTAATTTTTTTATCGCGAGATTAACGTTCTTTGTGACCTAGTGCACTTGTAGTTTTTTATAAGCTGTAACCACTGCTAGGAACATAAGAAAAGCTACAGGATCCGGTTGTAAAGCGGAAACAAAACAATAGGCATGCCCCACGCATGTGTTTGGTCTTGCCTGCTCGCTAGCTGTAAAAGAGTAGGCTACCGGTTTGTGTGGGTGTCAAGCGTGAAACACCAAAATGGATGTGAACAAGATTCTGAATGGAAAGTTTAGTTTCAAAAAGTTGCCAGATGGGTCGACTGACAAGACCAAAGTTATCTGTGTGTATTGTTAGTGTGAACTGAGTTATCACCGTAGCACATCCAGTCTGAAATACCACTTGACGGCCAAACACACGGCTAATGTGAATTCTCCGCCGCCTCTTTGTCAAAACCAGGCGACAATGGATGGCTTTCCACAGAGGCATGTGGATGCTATTATGTTCAAAGGAAACTTAAGAAAGGAAAGTTTAAGCCGTGGTAAATTCAAGGGATATTTAGAATAGATAAAAATGTGCGATTGATTTGCGATTAATCGCGAGTTAACTATGACATTCATGAGATTAATTGTGATTAAATATTTTAATTGATTGACAGCACTAATTTTTAGCCAACAGAGTGAGGAGATTATTTGGAAAGGTTTTAAGGGTTTGGTCAGAATTAGGTTTAGGTCAGGGTTTGGATAAGGGTCAGGCATTTAGTTGTGATGGTCGAGGTTAGGGTAAAGCGCAAGGGAATGCATTATGTCAGTGTGGGTCCTTACAAGGATAGAAGTATGTGAGCGTGTGTGAGTGTGAGATAACAAAGGTCAGACTGGCTGAAATATGAGCTCTAATATGTCTCATGGCGAGACGTTTCAGATTAACAGATTGTAATGGCATCCAGCTGCACTTGTGTTGTGTTTTTGCCTGCAGCGGGCTGCATGTGGGTGGCTGCGTTTGTCTAACCTAAGTCTTTATACTTGATACTGTTGCAAAAGGCTGAATTGATATTTCTTTTATAATTCAGTGCTCTGTGTGCCATACAAGCTAAAGATGGGGACATAAATATGTGGATTGGAGTAATCAAAAGAAGTGCAGTTGTTTCATCTGCAGGTGTAACAGTATACATTTATATCCTTAATCAGAATTCAGCTTCTTCTGGTTGGAGCTCAGCCTCGGCAGCAGCACCGACTGTAACTGTGAAGGAAATGCAGGGGGCTGCATTGATGTGGGGGTGTCTCAACAGCTACCACTCAGGCTGTCGATAATCACTGTGTCTTGAAATTGATAGTAGAAGTCCCCTGTTTATGATGGTGAGCAGACACTACAGCACAGGCTGTGATGTGGTATGAAGGTAGTGGTGTCATTTTAGGTTTTATATGTGATGATGATGGTATTGTGACTGGAATGTAGATGCTTGTCATACCCATGTGGACAGAGCTCTCCCACCAGGAAGCAGCTGTAGTTGCTCTCCTGTCAGTTCGATACTCCCTGAGAAGTAAGGCCACCAGAAACTGCTCTTCTCTTCTGGTGGTTTTATCTTCTTTAGCCTTTCTGTCTCTCTCCCCTCTGTCCAACTCTGTCTTTTCCTTCTCAATCCGCCTCTCTCTGAGGGGGAAAAAGCTGCTTCCTGCCCCTTTGTCCAGCTGGCAGATTGAATAGAAACTCCTGGAAAGATTAGCGGGATGCAGCGCCAGTGCAGAGAGCCGAACAGAGCCGAGAGTCAGATCAGAACCGATGGGAGCTGGGAGGAGAGGGGAAGCGATGCCGGCTTCATGCTGCTTCTGATGTGCAACAAGGCCAGTGCTTAACAGCCCCACTGCCTGTGCTTCGCTAAAGCAGCTCAGGAGGAGAGCACATCAGAAGTTTTTTATGAGTCTGACTTGGCAAGCAGAGCTGTGAGTTGCATGTGGGACATCGCATTAGAGCTGAAGTGATACACGCTCTTTGAATTTTTCACTGGCTTTAAATAATCATGAAGTTCTTATCAAGGTGTCTTATCCTCTGGCACAACAGTTGGATCAAAGTAAGACTCAAAAAGCAATCCTTTTTTTCTTTTGGTACAGACTAATTTGTGTCCAAAGCATTGAGTGTTAGGCTTGTGCCAACTGGCAATCTGATCATATGTATAGTGACGACTGAAGAGAAGACTGATGATCGTTCAATCAGCACTTAATAAACATGTTTGTTTAGTCAGTGCAGGTGTTTTGTGACAGCTGTCAAAGGCAAATCACTGATTGTGGTGTCTCAGGGGCTTGATAGGGGATTGCAAGAAAATAACTTTGACAATGATTGTAAGCTTTGGACATTTTTGCTCGATATGGGATATGACAACCACCACACGGCAGAAATGAAAGTGTCAGCTGCCAGTCAGTCTCCAGTTTTTGGCTTGCACATCGCAGTACACACCCATTTGCTACCGCACGACGCTATCAAACACCTGCCGAACAAGCAGAACACAAAGTTTCAGACACTCTGCCCACAGTAGCTCTCTCTTAATCCACACCGGTTTGTTTACACAGCCGTACTTTACACTCAAGTGCTGAAAGTGAACTGTATTATCCTCCAAAGTGGAGGAAATGTGTCAAATCATCCATGATTTTAAGTAACGATATTGATCAATATGGAAAAAGTTATCATGGTCATATTATTTTGCCGTATGGGTGTCATCATATGTGCAACATATGGGCCTTCATCACTGGTCAAAGCCCGGGAATGAAGCAGCCGGTGAAGTGCTGCATGAGCCTGAATCTCTCACAGTCCAGTAGGAGTCTGCCGACCAAGTCAGCATCTCTTTATCTTCCTCACTGATCCGTGTGTGATTGTAAAACTGTTTGCCTGTCTGTCCGGCTGTGTATCCTGTTGTTGTTGTACTCATCTAAGCTTGTGAGCTGTGTGTGTGCGCGTGCATGCGTACGTGCGTGCACGTGTCCAGATAAGACGGTCTGACAGGCTTAGGATTGACCGCCTTGCCTACTGACCTTGCAGAAGGGAGTGAGTGAAGGAAGGTTTTGTCTAGTTAATCTGCTGGCTTAACCAGATGCGTTAATACACACCAAGCACACACATTCACTCATGCTCGCACACACACACACGTTTCAATGCGCTGACCGACGTGTATGAAGCGTACCTCACTCTTTTTCCTTTCATCCACTTAATCACTGTTATAACTCTCCCTTCATCATAAAAGCTGATAATGAAGGATTTCACCTTCACTCAGCTGCTGTCACTGTTTCACTAATCAGAGTGATCAAAGAAAAGAACAAACTGTGGTTGACAGAGAAGCTGGTGAAGCTGTAAAACGCACCAGCCTCGGTCAGAACATCCCGGCATGTGACAATTGGTGCCTAAGTGTCTAATTCCCCATTTAGATTTTCAGTTCTGTCAAGCTGCCTTCTCAGCTCAGCAGAGTCCCACTTGACACTTCTGTGATGGTTATAGTTCGAGGATTATGCTTTTCAAGTGGCAGCAGGAGTATGTGATTTTGGGAAAGCAACTTTCATGTTTCTTGAATACCCGCTGTTACCTGCTACCCTAACCCTAACCCCCTAACCCTAACCCTAACCCCCTAACCTGAAAGGATTTCAAGCAGACTTCAAGCTCTGCTCTTAGAAAAGAAGTAAAGTCTTTAAAATGCTACAGCAGATTATGTAAATCATCGCACTGTTTTTCAGGAAACGGTCCATTTGCAGTCTCACTCAACAGCGGTCATACAATTGAAAAGTGACAGCAAAGCTCAACACTCAGAAAAAGCAGTACTGCTGATGTGAGGTGTAAATAAGTATATACACTAACATTCGATTAAACACAGATGTTATCTGTAGTCGTTCCAATAAGATGATTTACCAGTTGCCGGCAGTGCACAAACACAAGATGTTCCAGTGCGTAGAAAAAGAGGTTTCCAACGTACTTCGAGCGGAACTGCCAGAATGACTGGAGGGATTTAATTATGCTTAATGGGCTCTCAACTAACCATAACAATAACCTGTAAATACCCAAATACAATGTTTGAGAAACATGTGGCCAAATGTGACAAAACAGTGAAAACAGATTTCAGTTTGATTCCAGATTAGCAGAATAAGAGCTACACAGAAAGTTATATTACAACTGGTATTTATAGGCATCTTTAATTTCAGGCTTGTCTCTTAGTTAATTCGGCACACATACAATAAACCAATAAGCAGCTTATTTCAATGAGACTTTTAGCTTTCAGGTTGCTCGCAAGCAGGCAACGAAGGCGACAGTCCAAACCATACAGCTGCACATGACCGGAGATACTTCTGCTTGGTATGTTTGGAGTACGCTGAGTGAACGAGAGGCTCGCTAAGATTTATTTCAAGTTTTTGGATTACTTGCCGAAAAAGTTCCAAAACTTAAAACTGGATGTATTTCAGATGTCGTTCGGCCTTATAAACTTGATACAAAAAAGAAGCCATGTTCCTGCACACTTCACCACATTTTTTGACTTTGATAAATGGAACCGATGAATGACGCTGTAATGAGCCAATCAACGCCGGCCAGTTCCACAGGTCCCTTCGTGACTCTGCAGTAAAAACAGACGAATCCACAGAAACCGCTTCATCTTCTCATTCTTCCTGTCTAGATCTTAAACCGTCTTTCGCTTTAGCCAGGTTAGCTCGGTCTCACAGTCCCTCATTGAAGCCTCATTTCTCAAGTGTGGGATTCTCTGCAGCTGGTTCGGAGGATAAAATGTTGAATTTATAACGGAGAATTCATCTCAGCGGAGCCACCGAAAAACAAACTGACTAAAGTGATATTTTTGTTCCCTGAAGGAGATAAAACCGCAGCACCGGAGGAATGCTTGCGTTTTGGAGGCAACATCCTGTCGTGCTTTATTTTTTAACCATCATATCGCGCTTCAGCAGCATGATGATTGATTGGACAGTTCCTGCTGCACCTGTGCCAATCAAATTCATCAACTGACGTGATCTAGCCATCAAAATGAGGGCCCTCTGTTCTGGGTCAGAGCCATTGACTGCCTTTATGTCTCTCAGCAGCTTAGACAGTCAGAAGAGGCCCAGAGTAGAGTCACTGCTCCTTCATTTTGAAAGGAGCCTGTTCAGGTGTGTCGGGTATCTGATTAGGATTCCTGCTGTAGTCGTACCGCTGGATGTATTTTGGCAAGTCCAATGTGGAGCTGAGTCTGAGCCAGAGCATGCTAAAGGGATTATTTGTCCCATCTGGCCTGTGATCGTCCCGGGACCTCTCCGGAGAAGCTGGAGAAAATGGACATATGGGCAGCGTTTCTTTTTCCGCTGTGACTCGGGTGCAGACAAGCAGCCGAAAATGAATGGATGGATGAATGGGCTGTTATATTGTTATGCTGTAGAGGTGTTGTTTTTATTGTGCCCACACCCTGTATAACATATTATAGGCTATGCACAGCTGTGGCCATGGCCATAAAACCTTCAGTGATTGGTTATTCTTGCAGACTGTGCACAGTTTCTCAACTGACTCTCGTGTCAAATCCAAAAATTGTTGCTGCTTGTGTCCTTTTGCAGAAAGCTGTTGCCATGTCACATTGAGGACAGCTAAATTAATGCCATCATTTCAGGCCCAACGCTGCTCAATTCCCCACTTGCGCACATGGACGTCAGGCAACATTCATGCACTTCATTTTGTGCCCTCTTCTTGGTTTTCATCATCAGATCCGTCCTTTGTTAGCGAGAAACCTTTTGGATCTTTATCTGTCACTCTTCAGCTGTTTGATATTCATCATAGAGGACACACAAACATGTACTGAAAAAAGTCTCAGGGCTCTAAAAATACATTATGCTACCCAGAAACCCCACTCTAAGCAGGCCAGCTGAAAGTAACAAAGCAAAGAAATAAACAGAGGCTGACTCATGTTTTGAAGCAGCGCCGCACGGAGACCCAAATGAATGAATGGATGGATGGTGGCCCGTCAGGCCTGGGGGGGAATAGAGGAAACACTGACTACATTTATGTACTCACCATCATTTCATTATTATTCTCAATATGGCAGTAATCTGAATTTGATACAAGTCATGTAAACAGTTGGATTTTCCAAATTAGCCCTTATTCCAAATGTAGCATTTTCCAGTGAAGATGTGGGATTTGCCAATACTAATCAGGTCTGAGGAGTGTCCTCTGGACGTGTATACAGAGCGTGCAGAATGTGTGTCTCAATTGGGGGTTTTACCGCTTTTTGCAACACACAACCTCTTCACTGTTTATGGACAGCTTTCCAACCAAAAGTTTGCAAGACTGGAGTAGAGATGCATGCACAAAAGAAAAGTTCAGGCCGCATGTACTTCATTTATTTCATTTTTATTAACCATGTAAACCTCTTTGTAAGAATAGATTTTTTTTGGAATAAGCGCAAGAACCAGAGTGTTTTGTGCATGTAAGCGTAGTCTCTGTTCAGGCCTCGTCATTATCGCTGGACGGCAGCTTGTTTACAAACCTACTTCACAAACATTCCTCGTCGCCTCCGCCCAGCACGGGCTACTCCGTGTGCGTGCATGTGTGGATGGGCTCGTGCACGTGTGCATGTTCATGCATGCTCAGTCACACCACTGCAGGCGAGTCTCTCCCTCTCTCCGTTTTCATTCTTTCTCTTTGCTCTGCTCTGGTTCTCTGCATCTCTATTTTGAGATGCACATGTCTGCTGTGACCCAGCACGTGCTGATTCTGTCAGATTTAGACTCAGGCTCGGCGAATCGCAGCAGAACACTCACTCTCTAATTTAAAAAAAAAAACCCGAGGAAAGTGGGTTGTGTCCCTCCAAGGCTCCTGTAGCCAGCGCATGTGGGCCACCGCTGTCAGGCGAGTGCTGACACAGTTTAGGTTGCGTTCTGACTCTTCCGTAGACTCTGCTGGACTTGCAGATCCTTATCTTTGCCAAAACTCTGACCTTTGCTCCCTGTTTCAGCCAGTCCCATTTAGCCTCAACAATGGAGAATTATCTTGCCCAACAGTCTAGTGGTCAGCAAACGCAACTTCTCTCACATGCACTGCATATCTGTAGGCTCCTTTGTGCCTGTATGTTACCCAGATGTCTCATTTCACACTTTCTGGTTCAGGCCTCACACATGCCTGTTAGGTGTGTGCATGTGTGTGTGCGTTGGATGCTAGTTAGTAGGCCTGTCAGGCTGTGAGGGGGCTAGCTGCTGCCTCGGGGCTGAGTGAGCGACAGAATGAGAGAAAAAGAGGGAGGAATGTCAGGAATTCCATGGGAAACGCACTGTGGCCATTTGTATGTTTGTTTTTCGGTCTCTCACAGTCCAGCTTGTTGTAGTTCATTCAACATGTAAGGGTTTTCAATTCCCACAATACTTGTACGGTGTGCTCCTGCACAATAATGAGTTAGCATCAGTACGCTAGCCAGGTTCCTGATGCACCAGTTGTACTGTCCGTTAAGTTCAGCCATTCATCGTTCAAGCTGTCACAGCATAAAAAAAACCTTAAAAGCACCATCAAGTAGGCCAGCCCGGCTGACATGACCAAACTCAACAGGAAGTCGAACATTATTTCTAGATTTTTGTCCAAATCCAACGGGTTAAGCCCGGTATCCACCCTGTACTATGGAGAGATAGACTGATGGCTCACTTAGAGAGAGAGAGAGGAAGGGAAACAGCGGGGATGAACTGGAAGGGTCAGCCATCCATCACTGACATTCAGGTCATTAGTCTATTTACAGAGAGCTGGCACTGCGCTTCCACTTGTCATGTGGAACCAATATTTAATTAAAGCTGAACTAGAGAGGATAATTGGGACGGACCTGCCCTCAAGGGTTTAGACGACTGCAGTGACTGGGTGAAGCATCCATCACTCTGTGTCTGTCTGTCAGGGAAGCTAACCTGTCATCTTTAGCTCCAAGTCCTCAATTTCAGCTGTACAGACCTTAATAGCAAACCATTCAGTTTTTTTACAGCATTTAATGTGGTAAAAGTTAACCTTTTAAAGTTGGTTTAACTGTTGTTTCAGCAAATGGAGATTGAAATGGTGCTTAGTGTCTATGTACGCTGTTGTAAAAGGCATCCTGACTGTTCCTAATTTGAGTTAAGTCATGTTCTAACGGGGATAAACTTAAGTCAGTGAGCAAACAATAAATCGTCATATTTTTGAATGGAGTTTGGTGTGACATTTTCTCCATACGGGTTTAATAGACAAGCCATCGAACAGTAGCACTAAATATCATCTGTCACATTGTCAACTTTGATCTGCTGTAAACATATTAGCATTGATTTGAAAAGCCAATCCCATTGGAACTCCGGACAGGTCACATGATGGATAGAAAGAGATGCAGAGACTGACTCATACCTCCTCAGTGCTGTGTTTGCGCCAAAGATTTACAGTGTTTGTGCAACCTGTTTAGTTCAGTTAGGACAGCCAACATGATGTTTGCTGAGCATGCACTGAGATGTTTGATCAGTGGGATGTTTAGTTGAGCTCTGTCCAGGGTTTCCAGCATCCAGGACCTGTGACTGCAGGTGTTTAAGTTGTTTTAGACCTCTGTCTGGACTTTTGGCATGGCAGATCTCAGAGTCTGTTTACACCTGGTATTAACACGCATCCTGGGTGATCCGAGCACAGGTGGACTGCTTTAACAACAGGTGTGAATGCACCGTAGACACATTGAGCATGCTGCAGGAGCCGTTTAGCATGTTTATATGGTGGTGGTATGTATTTATAGACTAGACCACTTTTTGTCCAATAGATAGTAGTATGTACCTCGTCAATAGGTAACACTGGTCAGGTAATGTTAGCCAGGCATTTTAAGGTCACAGGTGAGCAGGGAGTTCTATAGAGCATAGGTGGTGGGAGCAGGTGGTTCTTACCTTTAAGCATTCATCTCATCACAGTAATTTCTTTCTGGCTGTAACCATCTTTTTGTAATAGATGAAAACATCCCCAAAGATTCCTAATTTTTCTGGACATTCATTCAATAACTACTCAACTGATGTCACCTGCGTAAGTAGGCTGCACACAAATCATGCAGTCGGATTTCCATTCATTTCCATCCAATAATGCAAATTATGTGTTTGGGCTCTCGTACCTGCCAAGATAAGAAACTGCTGTGTGTGAACACACTGTCTGTTTGATGTGATTTCACCATTGAACTAGTAACTGCAGTATCCCCAAACTCCTTAAAAAGTTGCGCAAGTTCTTGAGTGATGAAAAACTTAAACTTTGCGGAATTACTACAGCAAAGCCTCGATTATTGGTGTCTTGTTGTAAATTCGGCATTAAATGCAATAAAGTTCTTTCTTTCCTTGTAAAAGACATCGTGTCCGTTTGTTGCAGCATTGCTCTGCTGGCCTGTTGGCTACTCCGTGTCTAAAGTGCATCTTAATATTTAGCAGATGTTTAAACCATCTGTTTCAACTGACTTCACCAGTAATCCAACATGGACTTCTTCTTTGTCGCCCATGCAGAACGTCCCCAGACGACCTTAAAAAACTGTGCAATTTGTGTGTTGATGCATTAGGAGAAACTCACTCAAATGCTGTCTATTTATGTGAAAGACGTGTACGTTTGTCCCAGCATGCCGGTGAAATGCTGTTGGGCTGCCAGTTAAAAACAACAGTGCATCTTTGCAAACTACAGATGCTTGTGTTTATCTGCATAAGCAGCAGGGAAGTTGAGATCTGAGGTGGGGACTCGGAGCACATGTAAAAACTCATAGTAATGCTAGGTTTTAACGGACATACTTAAGAGTCCACTTGTGATTGGATCACCCAGGACGCACGTTAAAACCAGGTGTAAACAGCCTCTCAGTATCACACCTGCTCCATAGACAAGACTGAGCAAGCCTGGTTCAGCAAGACCACAAATTGAAATCTCTGACTCAGGATTTCTGTCCTGAAATGACACGAGGGTCATGCTTTCACACAGGTTCACACGGGATACTTGGAAATGTCAAAGCATGGACTGTCAAAGCAATCTGCTCTAAAACAGGTGGTGTGACATAAAAAACAAGTGAAATATGTGTAGCACATGAGGTGAATTTTGAATTTTTAACATAGCAGCTGCAATCCATCTAGTGTCTGTTTTTAACTGCAGTGTTTGCATACACTCTAAAGTAAAACGCTGTCACTCTTGATGCATCTGTGACCCATCTGTGACTCCCAGCAGCCATGACTGGCGCTGTCATGGAGGTCTGTTCAAGTGTTGGCTATACACAAGTCGTAAGCATTGTAATTTGATGAAGGAAAGACAAATACCTTAAAAAGACTGTTGTGCTGTGGGTGTATGTGATTTCAGTCATTTTAAAAGAAAATGAATATTATGTTAAGGAAAGTAATGTCTTTACTTTAGTCGCAGTCTCTACTCCAAAACACCCTTGGTGGTGGTAGTGCAGCACTTATCGATATATTCGTATTGTACTGTATGTCCAATATGAGCAAGCATAAATACACAACAAAGGAGACAATAAAATGCAGCCATCATTAAAGCTGCAGTAGGTAACTTGTATAAAAGTAATTTTTTGTCATATTTGCTAAAACTGTCCCTGTGCCCAGACAGCAGTACCTGAAACATGTAATCTGTGAAAAAAAAAATGGCTCCATTGGTCCCACCTACTGCTCCTACTGCGATTTGCAAGAATCCACCGCGCCCGACACAAAACAACCAATCAAAGCCAGAGGAGCATCTGAGGGAGTGTCTGACATCTGTCAATCACTACTCACACTCGCTGCAAACCACCCCCTCCCTCCGCTCATGCTGCCGGCTGCCGCTCAGTCAAACAGCTCTGTGAGCGGCGTCAGGAGGTTAGTGAAAGCTATGGCGGAGCAACAGCCAATCACAAAGGAGAAACTGCTCATACCGCCGCTGCCAACAGCATATACAGCTAAGACAACAAATAACCATGAAGCTAATATGGTGATTGTTAGAGTAACACTCTGCAGTGTGTACGGTATGTTAGCGACTGTGGAGTAGCAGCTGGGCAGAGTTAGCTTGTTTCCGATGCTAAGGCTAACGTTACTGGTTGTCACGGCAGCCACGCAGATGTCGCAGGGAGGAGGGGCTTGGAGTGCAGCGGAGAGGGAGGGGGAGTGATGTGGAACTTGTGTTGGTTCAAATTTTCAGGCTCAGTCTGCTCTCTCCTCCATCTTACCTACTGCAGCTTTAATGTAACACAGAAGACAGTGGTGGCGGACATCTTTGACTGTTGTTGTACAAGAGCCAAGGACCCTTTAACATCCCTGCCAGAGGTTTTATTTTGTGAAAGCTCATTTATTCTTATTACAGTGAAGGGATCCTTTATGCATGTTTGCAGACATTTCGGCTGGCCACAGTTGATAGCTAAGGTCGATGATCCAGCTGCAGCCTCCATGTGAGTGCGCCCATTGTCAGGTTAGATTTCTCACTTCATTTCCTGCTGTTTGTTTTGTTGATGACACTGACCCACCAACAAGTAAACACATACCCAAAAGACACTCACTTAACCCCTCCCTCCCCATTGTATTTAGATAACCTTTCCTCCTTCAAGGGTCTGGGAGCAATTTGCCCAGTACCGAAGAGGAGGAGGAAGCTTTCGTACATCTGTGCTATCTCGTCATGAAATGGCCTTTGTGTTCATGTGTGTTCACGTGCTTGACCTCTAACTTCAGACACTCCATCAAACAGGTTAGTCTGCCGTCATCCGGGCGTAGAGGCTGCAGGAGACACTGAGATGACGTGCGTTCGTAACTCACACAGCGACAGAATATCATCCATAACTGAGCAAACACACACAGGGGGCAGGCCGAGGGGTTAAGAAGGGGTAAAGACTGGAATCCACGGGGGGGTTCGCACCACATTGACATGGACTGATGGTATACACAGATGTCCTGTGGAAAGTATGAATGTAACCGTTCTCCCTGCAAATGTTCACCCCCTAGCAGGTGGTTTACTTGAAAAGGATAAAAGAGAATAAATATTTGAATCCATAGAACGTATACAAGGTAAAGAAAGTAGAGCTGTCCTCAACTGATCCACTCATGTTTTAGTGCAACGTACAGGATAAAATAAATCATCTCTACTGTACTCTGCGGTGTGTTGCAGTGCTGTTCCCCCTTATAGCAGTAGTGGACTACAATGCAAGCATTTCACTTCATATGAGACTGTGAATGTGAAAAATGATTTAGTCGCACCGGTGATTGACTCCAATAGTAGTGAATGTGCTACCTCACCCATCTCTTTCTCATTAAGAAAAATCATGTATCATTATAGCAATACTCTGCATAAGACACGCTACGTTCACCAGGCTAACCTGCGAGATAAACAGTAAGAAAGTGAGACATTATCAATTCATCCTTGTGCTCCAGTTTTCCAATGAATCCTGCTTTGTGCTGGCTTAGTTGTTGTGAGCGCATCTCTATCAAAGATTAATTTAATCCACTGGGTCTTCACATTCTCAGATGATTGGGAGGACATGACAAGACTTTTGTGTTGTTCGTGTAGCCAACAACAGAACAATTTGCGCGCTTTTCTTGTATCATCAGCACGTTACCAGAGCGAGATTGATTCTCTAAGTCTTCTGTTGGCAGTGATAGTCACTCAGCTGGAGGTGGTGATACGTTACACAAGCCACAGAGGACGTCAGATGACTGATGGATGGAGCAAGAGAAAAGAGGGAGGGTTGTCTTTTGCGTGTCGCCATGAAAAATGTTATTTTTTTATGATGCATTATAACACCTTTTAAGATACTGTGTACCCATCCTGGGTCGGTGTTTGGTCACAAATTGCCGGGGTAGTGGCAGCCTCGGATTTTAAAAGGCTGAAAATCAGCGTGATGGTGTTGTGGGACTCAGTCAGAGCTCTTGCTAGGACAAGCAGCCCTCCTTCCCTCCAACCAAACACTCCTCCAACGCTTTCAGGAGACACGAGCCAGATGCTCAGGCATCAATCACAGCATTGTGTGTGTGTGTGAGTGTATGCAGTGTGTATGTTTGGACTGTCTGTGCTCTTTGTCAAGTAAATGTTAACTGCGTGTTTGTGCAACTGCTGCCCGTAACATCCGTATGGGATGGAAAGTTGGCACCGTGAGGAGAGAAATAGGAAGATTTATACATCAGGGAAGCATTTAGTGAAAGGAGCACAGAGTGCATGAATGGGGATGGTGAGGGAGAGAGTGAGCAGGAGGTGAAGAGGAAATCTTTTACCCCCTCTATCTGGAAGCTTTTCTTGCTGGCGGACGAGCTCCTGACCTTTTCCCTTACAGACAATGAATCTACTTTATTTTTCTGCTCCAACCCCGTCCCTCCAGGTCGTGTGTGCGTGCATTCATGTGTGCGTGCGTGTGTCTGCTTGTAGTGGAGCGCGTGCATAACATATGGCCGGAAGGCTGTCTTCCCATTTGCTATGCTCATGTCAAATAAAATATGAAATGCTGCATTTTCATTGCTTTGGAGAACGTAGTAAATTAACTCTTTATATATGTAACTTTAATTTGTGTGTGTGTGTGTGCTTCCTCAGGTGAATCTGGTCTTGGGAAATCAACACTCATCAACTCTCTGTTCCTGACTGACCTGTACTCCAAGGACTACCCAGGGCCCTCCCAGCGCATCAAGAAGACTGTGCAGGTGAGCTTATTCAACTCATTTGTCATCACAACCATTTTTCAAAGTTTAGTTCATGTATTGCGATGAAGTATTAGCTGTAAGCAGGTCAAATGTTTAGATGTTATAACAGAAGTGTTTTGACTACTATCTTCTCTACTTCTCCAAATGCGCTCTCAGGTCATGGCTGTAATAGTAGGACATATAATAAACTTAATATATTTGTTCATGTGGATGGTAAAGAGAGAGACTGTTAATATCCGTTGAAACATGTGTTTGGGCTGATGGCAAAAAAAAAATTCCATCACTGAAGACCTGTGTCATGTTAGCTCAAAACATAGAGATCTGCTCCCCAACACAGCTGCTTCTCAGTCATTCGGATCACTTGTGTCACACATGTCTTCAGTTTCTTCAGTCATGTGTGTAAATTATCTCCACGGCTTAAAAAGGACCTCTGCACATCATCATCTTGGCAAAAATGCTAAACCCACCGCAACCTGCTCTTTCATTTCACCAGTCGATCCCGCCACTAACCACAACCATGAAAATGATCAGTTATAAGATATCTGCAAACATTTGAGCATCGTGCATTCCTAGATGCTAAGTGTCTGATGCCGCGTTGTCTGAGCTTTGCCTGTGGCGAGTACAGATAAGAAAAGGTCGTGAGTCAGGTTTGACGGGTGAAAAAGTCAAAGACAAGCTATCTGACCTCTGTCTCCATAACATGTCCAACGTCCCTGCTGCCTTTAGAAGCCACTCTTATCTAGATGTTTTGAAACCTGCCGGTCTGTCAGTGTATTGATTAGATGCAGTGAACTTAGACTCCTACATGATAACCTAATCATTACCTTTGATGATGTGAGTTGTCTCCTTTCTCTGAGTTGTGTGTCACTTAGCTCTGACCTCATTACTTTAAAGGCAAGTCAACCAATGAATTGGTCACTCAAATCTTTTTGTACAATGGGAAGGAGCTTCTTGATATTAATTGATATGCATACGAACTCTTGGAAACATTGCATTTCACGAGAAAATACAGCTGCTTACATCATCAGCACAAACACATTGCCAGACCTCAAACCCACATTGCTTACACCAGTCCTAGTTGGCATGCTGCCATTGAGAGTAAAAAGCTAAAGCACGAAGAGAAGAAAGGTGAGTGGGAGCAAGAAATGGAGTATTCTGGAGAGGAGGATGAGAGAAGGATGGAGTATCATGGAAACAGAGAGGGAGAAAGAAGGATGGATGAACTAAGAAGGAAACAGTAACGCCACAAGGCCTGGTTTTGTCCTTTTATGGTCATGACAAACTGAGGAGGAGGAGGAGGGAGGCTGCATCTGGATCAGTGGGGAGCAGAGGACAGAAGAGTTAAGGAAAAGGGAAGGAGGTGAAAACATAGAAGACGGTGAGTTCAGCTACTGTAAGGTGGAAGAGAGGGGCTGTGGGCAGAGGAGCGATGCAGCCAGGAAGGAAGAGGAGGGACGCAGGTAGCAGGAGAAGAGGGACAGAGGAGGAGGAGTGTGATGGGGGAGGAAAAGGACGGAGCAGGGTAAAACTGAAGAGTGTATGTGAGGACGGAGGCAGTGATGGGTTAGTGAGAGGCGTCAGGCGACAGACAAAACAGGGAGTTGGGCGAGAGTCCTTGTACCTCCCCTGCTGCCTGATCGGGTCAACAGCAGGGCAAGAATGTTCCCATGAAATGTAACACCCACCCACCCTCACACACACACACACACACACACTGCTGGATGAAAGATGAAAAAAAAACATCCTCTCTTCACTCGATTAATAAATTGTTTGCCTAATCATGTGAACTGCTCCCACACAAACACACACTTTCACCACATCGCACATCACTTTGCAGCAGACTTCGGCTCCCACGTAAACTGCACACTGTCGTTTTTGCACATTAGCACAAAGAAGCATCACCCACAAATCCATCCACAGCACACACACAACTGCCTTTTCCAAGACGCCAGCTATTCAGCTTGCCTCTCAGCTGGCCAGAAGTGCTTATGTGTAGGCAGGGGAGTGAGACAATTCATGGCTCCACTTTGGGATTGTTTGAAATCAATGGATTGATGAAGCTACAAACCCTGGCTGTTGCTTTTGGTTTAATTTGTCCAGGCTTTTTCCAGATGCCCTTGTTCGAGATTTCTGCCCCCATTTCAACACAATGGAAGTGACCAGCAATCTATCTTTCAACAAACAGTGTCCGTATTGCTCTCAGCGTTTTCATTGGAAATACTTTCCACTGAGAAAATAGTTTAATTCATGAAAGGGTCTACAGTGAGGTCTGTAGCCAGAGCACTGTTTCTTTTAACGATAATTTGTCATTGCTGTGAGCAAACTAAATTCCATTCACTGCCTGTGTATTACAGCGGAGGCATCCGTTTTACTTCAGTGGAACTTTGGTGAATTGTGTGTGTTTGGTGACCCATGAATTTGACTCTTTGACACATGAATTTGACTCTTTAACACATGAATTTGACTCTTTGACAAATGAATTTGACTCTTTGACACATGAATTTGACTCTTTAACACATGAATTTGACTCTTTGACACATTAATTTGACTCTTTAACACATGAATTTGACTCTTTGACAAATTAATTTGACACTTTGACACATGGATTTGCACTGTTGACCAGAAGCGAGCTGTTGTGACTAACTAGCACTATCATGCTATCAGTAGTTCACCAACTGCAAGTACACCTTGTGTTACCAAGCATCTAGAGCCAAATATTGTTTTGATGCTTTACATGTTTCTGTACAAAACCATTCTTTTTTTTTAACAAATGAGCCAAATTCTGAAATGCTATATATTGTTTAAACACAAGCAGCTGAACAAGAACTTGGCCTGAGTGAGGTATCGCCTTTAACTGGCAAAAGTTCAATGTAAATCAGGAACAAGCTGATGAGACAATGATGGATCTGACCAGATTTTTGATGGCTGCTTTTGGTACTTGACAGAGTTTGGTACTCCGGTTCAACACCCAGCTGTGCTACAAGTAAGAAATATGTGTTTCCGGAACTTATGTGAACCAACCCTCCAATGATCGATTGTGAACAGACAATTTGATGCCACACTGTAAAGAACTTTATAGTGTCAACATTTGACTAGAATGGGGTGAAATGCAGGGCTGTGCACAGTCACGACAGTTTGCTCAGTTTATCACATCTGTCATCTTTTATCTCTCAAGTGAGCTTTTTAAGACTTTATTGGACGATTTTAATGTGACCAGCGATGCATTTTTGAGGCATGCTAATAACAGTCTGACAGACTTCCATGAGCCCAGATTTCTAGGGCTGAGGCTTGAACCTCAACATTTTTTTTTTTTTTTTTTTTGGTACTGACTGAAACGTGTCCGTGGCACCATGGCGCTGAATGTCTGAAGGCTAGAATGGAACCTCAGTTAAACCAGAAATGTGGTTGAAAGATCAACGCTTGAATAGTGCCAATCAGGATTTTGCCTATTTCGGTTCGGCCGTTTTTGTACAGCTGCTAGTGTTAAGCGAAAATGAGCTATGTTTTCAGTTGTTAAATGAAAAAGTGGGGTTTGTTAGAAACCAGCATCCTTTAGATTTCTAAAATACTTACAATTAAGCATAAATATTCCCAGTACATCAATTCATTAATGGTTATTTGGTGCTCCTGGCTTTGACAGTCCTGTTTCTACACCTTTGTTTCTGTATCTCTGCACTCCTGCAGTGTGTCCTGAATTACAGGTTGTAGAGACAAATCAGGTGATGTCGTATCTTTTGTATCTCCACAACAGCTCTGTTATGTTCCAGTCTTTGCACCGGCGCACAGCTAAATTTACTCTTGTTTTGGCGAGACGGAAAACATCCTTTTCCGTCCACTGCTCACACCGAACCTCATGTGAACCCCAAGAGCGCAACGTGGGCATACATGCTCTCCTGCAAGTGGCAGTTAGTGTGTGTAAGTGTGCTTGCCGTGGGTGCTGCGGTCTGAGGCTGAGGGGGAGAGACGGGGTCAGAGTATTTATATTCCAGAACAATCTCTCATGCTTTGTCGCTCACTCACATTCCCCCAGATCAGATTTCTTTTAAATGATGGTGTTGAGACTGACGGCATTTTTGAGGTTTTCTTCCAATCTGTTTTTCTTCGCAGAACTGGTGGAAATAGCAGATTTGGTTTGGAGATGGCTGACATGTCATGCACAAACACTTAGAAGACAAACACACATTTGAACACACGCTAGATGCACAATGAAGCTCAGATATGGCGAGCGACTGCGGTGCGTGATATATACGCTCAGCTGTAAAGTCAGACAGATTATCTGAAGGTTTGTGGAAGCTGAAGAATGTTTGTGTTAGAGCGAGAGGGCTGTAGTTTGAGTTAAAGGGGTGATCCTAAAATAACTAGATGGCCTTGTGAAAGTATGTGGCGAAGCGAGGGAACAGCAGACGAGCTGCAGGAAATGATGGATCTGTGGGAGTGAATGTGAATATATGTGAGCGAAGAGTGAGATGGAACGGTTTTGTTTGTCTTGCTTTTTCTGTTTCGAGCTAAAGCCACACACAGAACTCAATCAGACAGTTTCTTAGAAATAACATGTGGGATTTTGGACTGTCTGCCTCATTGAGCGTGCTGTGGCACTGCAGACTGAGAGTAGGCAGCAGGACCAGGGAAACCTTTTTATAACATGTCACACATGCTGAATAGTACCAAGTAACATTTGCTTTTTTAGGTTTGTCGTAGGCTTCAGTGATTACGCAGAGATGGTTGCACTCCATGGTTTTCCATAATTCGCAGCAATATTTAATGCATTTCCGAGGCGGATGTCGCTTTTTCTAAAGTTTGAAAATCACCTAGTAGAGACTTTCAAGGGGAACTTAACACCCTGTTTCAGCTTAAATACATCCCTCCATATAATCACAAAATGCTTTCAAACCCAGAAACACAACCCCACCCCTGCCCCTGCACTTACATCACACTGACACTCCTACGCCCACGAAAAGTTCAGACTGAACTTGAAGCGCATTTCAACCTCAAGGTTTCAAACTCGCGTCACTCACGTGCATTTGTGTCCACGTGCATCATTCCGTATCATTCAGTCTAAGCAGACGGTAACAGATCACTTCCAGATCCCTCGATCTAATCACCCCAGTCTACAAAACATGCCGACTTGAGTTTTTTTTAGTCATCTATCTCACGAACAGTCATGTTACTTGTTCATAACTCCAACCAAGTGTCATTTATACTGGCCAACATCAGAAGACCCTTCCAATTTAACCTCTACCTAAATGAGGCCTAAAGGAGCACTCCACTGATTTAGCATTGCCCTCCTTTAGCTCAACATGGATCGTTTTTTGTTTTTTATGAGCAACAAAGACGCAGTAGAATCAGAGATATCGTCTTTTTTTTTAATCCAAGCATTCTTCTTTCTTATCAAAACCTGGCGACTACATTACCCAAAATGCATCCCAACTGCAGACAGTTCAGTCAGAGATTCAGGTGTGCTTTGTAGCTACCGGCTAATGTTGCCTCAAGCCATAAGCTACACATGACTAACACGTCGCAAATCTCCAGTGTTATGCGTAGTTTTCCACATCCTCCAGTAAGAGATTTTCATGTTCATGCATTGCTCCACTGCCGTAATGATTCAGGCCTCAAATCCGTCATTTTAATGGCATGTATTCTCATGTATAAATCATAATCCATATTTTAAGAGTAACTACACCCAAGCTAATCTTGTGGTTATTGCAAGATCTGTCCCCGCCCTTTGCCGTGCAGTACGTCACAGCTGGGTGTGAACAGAATTACAACAGATTTTTTAGATTTCAGCCCATAGAGGTCAGTGCAGCGGTGCTTTTCCTCCATGCAATGGAGGATGTAGGTTTCAGGATTACACCCAGCAGATGTTGGTATCTATGAATCACTTACAGTGAGATGCTGGATCATCAGTGCCCTGCGTAGGTAGGATGGTGTCACATACTTAAACATATAGCTGTGGTGTGTGGGAACATTCATGTTTGCATTCTGAATTATGTTAAAGGGTTGAATCCAAACAAGATTTTCAGTAAACTGCAACAACTGGATTTTGATGTGAGACGCAGGTTTTGATTCAGATCAGCAGTGTACTAAATAGTGTGAATGTTGGCGTGTTTCAGGTGGAGCAGTCCAAAGTGCTGATTAAGGAAGGAGGGGTCCAGCTGACACTCACCATTGTCGACACACCAGGGTTTGGAGACGCTGTGGACAACAGCAACTGGTGAGGAGTGCTGGCACGATCAACATCTGCATAGTCAGATCTCACCAAGTGATCATGTGTTCTGTATTATCTGATTTCCTCTTTTTTTTTTTCTCTCTCTGCCTGATGTCATCTCTCCCTCTTCCCAGTTGGCAGCCAGTCATAAACTACATTGACAGTAAGTGCGAGGACTTCCTGAATGCAGAGTCGAGGGTGAACCGCAGGTCCATGCCAGACAATAGAGTCCACTGCTGCCTATACTTCATTGCGCCCTCTGGACACGGGTAAGTCTGCATGAGATGAAGGTGTCGTAAGATGACATAGATGTAACACAAAATGAAGCAATAATGAGATGAAATACACCAAACATGACGCTGATGCTGTTGGTGTTTCTTCTCACATGTTTGTGCCAAAAATAAATGGAACTATGATAAATATTATGACCTTAAACATTCAGTTCTTGGCTATGTGTGTAAAAAATTGACTGTATTTGAGACAGACACAGAGCAACATTAGCATTCATTTGGAGTTTTGTTTCTGGCCACCTGATGACTATGTCAAATATTTACTTGCCTTTTAGCTCTGTTTTGGTCTCCACCAGCTCTCTCTTTGCAGCTGCCAAATGGTCTGTTATATATCAGCTAGTCACTAAATTTGTCTGTTCCATGTTTGGCGCTGGGCGGGTTGTGTACAGTGGGCTTAGAGCTTATTTACTGAAAACGGCTGCCTGCTGCTGCTGGAAACTATACTGATAAAAGTGGGGAAAGTAAATCAGAGAAGTCACAGCCAGTAAAAACCAAATCAACCAATCAATCTGCAGAATCGGACAGTAAGTCTCTGTGGGTTTGTCACCATGAGCAACCGCTTTCACTTTTGATCCCTTCTTAAAATAAAATCAAATATTGATTATAGCAGCTCTGAGCTTCTTCCAAGGTTGTAATTTCACACAGTATCGTAGATCTAACCAAGTCAATTAAGATATTCTGAGCCAGCATTTGGGAGGATGGTTTCCTTCCAGTCGAGATGCTCCCCCCGTCTATTGGTATTCAAAGGTGTTCTTCGCTAACACTAACCAACTTTCTTCCGTACTGGTCCAAATGACAGTGCTGTGCCAGTCAGTGGGCTCAGTTGATGCAGTGTTCAGAATGAGATGAAAACCTGTAGTCTGTATGTCCGCATGACCTCTCTTTGGCTTAGAGACTCCTACTGTGAGGGAAGGTCTACCTTTCCATCCAGCTTCCTTATGCCTGCTGGCTGTACAGGCTGAAACTGAAGCAGAAGTGTGTGTGCGTGTGCGTGCATGTGTGCGTGCCAGTGTTTGTGACCCACAAAGGTTATATAACTGAGCAGTTCTGCTCATGCTCAGTAGAGTTCTGCTCTCCATCACTGAATCACCCAATCAGAGTGGAGGCTTGCAGCAGCTCATAGAGGCAGGCCTCTCATCTCAGACAAACACACTCTGTCTTCTCTCATCTTGCTGTGTCTCAGATGGTGTGTGTGCATGTGTGTGTGTGGTCACTTGGCATCACTGGAACGTTCCCTGTTTTTCAGTATGGCTGCAGCACCAGCCTGAGTTAAAATGTCGAGCTCTGTTTCCGCGTAACCCAAAATTCACCCATCCACTCAGGCTTAGCGATGGCTAAATTTGACTCACTGTTGTTGATTTTTAGGATGCCGAACCAATTTCTGCTATAAAAACATTGTTGTAGCTCAGTTTGAAATGTCTTCATGCCACATCGTATCCACATTTAGCCGACAGAAGTCAGTTAACTGCACTTCTGCCTTTGACAGCTCGATAAATCCCAACAAACGGCTGTGGCGTGCCCCACTCTGGTATTCAAGGATTGTTGATATAAAGACAAGCTAAGTATTGAGTTGCTGGCAAGTCAGTAAATGTCAAGGCAATCGTGTATTTCTCTGGCTAAATATATCAGGTAATTGTGTTTTTCCCGTCACTCAGGAATTTGGTAGTATGTAGTTTCTAAGCAGACTGTTTACCATCAGACGTTGTGCAACAGCTGCAGAATTGCAGCTTGCATGTTTGTGCTTCCAAAAGTCACATTGGGCTGTAAAATCTGAAGTCCTACGAGTAAACGGCATACTTATGTTTCTAAGCTTAGCCTGTCTGTGATAGTTTATACCCCAAAACACTAAAGGGACGAAGAAGCAGTGAGTGCCGCTGGTTCGATAAATCACTGTCGGTGTGCAGAGCCGATCGATGATTGACTGTAACACTGACAGGATTAGCATTTTGAGATCACACACGTGCCTCGACAGTCAGTATCTCCTGCAGTCCTCAGGTCTCCCTCTGCTTAGACCAGACACTCTGACCTCTGTTTGATCTGGGATAACATTCACTCCATGACTCCTCTGATGCTGCATTATACACCAACCTGACCCCGTTCTTACCAAGAAGTTCACACACACGCACACACACACACACACACACACCGTCTCTGTGTCCCTCTGTGAACTGGTGAACCTCTCAACAGCTGTTTTGCTGCCCTCTTTGTATTTCTGCATTCCTGGGATGAGTACCTCAACACCCCCTTTACTCACCCTCATCACACACATCCACACATAGCGTTCACACGTAGCATGCACCATTTGAATGTACAGAAATAAACATGATTGCATTTTTATGACCACAACTGGATGTAAGTATTCAACTATGTAAATGGTTTGATTTCTATTGGGCTCATTTACCCATTCACACACACACACACACACACACACACATACAGTTATAGTTTTACAGAATTTTCTCCCGTTATGCAGTACATACTGACTTTCCCCATACACTGCCCACACTTGCAGACAGCCCACCAAACCTCATGCTGATTCAGAGCTTCTGGCCAACCCACTGAATACAAGTCTCGCTTATCAGTCAGACAGGGATGAGGGCCTGTGGGAGTATTACAGAGACTATCCCCCATCAGGCCAGCAAGACAAAACCGTCCGTTATCGACTCAGGAAAAGAACACACGAGCCAAAAAGTCAATCAAACTCAGCTGGCTTCATTGTGTCTTGGCTGTAGGAGACTTACAAAGTACGGTTTGGTTACCCTCTGCTGGTGACCCTCTGAGCTGCATTTACTTTGAAAAGCCAGGCACTGAGAAGGTCCACTGCAGTTTCTTTGGCTTAATTCTTGTTTCTCAGGACCTGTCAGCCTACCTCACAGGGCTGAAACAGAGGCATGGGGTGCACCCATGACAGGACACCAGTTACCTCTCACTTACACACACAAATTTGTTCAGCGGTGCTATTTCTCTTTCTTTCTATTACGAAACCAGTTGAGTCCACCACACTGGTCAGGTGTTGCTCAGCTGTATAGAACAATGAATAGACTTCTGTTGACCTGCTGATGATTTGGGTCAAAATCTTTCTTCTGTCTGTCCTTCAGTCTGAAGCCACTGGACATCGAGTTCATGAAGAGACTCCATGACAAAGTCAACGTCATCCCTCTTATTGCAAAAGCCGACACTCTGACCCCAGAAGAGTGCCAGCTTTTTAAAAAACAGGTATTTTGTGTGTGTGTGTGCGTGTGTGTGTGTGTGTGTGTGTGTGTGTGTGTGTGTGTGTGTGTGTTCCATTAGTTGAAAAGGCTGTGCTGCTGCTACAGTCCAGCTAAGGTGAACACATAAAACAATATGCAGCATATATGTAATGTTAATCTATTCACTACAAGCAGCATGTATGTGTAAAGCAGCAGTAAACATTTTGGGAAATATGTTGATATATAAGTTGATTAATGTGTGTTGTCCTTATAAATGAATAAAAAGAAGAGAAAGGGGTCTATTACACTCTCCTTTCTGTGTGCTCCATGTGGAGCTAGAGCTAGGAAGTAATTTGCCTATCTTAGCAGAAAGACTGGAAAGAGCAAGAGTGGCTGTTTTTACTGGCTTCCAAAGTCCAGAAATCATCAAGTTGGAAAGGAACAGCTGTATGCAGGCTCTTCCTAGAATCTTGTTTTCACCTTCAGGTTGTCAGACAGCCAGCAGAGATGCTGCCTGGAAATACTGGAATGGTTGTTCATCAGAAACACAGTTCCATCATTGCCTGACTCTAGCGCTACACTTCACACGCAGACGTGAAAGTGGCATCAGTTGAACTCTCAGAGAAATGAATGAATGAACGTACTTTGATTAAGCGTAATTGTCAGATTATTCCTTTAAGTGTACAAGGATTGTTAACCTAAAAGAGAAATGAACTATGAGCTGCTTTTGTATGAATGGAGGCCTACAGTGTGTATTTATTACCTTCATTCTGATTGCTTTCTCCCTTCGTCAGATAATGAAAGAGATACAGGAGCACAAAATAAAAATTTATGAATTCCCAGACACGGAGGACGACGAGGACAACAAGCTCATCCGGAAGATCAAGGTAATGGACCACACAGTCTAGTAAAACTTGATCTGAGGACTTCTGATTAAGAGAGTCACAGACAGCCAAAGGTCAGTCTGTCCTTTGGTCAGTATCCAATCCTGCAGCTGCCTCTGTCTCATTCCACTTGCCCGGCAGCCTAATTGCATAACTCTTCAGCAGCTTTATAGACAAGCCCATTGAAGAACTTTCACTAGTGATTGTCGTCCATGTAACTCTGCCCCAGTAACTGCTGCCTCGGGCGAGAGTCAACCGCAGTGCTACACGTGGTGACATTTCCCTCCCCCATCACGTTGATGTTGGCCGTCAGTAACAGTGCAGCATCCAAAACAGTGAGAGTGTCGCAGTGTCGTCAGTAAGTTTTGCCATTGGCCACGAGCAAGCCGCGTTGACCGAGCTGACCTTTGAGGGAACAGAGTCCCAAATGGAGGAAGCTATTGTAGCTTATTAGCCACCATTTGGTTGTTAAACTTTCTCATCAGCATCCAAGCTAACTAGCTTCCTATTTGACTTGCTAACAATTATGGCCAGCTGCCACAGGAAGGGGCCAATCAGACATTGAGGAACAGTCTTTCCAATAGCAGTTAGAAGTAGAGCTGGATGTAGCAGTTTGTTGACGGTAAAGCAAAGTTGTTTGTCTTTCCGCTCCAGGAGAAGATGCCATTGGCAGTGGTCGGTAGCAACGTGGTAATCGAGGTGAACGGCAAGAAGGTCAGAGGTCGCCAGTACCCGTGGGGCGTGGCTGAAGGTAGGTTCACTCAGGTCCACTGCCAGACAGGAAGGACACCACTGCCATGTTGTGGTCAAACTGCAGTGGTCTAGAAAAGAAGTGCACTCATTTCCAGACTACACGAGAGGTTATGATTGAGCATTTTTAATTTTTTTCAGTTTTCAAAAAAGACATTTGTGAGTGTGTCACTGCACCTTTGTCAGACAGACATGAGAGAGGCTGACGCATGTTGGTGTTTGAAGGCTGACAAGTTTGAGAATGTCCAGCACTCGCAGTGTTATCGCAGTCATGATGAATGAAGCATGATATCCCTGAGAGTGTGGGACAACAGTGCATGTTTTCCACAGTGACCTTCTGTATCCACCGACTGTACGAACTACCAGGTGATACAATGACTTGTCAAAATGTACTCTTAACTGGAAGCGAGCTGACGAACGAGTGCAACCTTTTAAAGTAGAAAATAAGTATTTTACTGCCACATAGAGCAGAATGAATATAATACACCTGCTGGAGCTTTATAGAAGCAGTCTTAAAATAGATGTTCATTTAAGTAGGAAAAAAATATCATCCACTGGGGCTGCAGAAGTCCAGGTAGTGTGTGTAAGAGTTCAGATCTTATTATATTTAGAAATTGTTGACCGCGATTGTGAGCTTCTTAAAGTTCTTACATGAGGGGACGTAGCTTCTGTTTTCAGAGGGAATTATAAAGGAGTGCTTTAGCTTGATCCTCCCACCTGTTAGTGGATGTTTACTATCTTTAACTTTATGAACCCCTTGTTGAGGGTTTGCATGAATCGTTCCCAGTGACTGGCAGCCTGACGCCTCTTCAGTTTTTGGGTCTTTATGCTTGAATAGAGGGTTAGCAGTGAGCGGCACTGGTGGACACGGAGAACTGACTTTTAGAGATTGCTTCTGGGGTAACGACGTAAGTGAACACTGCATTATGAATATTTTCTCACATGGTCACGTTCACAGAAATGAATACAGAGTTTACTGTCTTTGTCTTGCAGTGGGGAACTGAATGAGTGCAACATGTTCTACAGATGCTGTTACATTTTGACAAGTTTGACGTTATCTGGCAGTTTTTACATTGTTACGTTATACTGTGCGCCCCCACCTGTCTTCCCCTCAATGTGAACAACCTCACATGCACACAGTCCTTTTGGTAGTGTTGGTCCTGACCCTGATGGGGATTCTGGAAAGGGGGGTAGACATAGTGTGTTGATTGACGTGTTCTTTCAGTGTGGCAGCAGGCACTGACTGACCAGCAGACATCAGAGACTGCCCTGCTTTCACCATAAGCCACAATGAAGTGTTGTTGCTCTGACTGGTGTGTTAGTTTTCATTTGTTTGAAAGTCCTCTGAAAGGTGATATGCTGTTTATATAAAGTAATATACCTTTGTTGCTCTGTGGTTGACCGTTTATCAGTCTTTCACTTTTTCATTCTTTCTTTTCTCTCTTTTTTCTTTTTTCTTTGTCTATTCTTTTCCATGACTGACAGAGGGCATTTTTGGTAAACCAAACCATCTTTCACTTTATTTCAACCTCATTTTCTCCCCCTACTCCCCCCTCAGAGTGTCCCCCAAACTCTCCATCCCTCCTCTCCCTCCACTTTTCTGTTGCTGTGCTGTTTCATCATTAGGCTGATGGTCAAACCAATGCTCTGATCAGACTTGGGCTGAATACTCATCAAAACTTCAGTGCTGAATAAACCAGATTTTGGAAACATTTGAAAACAGCGAGAACATGGACATGTTTTTTGAAATGTGAAAGACCAAAGACACCAAAGTCATTCATGTGTTCTCACTAGAGTGTTGGCCCCAGCGCTCTTTGCTAACACTCATCATGCACCATGCTGAATAAGCCTCTACAGCTGCCAGGAAGACAGCTTCATCTTTCTAAAAAGATTCTGCTTGCAGTTATTAATGTAGTACAACCCTGATTCCAAAAGATTGTGACATAAATAAAACAGAGGGTGATCATTTGCTAATCCTCTTTGACATATACTTAATTGAAAACAGTACAAAGACAATATATTCAATGTTTGACCTCATCAACTTCACTGAACTTAGTAAATATCTGCTTATTCTGGATTTGATGCAGCAACACGTTGCAAACAAGTTGGGACAGGAGCAACTAAAGACTGGGAGAGATGTGGAACGCTCCAAAAACACCTGTTTGGATCATTCCACAGGTAAACAGGTTGATTGGTAACAGGTCATAGCATCATGATTGGGTATGAAAGGGGCATCCTGGGAAGGCTCACCCTACGTTTACATGTAGCAGGGTATTTTGGAAAACAGATATTTTAGCCCCTCCGTTTTCAAAAATAACATCGTGCACACAACATCGTTTTCAAAAATGTTGTCGTTTACAAGAACCCGAATAAATATGCCGTCGAGCGCATCATAACTATGCCAAACCAATGGGCGCGAGTGTAAACATAGGTCGCTCACATGACGTTAAGTATTTTCAGTCGCATGTTGTGATGTTTCGGAACCTAAAACGCCGTTTAATCCTGTTGACACGCCAACACATAACCGGCGTTTTCAGAAATCTCCACTTTGGCCGGAGTTTTTAAAAATGATCGTTTTCCGTGAAAAAAACTCTTTGCGTGTAAACAATAGGCCAAACCGCATGAAAACATACGCGTTCTCCCTAAGTGTAAGCGTAGCCTCAGCCGTTCACAAGCGAGGCAAAGGCAAATTTATTTGTATAGCACAATTCATACACCAGGCAATTCAAAGTGCTTTACAGAAGCATAAAAATATTAAATATTATAAATATTATAATATTAAAATCATACATAGAAAATACATTTCAAAGAAAGAAAGAAATTAGAAGAGAATAGAAAAAAAATTAAAATTTAAAGGAAACTTAAAAACAGAAACCAGTAAAAAGACAATAATTTAGTATTTAGAATGATTAAAATCTTGGTAGCGAGGATGGAGAGAGGTTCACCACTTTGTGAACATATGACTGGATAAACGAGATTGATACATGGACTCAGGAAGGCTTCGGAAAACTTGTCAGTAAATGGTGTTACCATGGAGCACAAAGGCCAGTGATGGACAAAAGTGGCACATGAATGATTGTTTTTGTTGTCTTTGTTCTTATCACTTAGCCTACGAGACAATCTTTGAAAACCTCACTGTATGGTTTTAAATGTCAATTCCACTTGATTAAAACTAATTACTATTACTTTGACTATCATTTCTATCAGTCACGACAATACTGAACTCACCACAGTAATTACTGAGCTCTGGGAGCAGGGTGACACCACTACAATGACGTCTGACAGGGGTTACGTTTATATACCACTTGATCATGATACTCAAAGCTTCAGAGAAGCTCACCTCAACCTGGGTGATGCACCGCAGCCATTTTGTCCCTACACGTCCGCTTGAAGGGGAGCGGGAGGGGAACATCGAGCCAGTTCCACATGCGGATGATGAGGTGGCCAGATTTAGAATAAGTGCCGTGGGATCTTTAATGAGCACAGTGGATCTGGTCTTTGGTTTAACATCTCTTCTGAAGGACGGCATCTCCTACAGCACATAGTCCCCATCACTGCGCTGGAGTGTTGGGATTTTTATCAGGACCAGGAGAAAGACTGCCCCCTATTGGCACACCACCACCACCTCCAGCAGTGATTTAGTTTTTCCCTGCAGGCCTCCCACCCAAGTACCAGCCAAGCCCACCCCTGCTTAGCTTCAGAAACAGGGTACATGTTGATGCAGCTGCTGATACAAGAAACGCAAGCAGTCATATGATCAGATTTTAAAGAAGCCAGCCACAGTATCTAAACGCTTTATATGGAGGTAAAAATGAGAGTGGGCGCACCGGAAATGTTGCATATAATCTCTCATTGCACAGGAAAACTGTGTGAGCTCAACTACGGCAAGTAGAGTTGAGTCAAAAGGTTCTGGTAACCTGGGGTCTGTCTATAACCTGTCTGCCACGTCAGTCTTCTTCTTAGTGACGTCACTGTGTTCCCCAGACCTCTGCAGTTAACTTGGACAGTGTAACATTATGATTACTGAGAAGAATGATGGCCAAAATTACAAAAACAAGGTTGTAATAAACAGGAATTATCCTGCGGGGTGCATTTGAGGAGGTTTATGGACTTGACACATCTGTCTGGTGTTCTCAGCAGGTTCAAAGCTTTCACATACTCACTTGTTTTGTCCCAGGTCTGATGCTGTGAATAGTCATGGAGGAATCTAGAGGCTGTTTGTTGCTGAAGCTCCAGCTGCAATAGAAACATCACTCTTAATACTGTGGGTCCTTTCTTTGCTCCAGTGATGTCACATACAGCAATACCGTTTAATTACCGCCCGGCTTCAGCGCATGGTTCAGCTCTACATTTTGAGTTAATCGTGTTGGTGCAGGGTAAGAACAGTGTATGCTGTATCGCTGGACCAAGGACCGGGATCCACCATACTAATGCATTGCTTATAGGTTCATGAGCAGTTAATGGTGAGTTAGTGTCTCCCCAAAGGGCATGTAGCAGTTCATTTAAGTCATCAAGGTAACATGTGGCTTGGTGTCATGAATTTTCACCCATTAGCTTACTTGGAATTTTAATGTAAGCCTGTTAACGTAGAAACATGTTTGCAAAGAATCATACACACGCGCATACACACATAATGCATGTTTGAAATAAGCAGTTGTGTGCTCTTGATTCATTAAACCAGTGCCGTTCATCATCATGGCCTAAATACACACTGCTAATAGGTAAAGCACTCAGGCTCAAAACACCTGATGGACTGAGACTTTTTTTCATCCACGATTGACAAATAAAGACAGTAAAATGACTTTTAATTTAAAAAAAATTGAGTATGCATCAGGTATTTTCTGCCATTCATCAATATTTAAGATCTGTCTACTATTAGTTACAACTTTTTTTTCCCCCCAATGACCCTTGACCCCACTTAGCTCCTTCACTTACTCCCACACTGAGGCTTGCACCCCCCGGCTGGTCATGCAGAGATCCCCATGTAACACCCCCTTCAACCACCACACTCCCTCTACAAGCCCTGCACTCTTTAGCCAGTCAGCTTGGACACATGCAGGTTGTTGATCCGGGCCAAATCTGGGCTGAATCTGGGCCAAGCATATGCCGATTCTGTGCTCGAAGCAGGCCAAGTCTGAGCCGTAATAAATCCAGCTGCTCCAGACCCAGATTTAGCCCCCACTGGGCGCAGACAGTAACTGAAAAACCATACCCCTCCCCTCCGTCAGAGCTCCCTCCTCTAGAAGAGACAAGAGGTCATTGGCTGGCTCTGGAGGCCAAGGGGCTGCGGGACTGCTTAAGTTTCATCAATGGTAAGGTGTCCTCCTTATTCGCTCCTCTGAGGATGACTGTCTGCCAGTGGGGTGGAGGCTAACCATTAAGGAGCAGCGTATTTGATGAAGAGGAGGCTGGACATCCACCACATACATCCTCAGCAGCAGTTTATCTGCAGTCCTTTTCCAGAATCCCGTCTGACCGTGTAACCATGTCTTTGTCAGTGACTTGAATACTCACAGTCTTCTAACTGTACCATGTTGAAATGAGCCCAGTTCTGTTTACTGTTGTCTCACCAAGAACTCTTGTTTGTTCTAACTCTGTGGTGTCTGTGGGGTCCAACAGTGAAAGGCTGTGATCAGATAGGATTTTTTTTTTTTTTTTTTTTTTCATGTGCTGAAACACAAAACTCAGCTGTGAGGATCACTATTAAAGCAGAGCAGGAGGCATGCAAAAGTGAACTAAGAGGGCTGCAACCAATCAAGTGTACTGAAGTGATGTCAAGTCAAAAATCTTATTCAAGAACTGATTTCTTTTTTTTCCTCCTGTTTTCTGTTTGTTTGTTCTTTTTCTTTTTTGCTGACTATGTGTAATGTCACAGGGCTCACTCATAGTGATGAATTATCACCAAACTTAGCAGTTCCCCTCAGTTCTATGAAGCGTTTTAGCCTCATTCAGCTCATTGTTTTGGTTTTATGGCTGCAATTTTAGTGTTTTGACTGACTGGTCCCATCACTAGCTCTGTTAAATCCACTGTACACCACCTACCCGGAGCCAAACAGCAGACACACACAGTTACTGTGTAGCTTGTGAACATAGCAGAACATTTAGCAGTTAAAGAGCCCAATATTTTTCTCAGGAGTCGGTGGAGACCAAAACAGAGCCAAAAGAGAGTGAATATGAGTGTTTGCTCATGCATTCATCGAGCTGATGTCGCTGTCGTGTTTAAAGCTTGTTGCTCTTACGCCAGTGGCCATCTTTTAATGCTGCTTCGAGGTCTAGGTGCGTCAGTGGGTGTGTTTGCACGACAGGTGTCTCAGCCTACTGCACTAAAGGCTCAAACAGGCCTCATGTAGTGGAGCATGCAGCCTCTCCTCTGCATATACATACACACCATCAGCCACCACTGAAGGATCCTTACACAGTGCAGTTTTTGGACTTTAAAGTTTCAAATATTTAAAAGTGGTCAGTACACAGTCCAAACTGCCTGTGGGTTTTAGGAAATAAACCAGGAAGTATCACAGGTTGTTAGAAATGTATCAGAAGTTGCTACATATAATTAGAAACATATGAAACAATGATAAAAACAAACAATAAAACCTTAAACTCCACACACACTTAGCTACATTTGCAAATAATGATAAACTTAACTACTAAATTAATTAACTCCATCTGGTTTTCCAGGAAAATCCGACCATCTCTTAAATCCACACTTAAAAACGTGTCAGTGATAAAACAATGTTTTCTTCACGCTATTCTTTTTTTTTTTAACTATATTTTTATTAAACATGGAAAAACACAGCACAGAACATTCCTTGACAACATCACAGAGTATGTATGTAAGACAAAACATTAGGGTCCAGGAGCTGAAAAATAATAATTAATGAAAAATAAGTGAATAAATGAATAGACAGTTAAGATAGGATATTACAGCACAATGTGGGGTTCCCCTCAGTTAGAGAGGTATCTTGCTATACATAGCCACCTCCTCAAAAAGATATCAGACCTTAAGCCTCCATTCCATACTTCTGTTGCCACTGTGCCACTGTAGGTGGCTGTGAATTCATCCCTTTTATTGTCACCATTTTCCCAGCAGTCATCAAGAGTATATGTAACAGGTGCTTTTGGTCTCTGGTGTACATGTCTTCAGGAGTTAAATCAAGAAGAAACTGACTGACTTTTTACCCCCTTCCAAAAAGAAAGCATCATTGGGCAATCCCAAAATATGTGCGAGTGGTCGCCAACCATTCCACATCCTCTCTAACAGTATTTCTTCACGCTATTCTAAAGTAAAGAACATTTGCGAACTTGCTGAATTATAAAAAAAAGAAGTGATTCTGGTATTAACCCACGGAGGAGAAGTGTGCAGGCGGACCACAGCCTCTCAGCAGCTTCTCAGCTGAGACGTGTTTGTCAGAAGCACCAAAACATTGTTTGTTGAAGGCGCGTGAAAAACAGATTTGAAAGCTCCTATTAAAACCGTCCTATGTGATCATGGCCTCGTGTCTCTCTGCCCTTTGTTTTCTCTTAATGTGCTGCTACAACTGATTCTACGACGCCTCCTTTCACTTTAAACACTGACTACGCCTGAAAGTACCCCTCCCTTAATAACTGATGAGAGAATGAACTTTGCATACTGTGATATGTGTGTGAGTCGACAGAGAGACAGTAACATGAATTTTAACTTTTTGCTTGTATTTTATAATCTTTATTTTTTTTTTCCTGTGTTACCACTACATTGTGTTTTAGCATGTAAATAACAGACGCTACAGCTGTGTTGATCTTACTCACCAAAAACACAATAACTTGTCTTTCTGGTTGGACTGCCTCTCAATGTGAACACGTAGCCAGAGATAGACCACAAAATGTAAATTTGGTAAATTTACCCAGAGTTCATTGCAGTTCTTTAACACCTGTAGGACACTGCAGCTGTGTTCGGAATTGCATTCTAACGTACTTGTGAAAAACTGCAATCAACTGCATACTATCTGGATTTTGTGTATGTGAGGAATGCCGAGATGTAAACTAGATTATGCTGGATTATGTGGCATGATCTTACTGGATGTACTCATCTGCCCCACGATGCATTGCGTCTCTTCAGCCTGCAGAGCATTATCAGAGGCTAAAAGCTGCTAACATGTCACCATGTAGATTTCCAATAAGTGTCAGCTTATCCAAATAACACTTTAAGGGAGCTGCTGGCTGGGTGAGACTGGCTGTCAGTCATGTGATGCAGTCGTGTGGCTGCATCACATGACTGTCTTGCCTGAGTATACTTCAGTACGGACAGTCTGCCGTCAACGGCGTACTTAATTGTTCCATTTTGGATCCTGCAGGAGGCGGTACGTTAGCATGCGGTTTCAAACACAGCCTGTGTGTGCAAACACCCGTCTAAGCTCACGTATTCATGCAGTGTGTTTCTAGTTCAGTTTCCCTTGAGACCAGATCACGATTCTAATATTTGCTATGAGAAGTCCTCATGTATACTAATTTTATTCTGTGTGTCTCTCTCTCCCTCTCTGTTTTCCTCTCTCCCTGTGTGTTTCAGTGGAGAATGGGGAACACTGTGACTTCACTGTGCTACGCAACATGCTGATCAGGTCAGACAAACCTCATGAATGCAGATTGATTTCCAGCTCTTTGATGGATGGATGGAACTGTTGTAGTAATTCCTGTCAAACCAACCCAAAGAGGCCACTAGAGGCAGACAAATTTCCTTTTGTTTTTTCCTCCCCTTCCTTAGGACCCATATGCAGGATCTAAAGGATGTCACCAACAACGTCCACTACGAGAATTACCGCAGTAAGAAGCTCGCTGCCGTCACCTGTAACGGAGTGGACACTTCCAAGACCAAGGGACAGCTCACTAAGTATGCCTCAGTTACTAAACTACTACTTCTTTTAATATCAGGGATGTGGAAGAAGTGCAGCGACAGCTTATAATGAGCCTCTGTGTCTGCCGTGGTCAACAGGAGTCCCCTGGCACAGATGGAGGAGGAGCGCAGGGAGCATGTGATGAAAATGAAGAAGATGGAGGCAGAAATGGAACAGGTCTTTGAAATGAAGGTCAAGGAGAAGAAGCAGAAGCTGAAGGACTCAGAGGCTGAGGTGGGTCTGTCTGTCGACCTGTGCTGTACGTTACATGTAAAGTAATAATAAAGCAGCACAGTTGGAGGGAACATACAGCTTGTTGGGTAATTATCTACAGATTACTCCCAACTCCTTTGTGTTTGAGAGTCAATGTGATGATCTGACCCTCAGCTGGAGCGACGCCACGAGCAGATGAAAAGGAACTTGGAGGCGCAGTACAAAGAGCTGGAGGAGAAGAGACGAGTGTTTGAGGACGAGAAGGCCAACTGGGAGGCTCAGCAGAGAATCCTCGAGCAGCAGAAACTGGACGCCTCCAAGTCAGTCACACTCCAGATCAGTCAGATTCTCTCAGCGCCGCGGTTGTCTGTTCCTAAATCCTTAGAAATTCACATCTTTTCTTGACCCCCTGATGTTTTCCATGGAGATCGAGGACATGTTTTAGGTTACCCGACCCCTTGCGTGTTTTCGTTGTACAAGATAGTGAAGTAATGCTCTCACCTTTCTTGTGTCTCACACAGGACGATGGAAAAGAACAAGAAGAAAGGGAAAATCTTTTGAAGACACGACCTGCCCTTCAGTTTCACATAAACTCATTTTTTTTCCTTCATCCCCTCTGAAGTTCACGTCTTCCGTGGCACTCAGAACATAAACACAAAGATATAACAGATACAGTATAACGCTCAGCACATTCCACAACACTACTCTGTGTTACATTTTATAAGCGCCACATGTGACAGGGACTCCATTTACACACACACACACACACACAAACACACACACATTCAAATGCCCACAGCAGCCCGCGTGCTCGTCTCTGCAGGGTTTCACTGCATCTGCTGAAACCTTTTCTTTTCATGGGGAATGCATGTTTTTGTGAAATTCTATTTTCCTATATTTCCTGACAAAGAGGAGAAGCCCGAGTTCCTCTGAGCTACAGTACGGAGATACCACATGGCAGGGACCATGCATAGCCATTTGTACACATGTAGTAGTTGTATGTTCTCTACATATTCCATAGATCTGCAGATAGACGTCCTAGCCCTCTCTTTGACGCTCTTTGTTTTATTGTTCTCAGAAACTTAACACGTGTATACACATATTAACACACTACGTTATACAGACCTCACTGAGAGTGTGTGAGGAGAAGGGGGAGTGTATGTGAGGGAAGGCAACGGAATCAGGTGGCAGGAGGCGTCGGGTGGAATTGAGGCCTGGTCGCACCAGAAAGTGGCGAAAAACAGCTAAATGAGTCAGTGAGTCTTATGTTATTATTTCCACATACTTGGTGACTGCTTGTAGGGCCAGTTAATAGAAGACTGTTACTGGTCAGCTAACTGCTAACTGGGACATACAAGCACTATGTAGTCACATGAGCTTTTTTAACTTCTTAAGAGCTCTGTTCACTCAAAGGTCAAGATGGCTTGCTTTTGGTCAACAGCGCGTATTCTGGCTTTTAAGTTCACCGAAACCTGCGTGAAAAATTCACCCTCACTGGTCAGAAGCTAGCCATTTTAAAAGCTGGTGTGAGCGGGCCTGTAAACAGCATTTACAGTGCAGTGGCAGGTGCGGCTTGTGCATGAGCAGGTGTGTTTTATTAGATGTGTTTGAGGTCATAGATGCTGTCTGATCGGAAGCAGGCAGGCAGGAGAAGGGAGATGAGAGTCTAGCGTGTGACAGCAGCCAGGATATTGTCATTGCAGTGTGTGTTTCCTATTTAAAAAGAAGACGATATGCAAAAGCCTCACTGGTGTGAACAACGTTCCAGGTTACAGTGACTACAAAGACGTTTTATATTGTGATGTAAGTGATGGATGTTGTCATAGACTTGAACCCTGATGTCCGGCTTTTTCTGATCCTTTTCCTTTGTGTGTAACCTCCAAAGGGACAATTTATTGAAAAGCTGAAATATTCCTTTAACCATCTTTTCACCCCGGACTCCTCAGAAAGACAGCCGTTTGGAGAGGTCTGCCAATGCAGCCTGAGTCCGTTCAGAGTCAGAAAGCAGAGAGCTGCGACACATTCGAACCCTTAATATACCTTTCCAAGAGTTGTCATGTTTTATTTTCATATGATGATTATATTGATAATACTGTATGTACGGTTGAAGAATGACTCCTTAAATCCCTTGTAGTTTTCTTAAATGACTCCTAGACTCATCTGTTATTTTAGTATAGTTTTTCAGACTGCCCATGGTCGTCATGATGCATTTAAAGGACAAATCTTACACCTTCAGCACATAAAGTATTACCTGTATGGATTTGTTCATGATGAGATGTTGTGTACATACTGGAGGCTCTTCAGTTGCCTTTATTTCTTGAGTTTTTTGTTTTTTTTTTCCAGAATATTATGCGTCAGTAATAACAATAGAACTACTCAGAACGGAGCCTGTTATGTAAAACTTGTCTTAAGAATCCATGAATACATTTCCAGTCATTTATACACACATACACACTCATACATATACTGTAAACTGTATACATCTATGCCAATGAGTACACCCTCTCAGGACCGCTCTGTTACGCTATATTTTCTCTTAAGTCCAGAGAAAAGCAATTCCGTGGTCCAGCAAGTTAAAAGAAGTGTTCTTTGAAATGCTTGTGAACCACTCACCCTTCCAGTAACACCAAGTTAAGATAGACGCAAGTGTAGGTGGAGTTTTTTTGTTGTTTTTTTTTGTAATATTTTCTTTTTTATATGTACACTGTTTTGTACAGAAGCTGAAAGCATTCACTTGAGAAAAAAATGTTTGCCCTGTTTTTCTGAACTGGTTATTATCTCAGAATTGTGAGAGAAGTCGTCATGTAAAACGTTTTGCTCTCAGCTGCACATCAGCCAGACACTGCAACAGCGCTATAATAGCAATAAGATTGCCATCTATATTACTTAAAGACACAAACATCTTAACTGAATTAAACTAAACAGGTGGAACAAGTTTGCTTTCATGACGTCAGGCTTTTCTTGCGATTATCAGATCTCTTGTTAATTCAGAAAAACATCAGAATTATTTTTTTCCATGAAAACTTTTCTCAGAAATCTGAGATATTGATCTCTTTAATTCAGGGCAAACATTTTTTTTTTCTCCAATGAACTCGTTCTGCTTCTCTGCTTTGTTTTATTATGTGTTCTGTCTCTAACCGTACATGGTTAATATTAAAGTTGACAAGGTTATGCTTTAACTCTGTGTGCAAGTGTTCTTTTTAACACTCTCATGACACAAATAATCCCATAGTATAGTCAGTATTCTAAGTTCTGTGCCTTACATGAAATTACATTTACATTTTTTATTAAAAATCTTTGTTTAGGCATATCATTTTTTAGAAAATGCAATTTAAAAAGGAGGAGAATAACTGATAACAAGCACATCCTGTAACTTCCTGTTTCCCAAATCCATATGACATCCTAATTCTTTACAGTATGTGCCACATTTTCATTTTTCTAGCAGACTGTGAAGCAGTCAGTATACAAAAAATCAACATACTCAACTGCTTTATAAAAAACACGAGGCCAAATGTGCATGAGACTGTGACTTTGGACTGCCACTGCACAAAGTACAGTGATTACTTATTTCTGTTTTCCAAGGTCTTTGTGCAGATGTTTCGCCATCATCCACTTTTTTTTCCAGCTGTGAGCAACTCCTCTGTTTCCTTTGTGCATTGCATCATGGGCGAATAGTGTACAGCAACAGCACACACACGACTGTATTTAAACTGTATTTAATACATACTGTCTGGTTTCAGTGTACTCTAGTTCTCCCATTAAGCCTTTCCTGTAATATCAGAATGACCATTCCATGCCTGTAAGAGGCTGACAGGCATGGAACCTCTTTGCTCATCATCAGCACCTTACTTCCTCACTTGGCCCAGCATATGTACAGTACCAGTTCTCTGCTTACCTCAGCTTTGACCGTTTGGCTGCCTTTTTGTCTCTGCCTCATTCTGTTTGTTTGTTTGTTTGTTTTACCTGAATGCCTACTAAACCATTTTACCTGTTTGGTTCACTCTACGTTAAGCAAAGTGAGTGTGTTACAACACTTCTATTTGATCAAGATAATGGGGTGAGATCAATTGAAGCCTGCTAAAAATGACCAGGTAAGATAAAAGCTGACATTCCAGTGTGTTGACCAATTTAAAAGAAATGATGAGGTGTAGCTATTCAGACTAATCTGTTTGCTCAGTAGCCTGACTTCATTACAAGCTCAAGCTGACCACACTAGCCTGGTGTATATGTGCGAGACCCATAGTTTGACCATTAACGCTGTCTTTGCTGTTGAAGTGTTTTCCAGTTTTTAACTGGACAAAAGGGTTTTCAGTGACCCCATACATTGAGCTTTAATGTTGAGTTGTGGCCAAAAAAGGTTCAGACAAGCTGACATGCACAGTCCTGACATAATTTTCACTTGATAAAGGTGTTCCAGCTATCAGGTTATAAATGGTTTGTTTATGGAACTTCCCTCTGACACAGAGCAACATCAGTATTCTGAGTGAACACTGGAATACATACTAGTCTTTATTATATGGGCCTTACTCTGTGTCCCTACACAACGGGAATGTAAAGTAATCAACTCTATACTCTAATGTACTTATTTCCAAGATTATAGAAAACTCTGAAAACTCTAAAGTAGAATTAGACCACCACCTTTGCAGTTACCAAAATTTGGGCAGTGGTGTTTGCCGTAAGTGAAGGGATGTGTCACTATTGGGAAACTTTTGATATTGCTAACCTGAGCACAAGATGGTTTGTTACACAGAGCCTCGGCTCGTGTCATCTCGCAGACCCAGCTGCCTCGCTAGGTAAGCGTACCGCACCACTGATCAGCAGCTGCTCTTGATCCAATCAGGACAGAGAGAATTTCAATTGATGTTGATGTATTTAAGTTTATTTCATACTGCGATCACAGAGATAGAACAAATGATAGATCCTGTTTGATCAACACTTCATAGAGGAACAGAAGAGTTCTGTAACATTACTGCAAGTACTGAACTGACACTGATCTTAATCACACCAAGAAAACAGCTTGTGGTGTCATTTTGTGCAGGAGATGAACATTACCAGAGAGGTCTGATGAAAACATGTTCCACATGAGTCATTCTTAAAACACACAGTGCATTTATATGTTGTTTAACAACTTCACAGGCACAAACTGCAACCTTGGTATCCATAGTCCAACATCAAGCCAAGCTCCACTCATCTTTGCATGTTCAAGGAGCTGGGAAAGGTGACTTGAAGTGGAACCATCTTACTTTTGAAAGAGGAAATCTTAAATATTGAAAGAAAAAAATAAATTGAATTTATCAGCCATAAAACACCTCACTGCTCATTTCCATTAGATTTTGTTGCTACAGCCTTACTTGGTCTCGTATGACCAGTTGTGGTGGCTAATATGTTTGTGTGAGACATGTAAGTCCAGCTCAATGTGCGCCACAAAAAACTGTCTTGACTATAAAAATTGACCATGATGCAGAGTTTGCAGAGATAATATGAGACTGTCCTCAAAGAAAGCATCATGGGTGTCTTATGCCTTAACCGTTAACATTTTCCTGACGAGCAGCCTCTCTTGATAATTACTGGTCTCTCTGAGAAACAAGGTGCCAACCTGACTATATTACAACAAAAAGTGAAAGGACCTGACTGGATGAGTAAGTGAACAAAGTGTCAGACACAGGAGCGTGCAGTTCATGTCCTGTCTGCAACCAGCAGGTCATTTAGGTTTCTTTCAACCATAAAAGCCGTTTCCCCAAACATTAATATTTAGTTACCTAAACTACACCACACCTTAACTATAAACACTGGCAATTTTAAAATACTTTTACGATGCATCAACTCATTTGGGTGAAGTGTATTCACATGGTTATCCAGCTGTAGTCAATCACTGAATAATCCATCTCAGACCATTTACAAATAAAGACTTGCAAATCTTCAGTGCTGCAGGCCGCTGTTGTGAAGCTGATTGTAGACATTCAGAGCCCACGGGAATGTCTGACTGAAGCAGATCTGTCGTCCTTTGATAGTCTTGACTCTGCAATACATACGGAAGAGAAAACTCAGTTCATTCGCCCTCTTTTGTTCATGTTTTAAAGGAAGTTTGATTCATTATTATGGGCAGTGTGCCCTAGTGATAAAGCCTGTGTGGAGGTCATTGGCCATTTCAGTCCCCATAATGAGAGAATAGCAGAAGAATGAAGCCCAAACTTACATGAATGCCGGCTTTAGACAGGCGCTGTGGGTCTTGATTATGTTAGATACATACTTTAACGGTATCCTATGGGTGAAAAAGTTGAAGCAACAGTTTCCAGGTGTTGTGCTGTACCGCAGAGCTTGAGCTGTGAAGAAGATAGATGGATAAAGTCACTATAAACATGTCAGAGAGAAGCCTTCAAACAAAATGCAATGAAGCACAGGCAGAGATCACTCACGCATGGCGTCGCAGCAGCAGGCGGTGAGCAGCAGCAGCCCCAGAGCGAAGCAGAGAGTCTTCATGATGCTGTCAGTAGGATGATGATGATGGTGTTCTTCTTCTCTCTTTGCTGTGATCGACTCTCAGCTCTACGTCCCATATAAATCCTGTCTATTGTGGAACATAAATGTGTATGAGATCAGCCTTTCCATCCAAAAATAATGCTACCATGAGGGCAGAATTTCCCCACACCTCCAGCTTTCCACCACAAAGAACTATTCAAACAACTGCTGTCTAGTTCGGGGAAGGAAGTTGCAGTGAAGGTACAGGCCACAGTTTAGCTGTAGAGATTAAAATCACCTCCCTTACTGCAGAACACAGAAGTCCTCTCAGCTTTATTTTTACATCTTGGTATTTGTTAAGTCAGTGGAAAGGTCAAGTGCTGTACTGCAGAAGTTTTCAACAGAAGTACAAAAAGCAGAAACACTTTAAATTTAGATGATTTGTTTTTGGGCTTTTTCATGAAATGAGCTTTTACCATTTCACCTTCTACAGTTCCAGAATCACCTGGTAGCAAATCAACACAAACGCACGCAGAATGACCAGATGTGGGCAATATTTGCTGGTCAGAGTGTTTTATAGAGAATAAAGTAGAGAATGTTCTGTAACTTACGCATTTCATCATAAAGCAAACAAGGTTACCTACAAAGTAGAGAGATACATTTAATCTGTAGCTAAGACTGATTTATATATAACTGATTTATATGATTTCAAACTTAAACATTTGGGATTGTAAAATTATATATACCACTCAAACCTGGATCAGATGGGCAAAGCAAGCCCAGATCTCCAGGGGCCAGACTGCTCCAGCCTTCCTGTGTGTTAACTGGTCTGTACAAATTGAAATTTGTTGGGGAATATGCATCACAAAAGCAAAACATGAACCGGCTGCCTGTAGCAGTCTACTCCAGCTGTGGTTCCAGTAACAAAAGAAAACAGGATCAGAGAAAGTAAACTCTTCAAGTCAGGTGACAGGTTAGTACATTTTTAAATGCAACTAGTACTGTAGGAGATGACAGTCCTCTAAGACTGAGCAAACTGTATATTAAATACACTGTCCAGGTGCTGTCCAGGTGTGACCATTTATCATTGATAGCATTTATTTGTGGTATGAGGCTGTCTGTGTTTTGAGATATATAACCCCTATTTAAAATGTAGACAGTGAGGTTTGAAGTTTCAAAAGCTGGTAACAGAGCTAACTTCAGTCAGAATCAGAATATTTATTGATCCCCAAGGAAAAATTAGGCCAGTTGCAGTTTTTCCCAGGTGAAGAACAAGTAAATGAAATACAAATAAGAAATAAGAAATATCTCAGAGAATATGTAAAATGTAAAATCTAAAAGATGTAAAAATATGTACACTAGACTTCTATACAGATATATATATATATATATATATATATATATATATAAATTGCAGTATTATGTGTCATCAGGCTCACACACACATACACATTCACACACACAGAGGAAACTATCATCATATGTATTTTACTTTGGTTTAAAAGTCAAAATTGAGGGTTTCCTCAGTAAAATACTTTTAATTTGTGGTCTGTTGGATTATAAATACAAATACAAAAATACCAACCAAAAAAAGAAGATTTTTTTTTGCCTCCTCCAGGGTAAACAACATCATCTTGAGTCCGCTCCCCCTTTTGTGCAAATCTGTGCGGTGGCAGCCTGAAGTGGTGGCGATAACATGATGTTCACAAGATCTTATCACTGCTGCTTTCAGATGTACTCAAACCCAGATTTAGCAATGTATCCGTGACCTACTTAGATCTCTTCTGTGCATGCATTTGCAGCACCATCAATTTCCTCATGATCACTATCTGTTATCGATTTGTCATCAGGCTCCAAATGCAATGTATGAGCTTCTCATATGAAATAATTACTATTCAAAGATACATCTGAGAACCAGGTGTTGCAGTTAAACTACCGATATGTCAGAACATACTAAAGTAAACCTCGAACCAGACTTTGACGAATATTGAATGTGACTGTGGTACCATTAAGTTTTATATTCAAAAGTAGAAATACTTTCTAAAACTTCCTCCCCTGTTCTCAAGAGGAGTGATTTCTGTCATTGTTATTTAAGATGTTTCCATTACAGTCTAGTGGCTTTAGATTTGTGCCTCACTGAATCCAGGCTTCATCACCAATGTTGAAGCTGTGTGTCACACCACAATAATACACTTTGGTAGTTGTTTTGATCAAAGCTCTACAACAATATCATTGTGCTCTTGTAATGGGATCTAGATTTGTATGAGAAATGGAAATAACAGAAACTAACTGTTCATATTTTTCTATATTCCTTGTATATATTGCTGTGTGCTGTCTTTTTACTGATGCCCTTTATGTTTTGTTATCCATTTTGCTGCTGTAATTCTGGAAATTTCCCCCCTGTGGGACTAATAAAGGAATATCTTATCTTATCTTATCAATTCAATTCAATTCAATTCAATTCAATTCAATTCAAATAACTTTATTTATCCCAAATAGGGCAATTCAGTTTGCAGTCTCCAGCCAAATAACAAACAAAAAAAAAGACAAATACAAATACAAATACAAAAAAAATACAAATACAAATACAAAAAAAAGACAAATACAAATTCAAATACAAAAAAAAGACAAATACAAATACAAGACAACACGCGTCGACCAAACAATTCACTGTCAGTGGTAGCAAGGCAGTGTGGCAGTGTGGAGACAGCAACAGTATTCAGACCCCACGTGGGCCATAGTGCAAAAAAAATCATAAGAACAACAAAAATTATAAAAATAAATACATTTTTCATATTGCCTAATTGCTGTTATCAGCAGCATTTAACAGCTTGATAGCTGAAGGAATAAAAGAACTGGCGTATCTATTTGTTTTCCTTGGGGGGGGGCAAGATATCGCTTATCTTATCTTAACTGATAAAATTGGAGGTGACGAAAATGCATGGGAATTGAAAAATAGAGGGGTAAAAATGGATGGAAATGGAAATTAGATTTTATTGGAATCAATGTTGCTCTGATAATCATCATCATTCATAGTACCCAACTGACATGTACTGTTTACAGCAAGCCATTTTTCTTACTTCAACTCTCATAGATTTGCGTGCTTACTCTGTTTAATACGGTAAAACAGCCTCCCTTTGAACTAATGAGCAGGTACGGAACAGCCGGGGAATCCGCTGCGCAACACAGGCCTTTGGTCCGGTTCTCTCGGCGCTCTGCGAGGGTATTTACGGGACTCCGGTTGTGTTCCGCTAACGTCAGAAGACCCGCTGAAATTCAAAGTTGGAGGAGGAGACTGAAAGCTTAAAACAACTAGAAGGTTGTTTCTTGTTTTCTGTCAGTTGGCGTTGACCTATTTCATACAGACTTTAGTTTCAAACAGACATCTTTTCAGGTAAGGTGTTAGCTCTGCTTACTCTGTTACCACGTTGACAGTTTGTACCTGCTAAAGCTAGCCTGTCATTGTAAGCGATGCTAACGATGTGCTGTGCAACTGTAGAGGAGTTAACGTTAGCTTGAAGTGAGCTAGCAAGATTTGATTTGAAGAACTGTGTTGCTAAGATTAGCTCGCTGTTGTACCTCCTTTATTGTCAACTGACTGTCAAAAAGTAAAAACCCGTGTTAATGTTACTTAGACTATTGCTGTGTTGGCAGTGATAACAAGATAACGCTCTGTATTTGGCTAGCTGACTAGCTAGCACAAGTTTCTATGAATGTTTGTTTCATTATAAAACCGACCCGAGTTGAAACTGAAACGCTGGGCGTTGTCACGTTTAATACTGTCTGGGATGATGCTGAAGCGTTTTTATCCAAAATTAGTGTTTCCTCTGTCAGTAAGATTTAGTCTAAAAGCTAGCTTTAGTCATATTAACCAAATATGTTTCATGTCATTGTTAGGTTTTGACCTGTATTAACTTCCCATTATACTGACGTACAGTGCCTTCACTGTTAAGAAATCTCCTTTTTATCTGGTTTATTTAATAGCAAGCAGGTGTTTTAAGAAAGGACTAACTGCTATAGAAACTTGGTGGCTTGAGTGTTTATTGTATTAATGCTGTTGTCCTTAAAAGTTTCTGTCCAATAACATCTGACATCTTAAAATTCACATGTGCGCTGTAATGTCACTGTGTTTGCAGCTCAGCATGGAAGCTGGCGAGGAAAATACTGGCAACATCAGCTTGAAGAGACAGAGAGCACCTCTGTCAGATTCTGAAGACAATGTCCTCTCACCATCAGGTCTGTTTGTGCCTCTATTGACAGGAATATGAAGGATCATATGTATTTCTTTATAAATATAGTATGTCTACATATTCACAGCAGTCTTTATAGTCTTTGTCTTTCTATCCGATGCCTCAGAGGTGAACGATGGCCAGAAGCGGCGGCGTCTGGGGGCAGCTGGTCAGGAGAACCGTAGTCCTAAACCATCCTCCTCTTTGCGCGAAGCTGAACTAGAGACAAAGCCAGACACCCCAATGGTTCCCTCAATCCGGTCCCGAGTCCAGCAACTCACCCAGAGACGAGATGGTAAGCCTACCTTTAGTGTTGAGGCAGGCATGCTAACATTTCATCCTACCAGTTTTTATCTATGATAGTAGAAACATGTCTCAGTATAAGACAATATAATACAACAAAAATGTTGGTAAAGTTACATCAAACCCCCCTCAACAGATTCAACAAAAGCTTCTATGAAGGGAGGAGTTATTACAGGACTGTTGTATTATAGTGCATTAGTTTTAGCTGGTGGACCTAATAACCTGGCAATTGAAAGTATAAGTGTATATATCTGTACATCCACGAGTATTAGAGTTTATTTTTGCAAGGGTTATGGTAGTGCTCAAGATGTCGACATGTCATGGTAGCAAAGGTCAACAGTCAAGGTGGATTATCAGCATGCAAGATAAAAACTTTTGTCAAGCTGTTTAGCAATCTGTGCGATGCCGCTCTGACAGTGTAGGTGTTCGATTAACACTGCACATTGTGACAACAAGTTTTTCTTGTTTTGGGAGGAGGTCCTCTGGCCCAGCGGTGCCTGTCTGATCCTGGGGCTGACAGCCCATCCGTCATTATCCACGAAAAGGGCTTCAAGGAGCATCTCCTTGGTGAGAATGCACATGAACACATACATGTTCAAAAACTTCACTGTCACTGCTGAGTACAGAGTTGCTTTTCAGTGCAGTGCATAGAGGAAAGAAACTGTTTCTCCTTATAAATGAATGATGAAACATTCAGCAGCAGTGAAGCATACAACAAGATACAAAATAAGGTCCAAAGTTCAAACATGTAGTGCAATAATAGATGGAAGGCAATACAATAATCTATCTAAGGCGTAGACTTAAGTGGTTGTTGGTCTTCAGGTTAAATCTGACAGTGGCCAGGGGACCAACAGCTAGTGCAGAAAGTCTAAAATCTGTCTAATGTGATTGTGACATGAGTTTAGTTTCATCAGTACTATGACTGGCAAGGTCTGAACTGTCAATGGCAAAGGATGGTTGAAAAAAATGTGGAATTGTGTTATAAAGAAGAGAGAACTAGATTGTTTTGTGCATTGCTTAAGGTTTACATGAATATGTACTTAATGTATATTCACTTATTGAAATGAATGTTATGTGATCTTGATCCCTTTGTCATACATGATTTGTAGCATACAAATTGATAAACGAAATTGTTTTGATAGATGCGACATCCCTTTCCCACAAGAGCCAAAGATACTTTATTGGCATTTCTACCACAAAAACAAACAAAACTTCACAAACTGAAACGTCAGTGAGGCGATTAATTCATTTCAAGAGAGAATCACTGAAACATTGGGTTAGTTGTCAGCTATTAAATGAATTGCCAAATATTTTTTTTTATCAATGGTTAATCATTTTAAGTGAAAAAAATCTAAATTCTCTGATTCCAGCCCCTTAAATGTAGATATTTTCTAGTTTCTTCACTCCTTTATGGCAGTAAACTCAAAGTCTTTGGGTTGTGGACAAAACTAGACATTTGAGGATGTCCTCTTGGGCTTTGGGAAACAATGATCGACATTATTCGCCATTTTCTGACATTTTATAGACCAAAAAATGAATTGATTAATTGAGAAAATAATCGACAATAAAAATAATTGTTAGGTGCAGCCCTAGAGGACAGTAACTGGCATGTATGGCGTCCTGTTGTTATTTTGACAGGATTCCCCAGTGAAATGTTTATGTTTAGGTTATACTGTGGATGCTTCAGATTAGTATTAGAGCCATGCTTGAAGTAGGACCTGCCAAACCTCCAGCAAGCATATTTGAGCACCTGGGAGGAAGTCATTAAGGGACATTCAGTGTTGTTGGGTAGCCTGCACTATACATGTTATGAAAGAAAATATAAATACTAGATACTCAATATTGAATTCTTTGGATTGTGGCAAGAAAACCTCACCAGGATATTGTTACCAAAATGTGAAATTTTAATTTGAATTATTCTCTAGTTATGTTTAAAAAGTCATCACTGAATGTCTTTCCTTCAGATGAGGGAGAGTTTAATCAGCGAATGGAGCGGTTTAAAGTGCCAGTCTTCGAGGCCAGCCCTGCCCCCACACAGAGCCCTGCCATCTCCGGTCCTCGGACCTGCTCCAGCTTTGTATCTGGCATTCAGCAGAAACTCCAAGGCACTACAACACCCAGCTCAAAGCAGGCTTCCCGCATACGTGAGGTTGGTTCAGGGGCTGACCCCATTCTCTCTCTCTAGGTCTTCTACTTGATGGACAATTATCAAACAGTCTGCTGAAATAAATAATTTACACACACTCATTTGTAATGTATCAGTATTCCTTAATGGTGTCTGTGAATCTTTGAATGTTAAAATCTCCATCCATCTATTTTCTGCCACCTTACCTTGGCCAACACTGTGAAATGTAAAATTGTCCCAAACTAATGCTACTAGCAGCTGCAGTACCCTTTAATTATATGAACTTAAGAACAAATGACCTGGTTTCTCCTTGTGCTCATTATTACTCAAATAATACATTGTTGTTGTTGGAGTACCTGTAGAGTTTATATCTGACATCTGACATGGTTTCACCGCCCAGGAACGGAAGCAAGAGCTGAGTCTTTTGCAACCAATCAGGGAGAATGCCTGGCTGAAAAGGAGCAACTCTGACCCTTCATTTTCTCAGGTGAGTTTGTGACATGATATTTTGCCTGTCAAACATTCAAGAACGTTTAGTCGCAGCTGTCTGTCTTGCAAAAATTACTTTTTTGTTTTGTATTGAAGTAGATGTGGTTTGGCTCATAAAGCACAGATAGACCAGAACAAACTCATAGTGTTCTTACCTCTAAGTGCTTCCAAAGGCAACTGGACTTGCTGGTGGTTTCACCTCAAAAGGCTTCTTCGGTTCTGACTGGTGGGAAATCCAAGGCATTTGTCCTCTTGCAGGACCATAGCTCCTTCCAGCTATCACGCAAGTTTTTTAGGGTCACATGAGTCATGGTGTTGATGGGAGAGAATTGGTCGGTCATTGACCTACCTGCCCATCATGTGACTCAATAGGGTCATATGAGTCCTGGTGTGTAACTGGCTGTTAAGCTGTCTGGGGAGAGATCTCAGAACTGCATTTTAAGTGGTGTCTTAAATCCCTTACTCTGTCCAGTGATGGTCTTTCAAGTTTGACATGGACGGCTTCTTTCACTCCTCTTTCAAAGCATCGGTCTTCCCTGCCAGAAATATGTACATTATTGTCCTCGAATGAATGTCCCTTGTCCTTGAGATGTAGGTGGACAGCTGGGTCTTGACCTGAGGTGTTGGCTCTCCTGTGTTGTGCCATGCTCTTGTGAAGTGGTTGCTTTGTTTCCCCAATGCACATTTGCAGCAGGTAACCAAACAAACCTGGAGCAGAGTGAATGTGAGACAGAACAGGGTCAGTCTGAACAGGAGAAGGATTCCGACCAGCTAAAACAAAACAAGGAGCTTGTACATAAAAGAAGAGGCATGCATGGACATGGTTTAAGGCATGAAAAGTGTCACACAGACCAGGAAACCGTACTCCTAATTATGCTGTAAACCGGTTCCCACATGAGGCGGAAACTCCACGATCCTCTTTTATCACCTTCACATGATATTTACCTTTTCATATTTAATACATTAATATTTTTGTTACATGCTTAATTGAAAATTTCAGCTTCAAATATGAGAGAGTTACCATTTATTTGTCGAGTATGTGATTCAAAATGTAATAAGATGTAAACATTAGCAGGGAAGGACCCCTCCTGGCTCCTCATCTCCCTTGTGGGTTCCTAGATCTAGAAGGAGGGTTCATTGGCCTCCTATGCAGCCCTGGGATGTGAGTCTGTGACCAAATAACTCTTCACTCATGGGTCACTTTTGTGCTTTGACACATGGGCAATAATTGAAGTCACCAGAATGGGCAGTACTGATTTGGCAGTGACAGGAATTGAATTGGGACGATGGCTTACAAGCATATTGCTGTTGGTTGGCACAATTACCCTTTCACATGGCTCCAGTTTTTTGTCTTGTAGAGGAGGGAAGTTCACTTCTGAAACGGTGCACATATGTAAGTTTGATGTGATTTTGGGGAACTGGGATGTTCACACAAAGGCTTATCTTTTCACCTCACATGACATAAACACAAATGAATGTCACAAATTCATGCTTTCTTTTATGCATTTTATTGAAATTGTACAATATGCCTGTAATATTCTGTACACAGAGTCACCTTGGAGGGGATTGTCAATATATATTTGACTATTCAGCATCAGCATAACTCTACCTTGTCACAAATTGCCCCGCTCTACTGGTCACACTAGCTGTTTTGTGTTTTTAGGCTTCCATGGTTTGAGATTTATTTTAGTTTTAATGCTTTGTTTTATTTGCTTGTGTGCTAAAAGTCTCCTGTGCTGTTTAGGTATTTTTCCTTTCCTGGTGCTGCTTCTGTGGTTGTTGAGCAAAAGGCCTAAATCATGACTGCAGGATGCAATATTTCCTTTTCTTTTAGTTTGTTTATTGGCTTGCAATGATAAACTTAAAATAAACCTGCTCAGCATTTCCACCTCTTATTTGCTTCCTGGTGCTAATATTTTTGCATTCAGCAGGCTGATGGTGATACTGAGATGAAAGACGGCAGCTTCACTGAAGCTCTTACATCAGATGCAGGGAAGAAATCTTCAAATGGGACAGGTAAGACCTTTGACATCAAATTGACTTTTCACTGTTCCTTTCTCAAGAATGAAATGAACACACTTTGTTTCAATAGTTTAGAGAGTCAAGTCAATGCATACCAGGACAAAGGCTGTAGTAGCAGAAGTAGGAATGTCCTAAACTGATCTGAAAGGCCTGTATCATGTCCCCATCACAACTGTTTCCTTTGTTGATTGGTATTAATATTTGTTATTCTAAAACCTTCTTGATATAATGACTATATGAACACTCAGTACCTGCTATATCCAGTATCAAGCTTAGGTCACATAGTGTTAAAATATGAGACCACTTTTTCAACAGGTGAAATGGCACCCTGTGATTCTGAGACCCCAGCGGCGTCTGTAGAGCTTGAAAACTCAAATGAAGGGCAGCTGCAAATGGAATGGATGGAGCAAAATACTCATCAGGGTGGAGAGGTCAGGGAAGAGCACAAGGCTTCGGTTGAAAATGAAGAAAAGCTGCAAGGGTCACAACAATCACACACCCAGACTGTATTGAAACTGTCTTTCGGAGAGGATCAGAGTTTCTCCAGAGCCCCCTTCGATGACGTTCACAATGTGTCAGAGTTGCCTGCAGGTGATGAGCAGAGCTTGCTGGAATCAGCTCACCCAGAGGAGGGAACAGCTGAGGTTTCCAAAGTAGCTGAACAAGAGAGGTCTGAGGTGTTTTCACTTGACGAAGTCAGAAAAGCTGATGGTTATTCATACAGTGAAGATGATATTGAGCTTTCGACAGATGAGGAGTTAAGGTTGTGGATATATCCTCAAGACAGGGTGTGCAAGAAGGAAGAGTCTATCATAGCTGAAGAACAGGAGGAAGATGTGTGTGCTGAAGAGGAGGAAAGGGAGTTAAATTTATCCACACTGGAAAAAGTGGAAGGAGATAGTGTTACAGAGAGCAGTGAACCCTCTGACAGCCAGGATGGTAAATGTTATTTACGTAATGTTTGTGCTGCAATTGCTGGCGATGAGAAACCTAGACCAGAGGAGGACAAGTTAGAGTCTGCTGTAAACAGAGACGAAGGGAGCATGGAGTCCTGTGAAGGAAGTTCTGAGGGAGCAGTCACAGGAGATGTGGATTTCTTTACAATGAAACAACACCAAAAAGAGATCGAGGGGGGTACTCATAAGGACGGTATATGTCAACAGTCAAAGGAGGTCCTAACAGTCAATATCAAAGAGGAGGACCTGGATCTAGAGTCAGACAGTAGAGGCCCAAATAGCAGAGTGAAAGACACAGAGGCATTTCCTTTTGCAGATGAAACTCAGGCCCAGAAAGAAACACAGACTGAGTATCCAAAGCTTGAAACAAACCTTGAAGATGTAGCAAAACCTAAGGTGGAGACTCAGGCCGAATCATCCGACATTGATGGAAGTGATGGAGCTCAGTGTTTGACAGAGGTGCAGGTGTCCGATCACCTTTTGGAGACAGGGGAAATGGAGCAAGATGCAGTAGATGAAAGGCAGGGTGTTGTAGATGGGCTCAGAGAAGAAATCCAAAGGGCAGAAGGAGAAAGCTCAAAGAAAGTCACCTTTATCCTGGAGCCCCAGCTAATCAATGACTCCACCCTGTCTGAGACCAATACCTCCATGGAGTCCAGAGCAGAGACAAGTGTGTCAGGTGTGAACACTAAGAAGATGTAGATGTGAGCACCTGGGCTGCCTGAGCACACCTCAGGAGAAGCAGAACACATGGGTGAAGTCATTTATTTGTAAGGCGGAAATCACTCGTCCTTGGTAAACTGCATACGTCGGCTTTATATTCATAGCAGCACGTTTTCTGTATCACAGGGTGGCTAAAGGGAAAACTAAATATGTTTTTTTTTTGTTTTTTACTTGAAATTAAACAAATGTTTAGATTTATCTTTGCAGAACTCTAATTTTTCATCCAATGTTTTTTTTAATCTTCACAAAAGCAATAAGTGGGGATCAATATGGGGCCACAAACGCACATTTGGTATTGCACATGAGGGAATAAATGTGAAAAAAAGGTGGATGGTGCCCATCTGCTGTGGGTTTTCTTCAGTTGTAACACTCATCTGGGACCTCACCAGCCATCTACCTACTGTTGCTTCAGAGAATGATACATTTGTGCACGCTTGTTTCCACAGATGCTGAACTGAGCTCTCATGACGAGACCAACACTGCTGAGATAATCGACCAGATGTTTGAGGAGGTGCTGGAATATGCTGAAAGGATGGAGGAAGAGGGGGTGGATGATGAAGACACTGAGGACCGCGACAGTGGCATCTGTGCTTGCACTGGAGACAAAGACACAGTGGACACAGAGTCCGAGAGGGAGAAAAGTGAAGAAAAGGAGGAGGCCAAGGAAGAAGCGTGCGACGACAGCAAGAAGCTTGAAAACAACGGAGATGAGCTGCTGACTTTCCCTCCCAGCGGCATCCTCTCTCCACTCAGCAAGTCTGTAGAGGCCGTGGTCACCCCTCTGGTAAGATTCATTCATAGCTCTGAGCTGTCATTAGGGGAGTTTTCTGGATTGAGCGCTTGGTGGGAAAGCTGATAGATCCAGAACCCGGAAGAATATTTAATTTCATCCATGTCCCCTCCAACAGCGACTGACAGTGAGCGAGGAGTCCAATCCTCCATCTCTACTCCTGACTCCAGAAGAGACCTCCACCCCTCCTGCTGAATCTGCCCCTCTGTACAGGTAAAACAGCAGCAACGCAGCCATTTGTACAAATTCTGTTTGGAATGAACTCCTGTTAAACTCTCAGGCTTGAACATCAGTGTTGTCTTTTGCCACACACATTTAAGAGATCACAGGCCCAGTGTTGTGTACAATTGTAATTTGATTTTGTTCTGTGATTGACAGTATCGATGCCTACCGTACACAAAGACAGAGTAAGCAGCCCACGATTCAGAGCGTCACTCCAGGGGTTCAGAGACGAGCTCCAGTAAAGTTCCAACCTCAACCCTCTGTCAACACCAAGGAGAAAATCATGGTGTGTAGCAGTGTTTTCAACTATTTCGAATTGTAGAAGGCTAACCTGTTAACTGTTGTTGATCAGCTAATTTCACAGTAGGTCAGTCTGTGTTCAGAATGAGATCTAAGTCCATACAACTTTTATTTCAGTCAGCTGTAAATGTAAAATGCACCACAGTTGCTTTGACTGAATTAACTCCAGTACAAATCTTGCTTTCTGTCCTGTGTTTGTCCAGGCACTTAATGAAGAAGCAGGGAAGCTGCAGACTGTGATCAACCAGACCCTGCAGGCTCTGAGCTGTTGTACTGATGAGGAGCATGGACGAGGCTCGCTGGAGGAGGCTGAAGCTGAGAAACTGCTGCTTGTCTCCTGTACTCATCAATATCTTTATCTTAATAGTCCCATCTTTGTGTAGATATGACGCCAAGTTCACACTACTGTTTTTATAGAAAGTGTCGCCCCGACAGCAAACCCATTCTTTTAATACTTTTATATTTTACATACAGTTGATTGAAATATTAGAAACAGAACAGCAACAGTATTACATGTACCTTTTTATTTAATGTTAGCCACATCTACACATCTTGTTCCAAATAATAATAATGTTTCTTCTGTGCTGCCTGTCATCATTGGGATCTGCTGGTCTGTGTATGTTTCAGGTGAGAAACGCTCAGCCCTGCTGGCAGAGGTAGCCAGACTGAGGGAGGAGAGGAGCTCAGAGTCAGGGGAGGACAGGGACTACATTTCCCAGCAGCCCTGCAGAGGAACTGTCAGCATCACAAACATCCAGCTGCCTCTCAAGGTTGAATTTGTCTGCTCCTCGCACAACAAAACAGGTAGCACAGCGATTTAACGTACTGCATTTCATTTGTATTTCAAAAATCAGGGCTTTGTAAACACAAATGTAGAGGTTGGCAGCCATTTTGAAAGGATTGATTTGTTTATGTGCTTGTTTAGGACGGCCAAGTCACTACTTCTTCGTCCTGATCCGCTACGGGCCCTGCAACATCGTCGCCACCCCGCTGGCCACAGCTGCCAACGCTCAGAATGGAGACACCATCTCTTTCCCTACTTCTGTCACTCTGTAAGCTGCAGTTCATTAGCTCGTTAGCATACACTCTGCTCCTAGCGCTAATTTGCTCCATTTTTCTTTTTGTTTTTCTGAATTGCCAGCACGCGTTTCCTCATGAACACATGAAATCCATTTTATTTTGTTCACAAATGATTGATGAATGTCACATCCAGACAGCCTTTGCCAAATTGAGACACTCTTATCCACTTAAATCTTTTTGCATTATGTCTCATAACTGTATCAGTGTAATCATGTTAGTGGTATATAGATTAATGCATTGCTTGCTTTGTCTCCTTCATATGTCAGGAAGGATATTCGTCCATCCTTTGAAATTGATGTGGAAGTCTACAGCCTGGTGAGACAAAACATCTGACATTTTGATCTGCAGTCATTCACTGTGACGTATTAATTGAAATGAAATTAATAGAATAGCAAAGTGGTTGTCACAGATGTATTTTCCCCCCACATTCACTAGTACCGCTGTTATTCATAAGTTGGCTATAGCTTGTGCTTCTATATACAGTGCATGGTGTGTTGGCTGCTTGGATGAGGCTTGAAGTGTACGTTGCTTTGGAAGGCTGTGTTGAGTATGTGGGTGGTCCTGGGACACTGGAGCATTCAGGAAAGGTTTCTCATGCCAGACAGGTTACTAACTAGTGGCTGTTTTTATGTCTAGTGGAACCAGTTATGCAGTGACGATGGCTTAGGGGGCCATGGAATGCAGATGAAGTTGTCTATCAAGCCTCTTGAGTCAGCCATTGTACTTTAGCCAAAGTAGATATAATGTACCTATGAGGCTGTGTCGTGCTGCCAAGTATTTTCTCTTTGCTTGGATGAGAATGGGATTCAAGGATGCCTCAAATGTGCACTAGGTCGCTAGCGAAGCTCGGTAGGAATGATGGCCGCACTACTGAGCAGACAATGATGTTCAGATGAAACTTTCTATCAAGCCAATGGGGTCAGCTCATGTAGCCTAGCCCAAGCATGTATGTAATGTAGGTATAAGACCAGGACATGTATCTGCTCTTTGTTGGAGTGATTGGCTGATGACTCTCATGCTGGCTGTAAAAACACATTTGTCTGGTGGCCACCTTGTGCAGTGAGAGCTGTCCTCCTGTACTTTGTTAATCTATGTGGCTGTTTTTATGCACACGTACACATGCATATATAATTTAGATGTGATGTTCAGATGTTTAATGGTCCTGCTTTTGTGCCCTCTAGTCTCACACTTCAGGCAGTAACAGCAGCGTGGACCGGACCACCACCAAGTCACGGGTACGTGGGTGGGTCAAATAATGAGCCGTGTGTGTATTTATCAATGACAGTCTAATTCATTTATGGTGTATTTCCATATTCAGGTCACGCCAAGAAAGCTTCTGAACACTATAACAGTGAGTATCAGTTTTGGTTTCATGCTCTACTCTTATAGTGTGTGTTGTTTGTCACCTCTCATGAAGCATAAGCTAAACCTTTTCTTTTGTTTTCAACAGAGATCCAGTAACAGTCTGACATGTAAGTTTTCTATTGGTCTTATAGTACAAAGAGGCTTCATTCTTTTCCCTGTTTGACTCAACTCAGCAGTAACTCTAGAATGGGACTCTCATAAAAGTTTAGAAATCATGGTCATAATGGTCGTGTACATTGCTGACCGACCGTTTCATGTTTGTTATGGGTTTTCATTCTGTGCCTCTTTCTCCTTCAGCTGCTGCTCCTCCTGCTCTCAACACCCGTCGCTCCAGTAACTTTTGTTTGGTGGGCTCCCATAAGATTACCTTGGCCTCACTGGGACACAGCAAGTTTCCTCTGGATAAGGTAATGATCTGTCGTGATATTGTTAGGAAGGGCTGTTTGGCAGCTTTGCATCAAATAGAATCTACAGGGAACAGTTTGATGGATGCAGACATGTAAATACTGTTTATGGTAATTATGAATTGAATGATAGCGTTCAGAAGGGAGGAGCAGTCGACTGTCACCTGGTTTTGCACCTCTCTGGGCATTTGATCCTTTTTCACCTCCAGCACTGAGCGACCAGAGAAGAAGCACAGTGCTGCAGCACTACTACACATCCCTTTGGTCTTTTTATTATTCTGTTAGCAGTTTCTACACATGGGTGGGCTCACTGGTGATGTAACATGTCTGCCCCTCCCTGTCGACCTCCCTCCCCCTCTCTGTCTTGCTTTCTTCATTTAGATGAAACTTGAAGGAAAAATCAGGAGGCTGCTGGGAGATGAATTTCAGGAAAAGGTTTCTCTCCTCACGCTGTCAGCTTTTCACCTCTCTCTGCTAACCTAACCTCTGACTCATGATCTCAGTCATACAATTTAACCGCCGCCTCAGTTTTGATCGTGTTTGTTTGTGGTGAATGAAGTTTGTCTGTTCAAGCTCTTTCCCATCTGATCTCTAAAACCAATGAAAATATCCATTCAGTAGATTTGATGTGAAATGACATAGTGCTGAAGAGCAAAATTAAAAAAAATGAGATATTTACTGGCTGGTACACAAACCCTGGATGTGTATTTGTATACATGTCTCTGCTATATTCTTGCATCATTTAATTTTGAATTACATGATGTCATGATGTTAGGGGGTGGAGAATGGCAGCATGAAAGTACACTTTTAATCAAAGCAGTGTGTCATTTCACCACTTCAGTTTTTTCGGTAGAAGGCCATTGTGTGTGCGTGTGCGTGCATTCATGTGTTTTTGTAAATATACAAGAAGAATTTCACTCCAAAGTGCAGTAGCGCCGTGGTGACACCTTCTCATAATGACACTTCATGTATCTGACAGGTATTCATGAAATCTCTTAAAGTCACAGGTTGCGACCACATCCAATCAGTTGAATTTCAGGCAGCTTTTCTACACAAAAATGGATGAAGCACATGTTGGAATGAAATTCTTCAAAATATTCTGTTTCTTTTCTCTCGTTTGTGTCGTCCACATCACACCAGTTTAACCGCTTGTCTCCTCCCTTTTCCTCTCTCAACTGTAGGTGCCCTTTCTCTCTCCTCTAGAGGGCAACATCTACCTGCAACTGAACAGCGAAAGTCACTCTAACGTGCAGCACCAAGGCTTCCTGGTCAGTAATGTGACATTTTGTGTTTTTCCACAACAAGACTCACAAAGTAAATGAGAACTCCATTTTGTCGTAACTGTTAAACAAGTGTCAGGACCTTAAAACCACACTGAGAAGAGGCAGATTTACACACTCAGGTGGGACTGCAGCTCCTGTCTTTGCTTAACTCGACTTCCACTAATCAGAAGCGATGGTTTCCTTGAATGTTTAACAGTTTTAAACTGCAGTTTCACTCCTCCCTGTCTGTGTTTCCGTCCCCAGACGATGTTTGAAATGATCAGTGGATATGGGGTGTGGCATCGCCGATACTTTGTTCTGGAGGGATGCAACATGTACTACTGGAACCACCCCAATGACAAAGAAACTAAGGTATGGACAGACCAGCAGACAGACTTTCAAACTAAGACACAAAGTTACTTCTGGTCGATTAATTCTCTTTTAACCTCTCAGGAAGCAGAGGGCAGCATTTGTCTGTCCAGCTCCCACAGGCAGTCTGTCAGACCGGTGAAGAGAGACTCGTGTGCGCGACCTTTCACCTTTGAGCTGGTGAGCAGCATCCCACAGCCGCGGCAGGACGACAGCCAGGATGCTTTGGCCAAGTAAGACTGCAGTTAAATGAGATCTTTGGGAGTCAGCAAAGTATAAATACAGCAAATTCCTTTTAGTTAGAATAGCTTCAAACCAGATTTTTGTTGCTTGTGTTCATGGATTCAAATCAGCCTGCTTTCCATGTGCGAATCCCAGACCTCCTGTTTTCAAATTGTTTGACTGCTATTGATCGACTATAGAGCGGAATAGAGGAACAGTCTTAATTTATTCTGAAAACCTGTTTGAATATTCGTCTTTACAGCAAGAACTGGCTGCAGCCAGCTAGTGATGTCACAGAGGGTGTTTTTACTTTTGACAGCTGAAGGGAAACGCCTTCTGTGACATCAGTCATTGGGTTATGTCTTGAAATTTATTTTGAAAAAGCACAATTACCTTTAAGAAAAAGATTTCTGTTTACAGCCTTTCCTCTCTTTTAAACCACATTTTACCTTGTGTGTCTTAATTTGGAGGTGGAAGCAGAAAAGTTTACCTAAGTAGGAAAATAACTTTCACTCTGATAGATGTCAACAGGCTCAGTAGCACCTTTTTACAGAGAGGTCTGGCTTCTCTAACAGTGCAGAAACTGATGGATGTTGTTGCTGTTCAGGTGTTGGTTTTCAGCCGACACCAAACAGGAAAGACTGGACTGGATCGAGAAACTCAACCAGGCTCTTTTGGACTATCACACGTGGAACCGAACACCAGCAACCCAAACAGAGAGTCAGCAGTCAAACGTGTCCAGCAGTGGGAACTTGAGGGAGAGCATACTGTAACTACATCCCTGATGCCAGGGTTCAGATTCTTCATCTCAGAGCAGCAGGAGATAAGCTTCTTCCTCTATAGGGCCAGCTTCACTGAATGAAACTGCCAAATTATAAAAAATATAGCAAGTCTTTGGGAGACATATCTGTGTTTTTCATACTGTTTATTTTTTTTTAATCTGAATCCAATCATTACTGTTGGTTTTCACTTTTATTTGCTGAGTTACAGTTGCCTTTTGAATCATTTTAGTTTTTCTTTTTCATGGTTTTGTGGAAATCAGATTTTATTTTGACTTGTTTTTCTGTGGCAATGAGCTGCTTGAGCCTTTGTTGGCAATATTATTTGGTCACTTTCAGTTGCTAAGGTGAAACTTCTCTTGTAGTTTATATATTTTTGAAATAATTTACACATATATTTAGATTCATATTGTATTTTTGTATCAATTAACCTTGAAGGATAAGCAAATCTGTAAAGACACACTAATAAATATTGAAGGAGAAGGAAATCTTTTTTTTTTATTGCATGCTTTTGTTTCCTTAACAAAAATGTCTTACAACTCAAACCATAACAAATAAAGTAATATGAACATATAATAATGGAGAAGATAGTAAATGTATATTGAAAAGCAAACCAGGCTCAGAACAGGATGAAACAAAAGGCATGAGACTGGAGACTCCTTCCATTTTTCATTTATTTGGCAAAAATCAATGTAGTTACCCCTGAGAAAAAATAACATTGGGACTGAAGCGTGTTACAGAGCCTTTAGCAACTGTAAGACACTTCATTAAAGGAAGTGTAGAGGAGAAAGGATGGGTCACTTTGCAGTTATGTGTAACTACAACACATTAGTTACCAGCTGAATGATGGACAAACCTGCACTGAAACGTGCTGACACAGACATTTGGACATGCTGAGTGTTTGTTGCAGAGGAGTGTTGAAGGAGTTGAGATGAGAGGATCTGCAGGGGGCAGCTGCACTGTCAGGGAGCAGGAGGACAACAGCAGCATCACTGCAGGAGAACGTGAGGGGAAAAGGGATTTAAATTCAACAGATCAAATCAGACATCAGTAAACTGCTGGAGTACCAAGTCCTCCTGACTGTGCATTTCCCTGGGCCGAGAGGGGACTTGCTGCTAACCAATTTTCCAGTAATACTCTGACTTCTACAGTCTGACTTTTGTTTTTATTTTAAACCGGACACATTGCGTATCAAGGCTAACGTTAGCTACACATGCTAGCGCTATCGAGCTTTTTCATGCTGGGCGACACGGGACAATCACTGTTTATGGCTCTTTACTTTTGTGCTGTATGTCTACATCAACACAGAGTCTCCATGGTGAGTTGGCACCTCTAGCAAGTGTGCACTGAGAGATAACAACCGAGGAAACTCACCTATAAAAGCGGTATATGTGCGCGGCCATGACCGGATGTTATCACTGACTGCAGGCATAAGGATTGGCGAGACGGACGGCCCCCGGCCAGCCAATCAGACGTAAGCTGAGTCGGGCGCTTAGATCCCGCCCTCTCAGGAAGTCAAAGACACAAATAGAAACAAAACCTTCCGACTTCCTACTTTTCAGTTTTCCTTGTTTCTGTCCAACTTTCCACAAATAGGAGGCTAGAGGAACTACTCCAAAGACGCAATTGTACTTTGACCTGATGAGCAAAAATACAAATTTAGAAAAGCTGATTCAATATGGAAAATTGAACTGATAAGCGCCACACTGTCCCTGTTCTGTCCTGTTCTTTTCCATTTATTTCTAGCAAACAGTCTCACTGAATGTTATTCATGTGAGCTCTCATTTGTAACAGAAGGTACCACGAAAGTAGTTTAGATTGGTGGAATTGACCAATCCAGACAGGCAGCATGCAAATATATCTAAACTGAATCACTCATCAACATCATATATGAGGACTTTGGTATTTCAGTTGTCCCTCATGTTAGTGTACAATGTAATTCAAACAGATGGCCCAGACACATAGATTTAATAGGTTTAAATGCTTCCCATCCCTTTAATCTCACCACACTCTTCTCCTGTATATACGTTTACGTTCACTGGTGGAACCATAGATCTGAGAGAGTCTGGCAGGAAGGCATCTCAGGTCAGGAATGTCATCCAGGAAGTGGTCTAGAATTAGACTTCCTGTTCGTCCCATAGCTCCTCTGGGTGGAGGCACTGCTGGGTGTTCTGGAGCTCAAGGTGATGACAACAAGGAGGGGAGGGGAGCACTTGATTCTGCTTTCACGACACATACGGCTATGTACAGCTGGTTGTTTAAGTATGCTTATACCCAGGGTGCTGGGCGGTGGTCGGTACACTGAACTTCTATGGGTTTGTCACCTTCCACAGCGTTGACAGATTGTGGAGCTGTAACTTAAGACTTAATATGCAAGCTTAATGAAAATGGAAGCTTGGAAACCTATTTTCCCCAACTGGTATACAGATCTGGCCATTTCTAACTCCTCAAACTGTGATTTGTATCCATACAATCTACAAATGTCTTTGTTTTTGTCAGTAGAATTTGTATATGTTGCTAATTGTTTATCTTACAACATTAATGACCTTTATCTGGACAGTAGTCTTCATCTTTAACTGTGATTTCATCCTGCATGATGGCTGTGAATGCGCATCAGATTGTTGTTAGATCTGCAGCAGAGAGCAGCCACAAACACCGACAGGGGAAGAAACCACAGTGAGCCTCGCTGTCAGTGTGACAAGACTAAAGAACAGCAGGTCAGCGGCCTTGTTGTCCTTAGTGATGTGGTCCCACCCTGACAGGAATACATTCTGCACAACATCCTGATGTGTCAACCTCTGCTCTATTCCTTACATGGCCCTGGAGGAAACTGTTCCTGTGTGGCAAAGATGCGAGCAGTGATACTGAGGAGGGTGGCCTTGCCAGTGTGACTAACAAAGAGGCAACCACCCTGACTGAATGAGGGTTTGATAGATACAATACCAGTGTGAACAGTTTGATCTGATCCCTTTGTTCATCAAAGAAGTTCTTCATCCTGTGGTCTGATAAACAATAGAGAGAATAAGGGACTGCATGAAATTATCACTGAGTTTCATTTTTTGTTTGAAGCAGCTATGGTCAATTTGTTCTCATAGTAGTGGGTAACTCGTAGTCAAAGTCCCTGAGTATCCTCACTCAAGTCTGGATTTTCCCCCCTTTTAGAGTCTTTGAGCTCATTGTTTTGGTTTTACAACCCACAAACTTTACAGTTTTGATTTACTCTCTCTGCTCTCATTGTCTTGTTTCCACCATCAGAATGCTGTTACCAGCAAAAAGTGATAAATACCCACTGTAAACTACCTGTTCAGCACCAAACAGCAGACAAAATAAGCAGCTAGCTGGTGAACATTGTGGAGCAATTAGCAGCCAAACAGCCAGACAGCTTTCTCAGGCATTGATGGAGACCAAAACAAAGCTAACTGTGGGCTGGATTAAGGACCTACATCCATCAAGTGGCCAGACACGTGACTTCTAGTAGATGCTAATGTTGTTCCGTATTATGTGTGTGCCAAGATAGTTGACTTATCTTTCAAGGTGATGATATGTCAGTGGTGTCCACGCTCTTAAATTCTTCAAGCTTTGTTATTTTGAGATACTGGGAATAAGTCAAGGGGAGAGTCCAATTTATCTGAGGGTGTTCCCTCTACACCAAAATCATGTCTGTACACTCCATAACATTCAGTAACCCATATCAGCCACATCCTCTGCAGGCGTTTTCAAAGTCAGCTCTTTCACAATTTTGTCCTTTGTTCAGTTTCAATTTGTTATTCAAAGACACGCACAGAGCACCCACACACAAATCTTCAAATTGCATGAGGAAATTTGAAGTGCAGCGCTGAAGGATGATGGTCCCATGTTCCCTTCAGATAGTGTGTTTGTGCTGGCTCCAGCCACAGGGCCACTTGGCACGCTTCGTGCTGTGTTTTGAAGAGGTCCGGGAAGCTTGGAGGCGTAAACAGGGCGGCGAGGTCAGAGGACTTAATAAACAAACTTCCCTCAGTGGTAGTAGCTGGCGCTGGTCAAACAGCTGCAGAGGATCACAGAGGGTCAGTGACACAGTCTGTTTTTGTTTCAGTGGAAAAATTCAACACATTTTGTTCAGCATCAACAATAGAGCTGTTTACTTGCTGTTGAAAGAAGGTTAATGACTCCCTAATGAAGCAATGAGAATCATGACTGATGTCTGGCTTAAATCATATACTGACACCAGGAGAGTGCCCTCCAATGAAAGGATGGTAGTCATGGACTCCATCAGGTCTTGGCTCCTTTGAGCTCCTTCTTAGACAGTGCATTGTAGGCTAATGACTTATGCATTATACATAGTTTCTTCCTGTAACTGTGTGTATAATTGGCTTCCCTTTACGAGTTAAGGAGACTCTCAGACCCCCAAGAGGTTTTGTGGAACACCAGGTCCACTTACCCCCTACTCCCCCCATCCCTCAGCCTTTCTGCCACCATCTGGATTGTTTTCCTGATCCCCTCCCCTCACCATCTCTGTTCTGTGCTGTGTTTAAAGTCCTGTGGGGGAAAAAAAAAAATCATTATTATGTGAACATGACAACAAATCACATATCACTATGAATAAACCATGACTCCAGATCACTGTAACACACGGTGACATCTAAAACCTGTTTTTGCACTTGTATGAATTTAACAAGTGAGGTATGATGTGTTAATTAGTGAGCTGATGGTAGGCACATTTTGACCCTTGTTGTTGCCCCTTGTTTTCAGTGTTTGAGCTAAGCTACCTTACATTTCTCATGTCAGCAATAAAACTGAATAAGAGTATTTCCAAAATGCTGCACTATTCCTTTAAAAGCCTATAAAGTCCCTGTGCAGATGAGGATTACACAAGCATGTCCTGGATAAATGGAATAAAAGCAACCCCAAATCAAGGTCCGCTGAAAGGCTTTTTTTTGGGGGGGGGGGGGGGCTTTCTGCTGTATTACATTGACTTCATGAGTGGGTGAAATTTGTGCAGTTGTCATGGAGACGGAGGTGTTGACATGTGAGTTCAGTAGCTGTTCAGGTTTCATCCATGAATGTTTTTCATCTGATGAAGACAGCGTGGCTCAGAGCTTTGGAATCAGAGAGCTGAGGTAAATAATATTCTCTAATAGTATTTATTCCATCTTCTCAACAGGCCCCTGAATGCAGCATATCTCCCTATACCCTTGCTATCCCTGCCCCTTTCTCCCCTCGCCCTCCCTCCTCCCCTCCAGCGTTATTCTCTTCCCTCTCCTCCCCCCCAGCTCCCTCCCTTTCCTGCCGGCCTCTCAGCAGAGGATGTGTCAGGGAGGGAGAGTGTGTGTGAGGGAAAAGAGGAAAGCCGTCAGTAGAATGGATATGTGCCCTCTCTCCTCCACCCTTTCTTCTCCTTCTTCTTCTTTTTCTCCTTTGTCCCATATCTGTCTTTCTTCACCCTCCTCTGCCAGCGCTGCACCCTGGGCCCCCTCAGTGCCTGCCCTCGGGGAAAAGGAGACTCGTCGGGTGGACGGGTGGCTGAAAACTGAACTTCAATGTCAGCAGGGGATCAGAAGAATGGTGGTGACAAACCAGAAGGTAACAGGACACACACACGCTGGACACACATGCAGACACACACTGTTTGCCTGTTGACAACATTGCCGAAAGGCCAACACCCAAATAAAGCTGTGCATGGTGTTGCTTGTCTATCCAATAAATGAATGAACTCTTCAAATCGAACCATTCGAGTGAGGTCAGGATAGGCCAGTCAGGACGGGATGAAGTCCATTTAGTAGCTGTTCTGGAGCTTTCATCCATATCATATGATCTTCATCAGCAGAGTTTCACAGCAGCAACTAAATGAACCAGGTGGTGAGATTTTCTCAAGTGCTGGGCTCCAAAGTGAAGAATGAACTCTGAGTGTCAGCAATTTCAAATACATTACAACCCTCACAAAGAATGAAGAAAATTTTATATCATGATCCTTGAGAGGAAAATGATCCAATTTGAAGGGACAGTCTAGCATTTTAGTGTTGCACGTCCATAAAGTTGGATTTGGGAGAGACAGATTAACAAAAGATGCAGCAGAGCCTGAGGTTTGCTGACTCTTAGTCTCTGGGTCAAGCGCCATAAAACATAGATCCCACACTTCCCATACTGCAACTCAGTGGCATCTTTTGTGTTCCCTGTGAATAGTATACTGACATAAACATAAATGAAGAAACAGTGGAATGCCCTTTTAAAGACACCAAATATAGAAAAGCTGTCAGGAGTCGGGGTCTGTTTGTTGTGTTGCCATCAGTAATTCTCCACCATGCACCATCATGACCAGAGAGTCTGCTGGTTTCCATACCAACCCACCACCACTACAGCAGCATTATAGTGCGGTAATCGGGAGTAACTGCAGTATTGTCCTCTGTGCAGTTGCGTTTTTCAGTGTGCTGTTGCAGCAGCAGCAGCTTACATGACACTCACCACTTTCCTGAGCATTAGCTCTATGGTTTATTGTTTGGCAGAGTTGCTGATGATGATGTTTCAGTGCTCAGATTTAGTCTCGGTTGGAGATAGCAGAGTGTCCCATGACCTCCTCTGAGACACAGACAGCCCTGTTTGTGTAATTGAGACATCCAAACACACGCACACATACAGGGTATGACTATACTTGCCAGGACCTCTCACTGACAAAACCTGAGCTTTCAGTGACACATGCTTCATCTCTGGCTGTTAGAAGGTCATTATCTGAACACAATCAACTGAACTTTCAACCCTGCAGTCACAGAGAGGCTCAATGCTGGTGAGCACGCACAGCAAATTACTCTCTGCTGAGTCACTAACCAGCACATTATTCTATTAGGACCAATTAAGATGTGTGATTCAAATGGAAGCGCTGTCACATGACTCTGGTTCCTGCACAGCTGCAAGTCCAGCTAACTAACCAACAGATGAGAAATGATATCCTGCTCACCTGACTGCTCGGCTGACAACAGAGCTTCACTTCTCTCTGCTGTAAAAAGATGCTCTCCATTACGGTGCAAAGAAATGTTTGGCTCAGACCGTGCAGCTTCTAACATTCCCAAACATCAATACTTCGCTCGAGATTGTCTCTTTTCATGGATGATATGTTTGATAGCTCATCAGTCAATGATGAAAGCATGAAAGAGCTGGGAGGACATTAGGGGATAATATCTTGATTGGGAGATGTAACAAAATCAGGATGTACTTTTCTTGAGCTGGAAAATGGGAAACAGATTTTTCAAAACATTAAATAATGCAATGCATAATGGAAAATAAACATTTCTTGGAGACAGAGCTGGTGTGGAGACAGAGATAATGACACTGGTGAGTAAGTTAAACCTCATTTGGCAGATAATTGGGCCAGTTTTCTGTCAAAGAGAAGGATGTGCCTTGGTTTCAAAATTCAGTTTCCTCCTCCTCTGGTTGCACTGCTTGAGAAAATTGTTCAGCTGAGGTGGTAAACCACCCAGATCCTGAAGTGTCTTAATGAGAGCTGAGTCCACGCTGCTGCATATATTGTACTATTTGTATGATCAGGCTGTTCAATCTACACAAGTCTGAGTGTGGTCTTGGTTCTCTCTCGAACTCATAATGTGATGCAGCTGCACTGCTTTTTCCAAAATGTGTCTGCTACGTGTGTTTACAACAAACAGAAAAAGAACATAATGTGTCAGGCCTCCAGCCAAACTAAGTCTTGAGTGTTGGCGCACTGACATATTTTCAAACAATAAAATTCTTTATCATTTGTGGAAATCCCACAGAACTGCTTCATCATGTCACTCCTTCCTCGTGTTCTGTCTGTTTCTCCATCAGAGACGGTGCCAGTGGCGGAGGTATGGCCGGAGGTGGAGAGGGCTGAGCGTTTGGCCCGCGGCGCTGCCCTGAAGTGGGCGTCAGGTGTTTTCTGTCAACCTGAGCATCTGGAGCGCCTGACCCAGTACAGGAAGAGAGAGAGTCAGAGAACCACCTCCATACACACCAGACTCAAGGTGACCCATCAAAACACGCATGCATGATCCAATATGACCTCAGTTTACTGAACGGTCTCCTAAATGGTTGCAGCCCTGCACTTAAGCAGACATTGTTGCTCTTAGTCATCAGTGGGAATCAATAGTAATCACTGTGCTGCTGCATGTTACTGCTGTTTTCCTCACAGTCCATGGTCCAGTCGTACCTGGAGGGGGTTGGCTGGGGTCTGGAGCAGCTCCGGGAGGCCAGGGCCGAGCTGAGGGAGGTGTCGCACGCTTTGAAGAAAGCAGGGCTGGACTCCACTGGAAACACAGAGGGGGTGAAGTCTCTGGAGAGGCTGAGAGAAGTGTCAGTCAACCACTGTCAGCTCCTCGCTGCCGTCAGCAACCTGCCAAGACTTTACTCGGGTGCGATGCTGCTTTGCAGACATACAGGCCTGAAGTCATTCATTCATAATGAATTCACTTTAATTTTTAATTTTAAAAAAAATTCTAATTTCTTGTATACAGATGAAAATGTTTCAGTGCTTTTTTGAGACTATAATTCATTTTTGTTTCTAACAGTGTAGGCCATGTCTTGTCATGATCAGGAGCTAAAGGGCACTTGTTTTTTTCTGGAAACTAAAATACACAACGTCATCCTTGAACAGACCGAGTGGCAGCAAAAGGTTATGGCATAAATAACTTCCCCTCCTCCTCCCTTCCTTGGCCTTTGCAGTGCGAAGCATGGTTTTGGAGACTGAGCGTCTGGTGGAGTCCCGGCGGCTCCTGGAGGCCCACGCCCGGCTGATGGATCTGGAGCATTGGCAGGACGACATCCTCTGGCAGCTCCACGGGGCAGCTGGGACAGCAGGAAGTGCACTCAGCACAGAAGACCAGGAACTGGTGACCAAATATTTCTCTGGTGTTGGGAAACTGGTAGACGCCCTTGGTGAGGAGATCTGACAGATACAGACAGCTTCACGGTTTTCAACAGTAACGTCAGTTGAATTAAATTTGTCTAAGTTGGTTAAAGGGATAAAGAAAATACTTTTATTTCTTAAATATAAGGTATTGAGAGAGGATGCAGTAGAGGAATAACAACTGAAAAGATGTTATTGTTTAATCATTGTGATTAATTATTCTTTATGATCAGGGTGTGTAACAAATCATCAGTTTCTCGGCTTGGAGGGAAAATTGGTTCTGCATGCATCTGTGATGTTGCTTTTAATTAGATTATTATGGTGATAATCTTCTCAGTCAAATCCAAATAATTAGATCAAATTCAGACTCGTCCTCTGCTCCAATATGGAGAGCTCAATGAACTTCAAGTTAAAGCTGCATTTTTTCTTCTTCCGCCCACTTGGGGGCAGCAGTCCAAATTGCAAAATGTTATCTGTTTCCACATCCATCCAGGACACACCTCCATAACATGTGCACTCATGTTTGCAGTCATTCACCAACTCCTGAGGATAATAACTCTAACATCTCTTCAGCTGCTGAATGTTCCTCGATGTTCTCCAGCTACAGTAGTTGCTGACGTTGTCCGTCTACTGATGATCACTTCATTCAGGCAAAGAGCTGTGGGCTGTGGTGAGCAGTGCTCTGGCCCTGGCCCGCCAAAACCCCACACCGTTTGTGTCAGCAGTGAGAATAGTGGAGCGGGAGGAGGCCCTGGACCGAGCTTTACTGGAGGAGAGAGGGGGGACCAGAGGCAACGCCAGGCCCCTGCCCCCAGGACGACCTCGCTGCTGGAGAACATGCTTCTTCCAGGTCAGCACCAGCTGACACAAACAAAACACGTCACCTTTTACGAAGTTTCTCCTTTTTAAATGTCTAAATGTGTGTTAATGTGTGTCCTCTGTCACATTAACTTTCTTTCAGGTACTAGAGGAGGCGGTTTCTGCACGCTTTCGCAGCGTTTCTTACCTGCACACACGTGGCCCGGGTCTGGCAGGCCACCTCTCTGCTCTCCAGCATGGTATCATGGCTGACCTGGCCACTGTACGCCACCTGCTGGAGCACTGTGTCCCATCACACTACCGGCTGACAGGAGCCTACCTGAGGGCCAGCCACCACTGTTTACATGCTCACCTGGCACAGGTCAGTGATGTGAGAGAAATGGACCAATGCTGCACCATGTTTAGCTTTTATGTACTCCTCACTATGTAGACCGCAAATTAGAGATTATTACAGGGACTTTCATTTTCTGCCTTACATGACTATAGTTTACATATAATGCAGTAAGAGCCATGAGACTTAAATACAGGGACTGTACTAAATAGATAAATACTTGTACCTTTAATCAGCAGTTACTTTCTCTATGGCAATCACCAACTGGAGTTTGAAGATTCATCATAAATGAATTGAATCAACAGTTTTCAAACTGGTGTCGACCTCACTGTGCACATGTAAGTGAAACTTGTGGCCTAGGTTAGCAGCTGGGACCTGGAGAGTGGTGAAATCTTTGCTGTGCTCAACTGGGTGCTACACATCTACAACAGGTGAGCTCCATGACCCGCACAGACTCTGTATGTTATCCTTCATCCGTCTGTCTGCATGTGGCTCTTTGTGCTTCAGGTTAGTTCATGTAATGTGTAGCTAAATTTACATTCAGGATCATCTAACTTTGGATTTGAGGTAACTCAAATCACAAACCTGAACATCACTTTGGCTCAGCAGGATAGGACTGTGTTGGACATTGTTAACTACTAAAAGCTCAGAGTCTGACAGTCTTGGTTTGGCAGCCCAGACATGATGGGTCATCCAGAGCTGGTGGCTGAGATGGAGAGAGAAGAACTAGGACCTCTCATCTCCAGCGAGGGACTGGAGCAGCTGCAGAACAAATATGTGCAGAGTGTTCGAGTGAGTCGACCCCAAAATTGTTCTTGGAAACTGAATTAAAAATGCATTATCGTGTCCAGATACATAGAACCAAACATTTCTGTTAGTCAACCATCATGTAACATATTCCAACATCTTGTCGATGAAGATCTATCATTTTGTTTGAACAGATTAGGGACATGTTGACTACCTATTGAAATTTCAGTTCATAGCTGTAAACGTTGGGAGTATTGAAGCTGAATGTGTAGGAACCCTGTAAAGAGGGCTTTGACATCTGGAGGAGCAGCATGGTACATTCATTGTGTGTGTCCATGTTATTGCTGTTACAGAAGAGTGTATCAGAGTGGATGCACAAAGCTCTACAGGTGGAGCTGCAAGACTGGCAGAGAGACCAGGAGCCAGATACAGACCATGAAGGTTTCTACCAGACCAGCCTGCCCACGATTATCACGCAGGTAAACAAGCCATACAGATATGCAGCCATGTGCTCGAGTGCTTTGGAGTTTTCTCTGGTCGCAGGCTGTGGCAGTGACAAGTGGCCAAGATGGCTCCACTCCCTGGAGATACTGTTTGTAATGACATTATGTGCTTCAAATTGAATTCAATTTACTTCTCCTTATACAAGTTCTTGAAGCCCTTTAATCACTTTTTCAGTGTCCTGACACCTAAACATTGGTGCCTGGTGGTGTGTCGTATCATACCATGTGTTTTGTGTGGATGTCTTTCTTTGTTTGTTTGTGGGACTGTGGTAGATGCTGGAGGAGAATGCCCGGGTGGCTCTAATGATTGGAGTATCTCTTCGAGATCAGACTATCCAGATGGGACTGTATGAGATGGAGAACCTCTTGAACAGGTTTGTATCTGTGCAATTTGCCCTTCCAGCTGCCTGTCAGGCATTTCACTGTCAGCGTTCACCTTCACCTCCATTCCTTCACGTCACAGGTTTCGAGAAGCTCTGGTGGAATTTGGGAAGGAGCACCGCAGGGATCTGAGCAACAACAAAAACAAGTTCTACCTCCACTATCTGCTGGCCTCCATCAGCAACTGCATCATCCTCAAGTGAGATACTGGCAGAGTGGTGGTGAATGACCGCTGGCAAAGCTTTCAGTGCTTTATCACACAAATGTTTGGACTTTTTTTTCCACTAGAGGGACTCAGAATAGGTTAATGTCATGTCTGTAAGCATGGCAAGTGTTGTGGCAATGATGTGAGAGCTGTGCGCTACTCAAAAAGAGCCAATTCATACTGTAAATAACACAGAACTGTTTCCATAGTTGGACAAAAGCTTTTCATCCACAGACGCTAATTACAGAGACACCTGATATTCTTTTTTAATCTGACAATTTATCATCCCACACTTCTAAACATTTACAGTCATTTTGTGCCTCTCACAAATGAATGGGAGCCGTAGCTTTTAGCTTGCACATTGTGTTTGATGCAGAAAGTCCACAGAGAGCCTGCAGCAGCAGCAGTCGTCCCGCTCGGCAGGGCAGTTCTCTCGGACTCCTCCCAACCCTCTGGCAGCTCTGGACCGGGCGGTGAGACGGGCCTGTCGCCTGGTGATGGATCAGCTCCTGCTGGACCTTCAGCCTTTCCTCCCAGGCCTGCTGACCCGACCCTGGCTGGTCCAGGGAGATCCCACCCCCAAGCTCTGCAGCGTCCTGGAGCGTCACCTGGAGCTGTACAGCCGGGTTCGACCACCCTGCCGACAGGTCACAGCTTTGCTCTCTTTCTGTCCCTGTTGTGCAGATGGTAGGATGAAGTATAATATTCATACTTGTCTTCAATCTGATTTCCAGGCATTTGAGTTTAGGTCAAATTTACAGGAAACGTAGTCAGGCAGCATCCTTCATATCCCTAAAATGACACTGATCGTTATTTTGATTTATTCTTTGCTACAGGTGTCTCACTCTTATTAATCTATTGTGTTCATTTTTGTGTACATGTTAAACTCAGAGAATACTGGTTCACTGGCCAAAGTGACATAATAAAGGTTATCATTCAGACTCAATCTCTTCACATAAATACATTAAACACACTGTTGTGTACAGTAGCGCCCTGGGTCTTTTCTCTCCAAAACAGTTTGTGCAGCGGTACATCCACACTGCAGCTGCGTGCCTCCTTGTCCTCTCATCGCTCTGACCTTGTCTGCGTGCTCGACTTTGCCGCTGAATCTTATTTTGTGTACACAGCGTCTGCAGGAGGAGGCCCAGTGGCTGATGGTGGTGGAGTATGCCCGGGCTCTGATGCAGAAGAGGCTGGTGTGTCGCAGCGCCGAGGATAGAAGGCAGCTCAGCCAGCAGATGGTTCAGGACGACCAGCAGTTTAGAGACATCTTCCACGGCCTGGTGAGGAGGACCTGACTTTTGCTGTCATGCCTCAGAAAAGTTCATTAATGTACTTGAACACTTTGCAGTACTGCCACTATAATATGAGAAGTCATTGCAGTAGCAGTACTAGCATCCTGTAGTTTAGTTACAGTATTTTAGTGTCCCATCATCATGGTTTAAAAGCCATTTGAATCAATAAAACACTACATACTCAAGAAAATAAAATGTTTGAAATGGAAACTTTTCCACAAACTATTAACCAATAAGCGCTTCACTCAAATGTACTGGTGTCTGTCTGCATTCAAAGTCCCACATCAGTCAAACTTGTGTGTCTGCAGGAGGGTGAGGGCTCAGTACCTGAAGTGAATCCTTTGGCTTTACTACCCGTCCTGGCTGACTTTATCCGACTGAAAGACCCTGGCATGCTCACTCTGGAGGTTTCTGGACTCGCAGCCAAATACCCCGATATCAGGTAGTCTGACCTATATATAATTCATTATTTTATTGTTTAATACCAACAGTTTTGTTCACAAAATGGTTATTTCTAAGAGTCTTATGCCAAAAGTAGTGCCAATCATGAATGTTTAATGACCCACCAAGGCATTGTACCTTCATGTTTTCCTGTTCCCTCAGTGAAGAGCATGTCTCTGTACTGCTGGACATCCGTGGTGATGTGTCCAGGGACGTCAGAGGGGCTGTACTGGACTTGCTGGAGCAGAGCGCCCCCCCTCTGCCCGCAGGATACCGGCCCATCTTCACTGACATCCTGGTGCCTCCTTCCACCATGGCCTTCTGTCTGCCCACTGCCAAGTGTGCATGACAGGGACTGAAAGCGCATCTTGAACGCAGACTTTAACATTTTTAACAGGAAAATATGCAGGACCAATCAGACAAATGTTGGTGAATCTGTTCTCACTGAGTTGTTTCAACCTGTGTTCAATTCTGCCACTCGTTATTTATCTAGGGAGCAACAACTGAGCTCCTTGTTTCTTCCTTAGCGCCATCTTGCTTCATACTCATGTTACACGTATGATTCATACCGGGAGCTGCCCAGTGCCACCATCACAGACTCATTTGTTGCCCATAGAAGAATGCTAACGGTCGGATCTGTTGGGATGGGACTAACGCTGGGACATTTTAATTTCCTTCACCCAGAAATTTGCCAGGGATTTGAGCTGGTGACTTGCCGGTTCAGGTCTAACTTCAGCTGAAACTCATTTGTTTGGTAAAATCCTGAATCTAAGAGCCACTGTGGCCAAATTGGTTATGAGTGGTAAAATCATATCCTTTACCCCACCACAGCTTGTTGTCATGTCTCTCAGTGATTTATGAGACTTGGAACAAGCTTGACTGTTTTGAACATTTTCTATTTCATTCAGGAAGACTTTAACATGATGTCAGTAAACTACACACGGCCCTCTCTGTGTGTCAGCTTTGCTGGTGCATGAGGTTATCAAATGGACGATGCAGCTTTAAAGGGTCAGCTCACTTTTAAGTAAAAACAGATTTCATTGACATTACTTTCTACTGAATAAATGCTTTGAATCAAACAGTAAAAATCCTTTCAACCTCACTGTATTTGGGTGGCAGCATTTTCGAGACAGATATCTCAAAACCTCAGCGCACAAAGCCAGAAGGATTTGCATGGCTTATGGGATTTTAAATTGGCCAGTCAATAAGTAGATATGATGGAATGCAAACATAAAATCAACAATAAAATAATGGTCACAACATGGAGAACTAAAAAGATGAAGCATCTGAATGGTTGTTCTGCAGTATGAAACAGATGAAAGTAGATTTATTAGTTGCAACATACGGTATATGGCTTTTTAGAGTCTTATTAAAGCATTATCGCATTACAGTGTGGACTTTAAAGACAAAACATGGTTTTCAGTGAGTGCTCCAGCACTGTGATGCATCCTACCTGAGGAACTGAGGCTGCTAATTCATTCCTTTAGAATCCTTTCTTCATTAACTTTTCTTCATGTGTTTGTTATTTTGTCCAATTGTGCCATGTATTTTGTTGATATTGTGTGTTTTTCATGTTTTTTTTATGTATTTATTGTATTTATGTATTACTTTTCAGTTTCCTTTGGAGCAGTGTTTCCTTTTGTTATTTCAAAGGATAGTTCCCATGTTCTGGCTTAATGCCAACCTCTAAAGCACAGTGTAAGCTCTGTCACATAAATGCTTCAATAAATGCTTCAACTTTGGTCTTTTATCATGACTGTCTGCCTTTTCATATTTTGCCTATTCATATAAAGTTAAAAAAGCATCCATATACAGTTCATAATATTCATACTGTTGCTATTATAATTGAAAAAATATAAAAAAAGTGCATTGGGTTCTGTTCACTTTCTGTTTAATAAAGGCAAAAAAAATCAGTTAGAGTAAAAAAAAAAAAATGCTAGTCACGTGATCCAAGGAGTCGGTGACGTCGCCGGCAAAGATGGCCGCTTCCGTAGAGGCAACGCTGCCACTATAACCAGGTTTACTGTTAGACTTGTGTGGAATATTCCAGAGAAAACAGCTTGTAGTTAGCGGAGTGTCGGAGCAGTGGTGGCAGAGATGAAGACCTTCTGTGGAAGAGCCAACCCGAGCACGGGAGCCATAGACTGGGTGGAGGAGAGCGAGGAGTACGACTACCACCAGGAGATAGCCAGGTAGCTCCGAGCCTAGCATCGCAGCATGGGGAGAGGCTGCACTCGGGTTCACGTTGCCTTGTTGTTGTTGTTATTGTCTTTAAGTTGTCATGTCATGTATGCCGAAGGGAAGAGTTGTGGTTACAAATCCATAAAAAACATTATTTTCCACAGAGTGTGTACGTTTGTCAACAAGCAAGCCAACTTTATTTTGACATTTTTATGTGTGACACCCTGCGTCCTGTCCTGACAAGATCATTCAGACTACTATGCTGCTGTACATGTGTGAATGTTTTTGGAGTTTTAAAAAAGTGGCTTGTCATTTTTTTTTGGACATGAACAAACATTTCTGAGAGCGACTCCACCATTCGTCCATCTGAATCTGCTGTCCTGTGATCATGTTTATCTTTCAGGTCCTGTTATGCAGATATGCTTCATGACCATGACAGGGTGAGTGTGGACATCCACCTCTGCTGAAACACTTCCTAAACAGTCTGATGTGGCCTGTGTGCCTAACGCAGCTTCGTTTTCTGTGGTGATGTACTCATGTCAAAGTAAAGTATTTTTCTTATGAAATATTATGTGGCTATTGTATGACAGGGTGCTTTCTGTAGTTATATGTTTTCACAGGGTAGCAAAAATCTGCACATGCATAAAAAGTCTGTAATTTCATTTGGTTTGAGGCATTAAACCAGAATCTTTCTGAGTTAAAATAAAAGGCTGTGAAGTGTTTGAAGGAGAAAACATCACTGATTAGCCATCAAACTGACTTTGAACGTCTCAGTGGAGCCTCCTCGCTCTTCTCCGGCACTGACGCCACTGATGTGCTTTCCACCTCCAGAATGTGAAGTACTACCAGGGCATCCGGGCAGCCGTAGCCAGAGTAAAGGCTCGTGGCGAGAAGGTCATCGTCCTGGACATCGGGACGGGAACAGGCCTCCTGTCCATGATGGCTGTCACTGCCGGAGCTGACTTCTGCTATGCTGTGGAGGTAGAGATGCTCCTCCTCCTCTTTAAAGAGTCACTTAACACCAGGCTGAAAAGCAGTGATTTATAGTTTCAGGCCTGTTTCACCTCTGTCTGTTGCACCTGTAACAGCCATTAGTGATGTCACCAAGTTAAACCAGTGGAGGTCAGAAAAATAAGATTTTCAGGTGGTTTTAAGTTACTCTTTGGTTTGTACAACAACAGAATTTAGATGTTGTTAAAGGAGATGGGGACTTCTTTGATGCTCTTTAAGCAATGTACTCTCAGTATTTTGTTAACAGTTTTAACAACTTCTGGTTCAGAAGTTTGGGGTATTTTGTCCCACACTGTAGACACACCTGTACATTATTGGTGGCACTCTGCATCTGTGTCTTAATTACATACTGCACACAAATTCCACTCATATTTTTAGTCTGCTGGATCATCACTGTGACATGATTGGACATTAGAGCTGTTTTTTGCCTTGATAAATTAGTTAAATTATCAGAATTGTTTTGGATTAAATCGTCAAATCGATTCTGTCGATCTACTTGTGGCCAGTTGATCAATCAGCCAATCGTTTCAGCACTAACAGACATCAAGGTTTTCACTGGAGGACTTTTCTGTCTTGTCACTGTAAACGCAAGTCAATCTCAAACCACAGAAGTGATGCAGCCTCAGGCGTCGTCTCGGTTTTTCCTTTGTGTGTCCGCAGGTTTTTAAGCCCATGGCCGAGGCGGCACAGTGCATTGTGGAGAAGAACGGCTTCTCTGAGAAGATCAAGATTATTAACAGACACTCCACTGATGTCACTGTGGGGCCAGGTCAGAGAGAGTCACACACACACACACACACACACACACAGCTGCAGTGTATGGATATAGGTGTCGGTTCATTGGTGAAGCTGCAGACATCGGTGATTTTCTCTGTGAACTGGTGTCCTGAGAGAAGAGCGTGGCGTTTGTTCCTGTGCCTGTGCTGATGAGACTGTGTGTTGTGTTTGTTATTGAATACAGATGGCGATATGCAAATGAAGGCCAATGTTCTGATCACAGAACTGTTTGATACAGAGCTGATAGGTGAAGGAGCCCTGCCCAGCTATGAACATGCTCACCAGAATCTAGTCCAGGTGCGTGTGTGTGTATTTATATACGACCCTGTTTGCATGCAGCATGAATATATAATCTATATAATCCCAGCTGGTGGTCTGATCCGTCTCCAGGAGGGCTGCGAGGCCGTTCCTCACCGGGCCACCGTCTACGCCCAGCTGGTGGAGTCGGAGCTGCTGTGGAGCTGGGCTCAGCTGCAGCCGGTGGAGGTGGAGGGGGCCCGTCTGGTCCCGCCTCCTGACGTGAGCCGCTGTGCTGGAGCTCATTCGGTGTGTGACATCCAGCTGAGCCAGGTGTCTCCTCTCAGCTTCACCCCGCTGGGTCCCCTCTGCACCATGTTCAGGTATGAGCGAGGAACGCGTTCTCCTCTGTTGTTTCTCTCAACATCGGTTTTGCACGTTCTTGCTCACCCTCCCTCTGCACTCCCTCCTTCCCTCTCAGTGTGGATTTCAGCAAGCCGGTAAGCAGCGCGTTCCAGTCCCACTCCTCCCAGTTTGTGGCTCAGTCTGGAGGTCGAGCCCAGGTCGTCCTGTCCTGGTGGGACCTCGACATGGACCCCAGTGGAAGCATTGTGTGCACCATGGCTCCCAGCTGGATGTACCCACAGCCAAAGATGGCTCCAGTGAGTTATAGGACACGATGTCGTGATGGTCTGTGTTCGGCTCCCATCAGCCCCTGCTGATCTCTGCGGTGTGTTTTAGTGGCGGGACCACTGGATGCAGAGTGTCTACTTCCTGTCTGTGGAGAGGCAGGTGACAGAAGGAGAGGAGCTGAGTCTCACTGTCTGCCATGATGACTACAGTCTGTGGTACAGGCTGCGGTCTCACAGGTAACTACTCAGAGACAGTGTACTCTGTATTTACAGAAACTGCAATACTGGTTTTGGAAATCCAGTGAGACAAGCTCTCCAAGCACTTGTATCACATATTCCTCCTTCCATTTGCCATTGCATTGACATTTGGGATATGGGATCAGACTTCATATGGTAATATAGGCCCAGTGATGGCTTGACTCTGCAGAGGCGGGGCATCAGGAATGATAATGAGTGCTGTCAGGTCTGATGTGTGGTCTGCCGTGTCCGTCTGCCAAGTCATGGTAAGAGTGTGTGACTGTGATCACCTCATCTGTCGCAGTGACCATCTCAAGAGAGGAAAATACAGTGTTGTCTGATCCTGGCATTAAGCTGTGGCGTTAAATGGCCTTTGCAGTGATTCAGTCCGTCCAAACACAAGCATGTTTCTGACAGAAAGAACAGCTCTCTGAACGTTTCCCTGTTCTCAAAGTGTGTTTAGATTGGTGGGAAGAACATGTTTGCCTTGTTTTATTCCTGAAATCACTCATCAAATCACAAAACTGTTGATAAGTGTGGAAGTCCAACCTGAGGAGGAAAAGGAAATCTTCCCTAGAACATAAAAGTACACTGATCTGAGCTGAATAAAGATCAGCGTTAATGCCACAAACACAGATAGTTCTGGTGTCAGCGTCTCATTGCGGCTCCACAAAGCATAAACGTTCTCACTGTTGTGCGTTGATGTCCTCAGCCAACAGGACCCGCAGACTGACGCTCGTCTCTCTCGGCCGTGTTGTACGTGCCAGGCTCACCTGGTCTGGACTCGGCCTCGCTTCGGTGAGCTCAACGACAGGCGGCGCACGGAGAGCTACGTCAGCGCGCTGCGCAGTGTGAGTGACGGCCGGCCAGCCTCTGACCTGTCGGTGAATGAATGCATGTGACTGTAATCTGATTACTGGCTGTGTTGACTTCAGGCTCTGAGGGAGGACAGCGTGTGTCTCGACGTCAGCGATGGAAGTCTGCTCCCTGTGTTTGCTCACATGCTCGGAGCAAAAAAGGTACTTCACTTTGACCGTGTGTCCAAACCAAACGCCATCACACTGTTACTGACTTGTCTTTTTATTCTCTTGGCGTCTGCTCAGGTCTACAGTTTGGAAACCTCCAGAATGTCCAAACAGGTTATTGAGCAGGTAAATTAGAGAACTATTAAATGTATGTTTGAGAAAATGTCCGATGATCTTTGATATTTTCACAGCTTTAGGTTATCAAAACAACAGTTTAAGAAGTGCTGATGCTACACATTTTCCTCTGCAGATGCTGGAAGCCAACTCGATGAAAGGAGCTGTTGAGCTGCTGGAGATCAGGCCTGAACAGCTGACCACTAATGATCTAGGAGGGGAACAGGTACTTTGGACCAAGACGTCAGTGATGTGCACTGCTGTCTGCCACCCTGCCTTTTCTGATTAGGTGTTGGCAAAGTTGGAAAGCACATTTTAAAGACTTTAGACAATTAGAACATCAATAATTGATACAATCATTGTTCAGATTAACTGTATGTGTTATTAGTATTGTGTTTACAAGCTGTTCTCCTTCCCCCAACTGGCCAACAATCCACTAATACTGCTTTAACGTACAGATCTCAGTGCTGATGAGTGAACCGTACTTCAGCACCAGCCTGCTGCCCTGGCACTCCCTGTTCTTCTGGTACTGTCGGACCGCCCTGGCGAGCCTTCTCCAGCCCAACGCCACCATCCTGCCCTGCTCTGCCACGCTTCACATGGTGGCTGTAGAGTTCCAGGTGAGACAGATGGGAATGTTTTCATACATATATGTGTGTTTTAATTACCTTAAACTTTTAAAAAGAAAGCGTTGAGAAGCTAACATACACTGCTCAAAACAATGAAGGGAACACTTAATCGTCGCAGTATAACACCAAGTCAGTTAAGCTTCAGGGTTATCAATCTGTCCATTTAGGAAGCACAATTGATTGTGACTCAGTTCCACCTGCTGTGGTGCAAATCAAAGTGACATCAGGTGCAATGGAGAGGCAAAAGCAACACAACCCCCACAAAGAGAACGGCTCTGCATGTGGTGGCCACCGACAGTTGTTCTGTCCTTTTCCTTCCTCACTGATTCTTCTCTAGTTTCGAGTTCTGTTAGTGTCCTTGTCATTACTGGTAGCATGAGGCGGTACCTGCAGCCCAGTCAGGCTGCAGAGGTCGTCCAGCTCCTCCAGGATGACACATCCCTACGTGCAGGTGCAAGGAGGTTTGCTCTGCCTCCCAGCACAGTCTCAAGAGCATGGAGGAGATACAAGGAGACCGGCTGCTACACAAGGAGAGGTCAGGCCAGGGCTGTAGAGCAGGACCAGTATCTGCTCCTCTGTGCGAGGAGGAACAGGAGGAGCAATGCCAGAGCCCTACAAAATGACCTCCAGACCAAACTGTCAGAAACAGACTCCATGAGGGTGGCATGAGGGCCCAGTGTTCTCTAGCGGGACCTGTGCTCGCAGCCCAGCATCATGCAGCTTGATTGGCATTCGCCAGAGAACACCAGAATTGGCAGGTCCGCCACTGACAGATGATTCGTCCGTCATGATCTGATGTGCGATTTAAGCGTTCCCTTCATTGTTTTGAGCAGTGTTTTCCACTCAGGGTATCATTTAACATCCTTAATGCAAAGTTCTGAATAGAGTTGCATTTTGTAACAGTATAGCAGAGTAATAATTATTAAAGGTAAGTCCCTGTTGGATTTCTCTTTTCCTTGTTTGTCAGGATTTGTGGAGGATACGAGCCCCGTGTGGAACATGTGAGGGCTTTGATGTCACACCCATGGATGAAATGGTCCAGGTGAAACTTTATCAGCTTTTACTTCTCGTTTCATCTCCAGGGAACTGAATCATGTTTCCATGAAAGAAAATTCCTAACAGAAGATGAAGATCTACATTAATTTTACTGTATTTAAGTTAAATCTATGACTTTCCCATGTTTCCAAACTCATGTATTTTTATGTCATACTTTTTTTTTTTTTTTTTAAATATCTCACTACATCTTTCGTTCAGAGATCTCTGGATTTCCAGGAGTCGCGTGAGGCGGAGCCCCACCCTCTCTGGGAGTACCCGTGCCGCGCTCTGACCCAGTCCACGGCCGTCATGACCTTTGACTTCACACAATGTCTCCCTCAGAAGCCAATCAGCAGTCAGGGCTCGCTGCCTCTCATAAGGTTATGTTTTTTTTTATTCTGTCAGTATGAGATCAGAGAACCATCTACCAACATAGAAAATCTAGTTTATTCTGAGGTATACAGTACTTACATTTAAGTGTCGTGCTTTGAATGAAAGTGTAGCTGGTTGATTGTGTGACAAGTTCACTCATGAGAATTTATTTTAGGAATCTGAGCAGTCAGACCTTATTCCCTTCCATTCTGAAAAATGTCAGAGACTGATCAGCAGCTGGTTCATACCCCGTTTACACTTAGGGAAAACGCTATGTTCTCATGCGGTTTGGCCGCTTGTTTACACGCAAACAAGAGTTTTTTTTCACAGAAAACGATCATTTTTAAAAACTCCGGCCAAAGTGGAGATTTCTGAAAACGCCAGCTATGTGTTGCTGTGTAAACAGGGTTAAACGGCGTTTTAGGTTCTGAAACGTCACGCAATGCGACTGAAAATACTTAACATCATGTGAGCGACCTATGTTTGCACTCACGCCCATTGGTTTGGCGTAGTTATGAAGCGCTCGACAGCGTATTTATCCGGGTTCATGTAAAGGACAACATTTCTGAAAACAATGTTGTGTGCACGATGTTATTTTGAAAACGGAGGGGCTAAAATATCCGTTTTCCAAAATACCCTGCTACATGTAAATGTAGGGTCAGTGTTTGATGGCCCTGCACACATGAACAGAGGGTTTGGACTGAACTCCCCCTTCACATATTCTCCTTGCCGCGTTGTTAACAGTCTGTTTAAATGTCTGTTTCAGGATTGGTCGATGCCACGGTGTCGCATTGTGGATGGAATATCATCTAACTGATGACATCACTGTCAGTGCAGGTCTGATTGGACCAATCAGTGAGCAGGTCTGTAGCCTCTCCTTAACATATTGATCATCTTTGTACCCTCGAGAGAGAACAGCAGCAATCAACAAATGTTAAATAGCTGCTGATCAGTTTTTCTGAGATTTGCTGTGCCTTCCTTACAGGGGGAGTGTGAGTGGAGTCGACACAGGAAGCAGGGAGTGTATTTTCTCAGGTCACCGTGGGAGAGCTCAGGTGACGGCAGAGCCGCCGTGTCTTACAGCTTCACCTTTGATCCCAGCTCAGGAGACATTAAGATGGACTTCAGCGTCGAGTCTCAGTGATGTGGAGCAATCTGAAGAACAGACTTTTGATGCTTTTACCTCGTCATTATTTGCATTTTGGCCGTTTTGGATGCATATTTAACTTTTGTGGTGCAAGCAGTCTGGTTTTCTTGTTGTGACTGAAGCTGCCGTAACTCAAAATAATGTGACCGTTATATCACCAAAACTGACAAGAATACAATGTTTTAAGACGGTGGGGCACAAAAATGTCCACCACATAAACAACAGAATGTTACCAATGATTAATATTTGTAATTCATATTAATGGATCCCTATGAAGCAATTCTACAATAAATAATCACATCAAAAGTGGATGTGACTGACTGACTAATGGATGTTCAGTGAAATTAGGGATGCAAAATGGTATGTTTTTAAGTAACCTATCGGGGTCACCACAGCAAAGAATCTGAAGTCTATTGTGTACCAGAGGTGACCAACAGCTTTTGTGAATTAACGGGTCAGCCGTCTAACAAAGCCAAATGTGTTGTTACAGAAGTGTTTTCTAAAGTTTTATATTGGTCGTCCAGTGTTTTGGTATCTTTCTCATCAAGTTTCCATGAAGGAAGATCTCTTTGCAGAACAGGCTGCAGGGACGAGCGGGGCGGTGACATCACTGCTGAGCTCTTCCTACCTCAGATTATTTCAAAGACTTAATGTTGGACACGTTTTGTGTTCACTGAGAAGTGCTCATTGTCGTTTGTGGTCCTGATATCCCAACAGTGATGGAGTAACGTACTGATGTATACAGTGAAATAAATGGGATGCTATAACAAGTGTCGCTTTAGTTTGTTGTATTAAAATAAAACACAAACAAAACATGTTTCATTTGCAAATTATTTGCCTATATATACATAAATAAGCTTGAATTGGACAGTTTATACACCGTGTGTATGGACCTCTGTGCCTAAATTGTACTGGTGAACCTTATGTAGGTTTAAACATGTCAGTGGTGAAATGTAACTAGAATTCAAATGAAAAGAACAAACACATGCACTTCAGTTATTTTAAATATTTCCTTGAAACCCTCAAGGTAATTCTCACACAGTCATTGGCATAACTGACAACAGCAGTCACTTTTTTAAACTTCATTCAAATTTCACTCTTGCTCACTGTCAAACCTGCATTGCAAAACTCTCAAATTAAACTCTCGAGCCAACATGACTCCCTATTTCTGCTACACGAAGGCGACACAATCATGACATCAGAAACGAGATGATGTATGGTGTGATTTCTAACTATAAAACCCATCAAACAGAAGCCATGTTACTGAGTAGACAGGCAGAAATCCCCATCATATCTGCAATGACGCCAGTGAAAAAGCAGCTTTCAATGCAGTGCTTAGGCAGAGGGGATCATGTCTCTGTGGATGGAAAACAAGGAATGTAATCTTTTGAAGCATGAGCAGTAGGATGTGTGAAATCTAGTACTTCAAGCATCTGTAAGCGTCTTGTTGTCCAGCACAATCTTCTCTCCCGGTTTGAACGCTGGCATCCCCATGTACGGACAGCTGGCACATCGGAACGCGTCACCAAGGTAACACTGCCAGGAATAGAAATGAAAATCATTAAATCATTACTCCCTCGCAGTGTTATCATGTCACGATGATAGGAGAGAGGCTAGAATTACAGCCTCATGGTTGTACACCTCCGCCAACCAGTCAAGTATCAGTTCACCTCCACGTCTGCCCAGACGCGTGATGAAGGTATAAAAGGTATTAAGTGTCTTTTGGGTGAAATGTAAGTTATCACTATACTGGAATGTATAGAAACACGCTGTCTTCACTTAGAGACTATTTCTACAGAGGAGGACAGAGGACGGATGAGAGCTTCATCACATGGTGCAATGACAATCACCTGAAGCTCAATATGAGCAGAACCAATGAGCTTGTGATGGTCTACAATGCTTTAAATATGGATGCTGCTGTAAAGAAGCTACAAACTGTAAAAATGCAACAGGCAGTTTACAAAAATCAAAATATACTCACACTTCCGCATGCAGATTTCGGTAGATCGGCCTTTTGATTTCCTTTACTCTCCTGCTCCAGCTCATCAGCAAGACCACACGTGCTGCACAAACATACAACATATTGAATCATGTTTAAATGCTGTAACAGAAATATGTACATTAAGTACAGCCCAGCTCCTTCTGTTACAGCTGCAATCCAAAGAGCCCCTGACGTGCGATGCTATGGTCTATGGTTTAAATACATTTGTGTGATGACCTCACCAGTTCTTGCAGGCTTTCTTCTTCTTGCCGGCTCCCTCTCCACAGGTGGGTGCTTTAAGAGAAGCTGGGTCGGGTCTCTTCAAGTCATCTTCGTCAAGCAGAGCATCAGAGTCCACCAGATCCTAGAGAGCAGCAGAAGAGACGGGATAAGAGAGACACAGTAAACAGAGCGTAGAGAGACACGTGCATGACAGTCCAAATGTCCTAAAGCAAGACATCTGTGCGGCTCTTAATATGTATGACTGCAATACTGTATGTCAGGTGTTAGGCTGCGGGTCAAGGGTATATGTGTTCCTCCTTCCCGAGCTGCCCACACTGTGTTTAATGAGTCTCTACATTAGGACAGAGAAAGATACAAAATCCATAACTCACCACATCATCATCATCCATGTCGTTGGCCGACAGCATCCACATTTTGACAGTGTTGGGATCGAGAGCAGGTTTCTCTGCTGAAGCCACAGATGTTTGCAAATATTAGCTTTGCATAAACTTTAACAAACTAGATGATTCAACAGCATTTCATCTAACCTGCATCCAAAAAGGTGTGAACAGACAAACGGCTGTGGACAATAATATGCAAACAAGAAAACTGCTTTTGGAAATTTACCTGGCTTGGGCGTCTTTTTCCCGAATGACAGTTTAATCTGGGTGGATGATCCCACCTCAAAGTTGGGCTTGGATGCGGATATGCGGACTCGAGACAGAGTGTTTCCTTGGTAACCAGTGGCGGTCCTGAGGCAGCTCAATGCCTCGGGACTCAGGTCTGATTTATTGACCTGGATGGGGAGAAAGCGAGAGGGCCAAAGAGCCAAAAAGGATTTAACTGGTGCAGAAATTTACCCATATACAAGTAAGATTTAATGGATGTGGCTGACCACGTGATTATGTTTCGCATATTCTTCCCCACAGGGGCTTGTCTTAGATTTGCTCACTCACCTCGGTCACTGACATGAAACCCGACATCTTCAGAGTCGACATCAGCTTCTCGGCAGTCCTCACACTCTGCGTCTCAGTTCCTGGAACATCGAAACAAACACGTCACACACTGTAACACAATCAGTGCACCTTATCACTGCAGCACAGTGACCTGGTGGATAAAGACAAATAAAATAAATTAAATAAAGATTCAGGAGAGGATTCCAGAGGATTTTGTCTGGATTAAACAAAATGCTCTGTAGCATTTCTAGTGCTATTATAGTAACATACGTTAACTCAATCTTGGAAGACATAAAGTTCAAAAATCTTTCCTTTTATCACTTCAAAATCCAAAATAAAAATGCATATCATTGTACCATAAAAGACATCATTTTCAGCCTTCAAACATTCATGTAAAATAGTTTAGACCAAAACTTCTCTCTCTCACCTGTAACTGCTTCATCTAGAACTAGCTTCCCGCCAGGTTTGAGCACTCTGACTAATTCTGCAAGAGTCTCCAAACTGTGGACGGAGGAGTTGTCAGCCAGAAGGCAAGAGAGCACACAGTCGAAGGTGGACGCTGAATGGGAGGCTGAGAAGAGGGGAGGAGGGCAGAGGATCAAGTCACTCCTGACATTTGATTCTTTCCTTCTTCTGTATTATGATTGTCGCAAACACACTTCTCAGCCATACTTTGCGATTCAGTCTAATAAAGCAAGTGTTTTTTACATAGAGGTCTTGCCCAGTGTAAATTAAAATCAGGTGAATGTCACTCACATAGCAATAATCTCTCCATGTTCTCCACCGATACTTTTCCGTCTGCACCAACAATGGCACCCAGCTCCTCTGCATACTGTTTCAGGGCTGCTGGTGCTGAAGGCTGAGCCCAAACCAACAGCACCTTGTCTCCTGCTTTGATTCCAAGGTCTGCCATGACTTCCTGGAGAAAAAGGAAGTTGTTATTGCTGTCTAAAATGTAAACAGGAACTAAATGTGATGATTTGCAAAACATTGAAGCCCCATATTTCATTAACAATAGCACAAAGACAACATATCAAATGTTGACAGTGAGAAATTGCAGGTTTTTTTTAATCATATCCTCATTTAGAGGACAACAAGTTTCAAAAAAGCGGAGAAAAGTTGCAAAACACTGAAAGGAAACACCTGCTGGAACATTTTACAGTGAGTTATGTTAACTGGCAACAGGTTTGTGACATGATTGGGTATAAAAAGAGCCTCCCAGAGAGGCAGAGTCCCTCTGAAGTAAAGCTGGGGAGGGGTGCACTATCCACTGGATAGCTGTGATCTTCATGCCCTCAGATGTCAATGCACTGAAAACAGACACTATCTTTAGTGGACATCACTGCGCAAGCTCAGGAACACTTCCAGAAACCATGGTCTGTGAACACAGTTCATCGCTGCATCCACAAATGCAAGCTGAAACTACTACAAAGACATAAACCAGATCCAGAAACGCTGCCGCCCTCTCTGGTCCTGAGCTCATTTGGGATGGACTGAGGCGAAGTGGAAAATTGTTCTGTGGTCTGATGAGTCAAAATTTGAAATTCTTTTGTTATCCATGCACAGTTCAAAAGCCAACATCGGTGACGGTATGGGGGCATTAGTGTACATGGTTACCAGCACATTTGTGAAGGCACCATTAATATGTGGATGACAAACTTTTCAAGAAGGCCTTGCTTATTGCAAGACAATGCTAAACCACACTCTGCACACATTACAACAGCATGGCTTGAATAGCATAACAGTCCGGGTGCTAAACTGGCCTGCCTGCAGTCCCAACTGTTCACCCAGTGAACATGTCGCATTATGAATCAGACAATTTATACATCAGACAAGAATGAGAAAACATTCCACTTTCTAAATCACTGAAGTTGGTCTCCTCAGTTTCCAAGTTTTGTGAAAAAGTAGAGGTGATGCAACAGAGTGGCAAACTCCTGTCCCAACTTTTCTGAAACATGTTGCTGCCATCAAATTCCAAATAAGGATATAATCTTCATAAACAATGACATTAGTCCGTTTCAACTACATAAGAAGTTGCAGTGTTTCCAGTGTACTTAAAAAGCGGCTTCAGTGTCTGTCTGATGATCTGAAAGAAAAGATGATCCAGCCAGATCAACAGAAAAGAGCCAGCTGTTAACACAATAACGCCACCACCACGATCATAGATGTAAAAGTCATCATAAGAATATGAAGCCCTCTTAACAGTCACGATTATGATCGCCCGTTTCGGCTAAAAAATGTCTCCATAAAACCAGAAGTCAGTCCCATTGAAAAAATTATATGACCTTGAGACTATTATTTTGCTGTCATAACAACAGCACAGCTAGTCGTGTGCAGCTAACAGTTACCCCATTGTAATAATTAGTAGTGTTTAAACATTTTCATAAAAGAAAAAAATCAAAAAATGAATGATATTTTCATGGGAAAACGGCGGACTGGTCTAGAAGCTTCTCTCTACTCCTTCTAGCCCGAGTCATTCCTCTATAACGTTGATACATAATCAATAAATACTATTTATTTCAGCTTTACTTTGAAACTACCAGCGGGTTAACATGACTAACTACTAGTTAAAAGATTAGCTTGTTTGCTGACACTGGTGAAAAGCAAAGGTGAGCGTTACATAAAGCAAACAGCGTGACGCAGAAAACAACGGTGCTTATCAAGTTCATAAGCACGTTGTTAAAACGGGAGAGTCCGGTACACGGCTAGCCACCAATAAAAATATACTCACGTTTTGTATGATTATTCTTAAAGGCTTGCGTTGGTTAAACTAGCTACTGCAATAACACAACAGTTCAAATGTGGAGCTGCCTGTCTGCCGGGCTTCTTCTTCTTCTTCTTCTTCTTCTTCGTCTTCTTCTCCGTCTTCTTCTGTAGTTTGGCAATCCATACGTAGTATAGCTGCCCCCTTCAGTCTGGATAACGTCATTGGTACAAATGTATCCACACTGGTACAAATCAGTGGTGTGGAGGGATTCTAGGAGGGTTTTTTTTTTTTTTTTTCTATTTTTTATTTTACACTATTTATTTTCTCAGGTTCTCCAGGGTTAGGGTTAGGCACTAAGTATGGTTGAGAGATTAAAGACAATTTCCCCTCAGTTCTGCACAGTCTGTATAGTTCCTTTCTTTGAACAGAATAAAAAATTGTGCACTGTAGAAGAACATGTTTTACTGTCTCACTGTGGCCTTACTGACATTTTCCATCAGGATGCCCTTCAGCAAGCTGAACGCACTCTTAAGGCCATAGTGACCCAACTTCGGCCTCAGTAATTGAACTTGATCTGCTTTTCCTCCCCAAGAAGTTAAAGCAATCCTATACATGCATAGTATAGTCATACCTGCCGTTTTTCTTTTTTTCCCCTGACACCCACATGAATCCCACACTGCACGCAGTTTTATTTATTCTGTACACTGACATCCTTATTTCTGTAATCATATCTGGTCTGCCTTGGACTTTCCATCTTGTATTGCCTCTAATTCTGCAAGAGAATCACTACAAATTACCACTGACTTTGTCTTAGCCTGCTCTATCCACCAAAGGGCTCACAGGATTGCCAAAAGCTCCACTGTGTATACTGAAAGCTTATCAGGAAGCATCCACCCTTGCCCTATTTGACAATCCAAGATATAAACCCCAAATTCTACTTTGCCAGTAGTTTGATCTCTCAAACCATTAGTGTAAATGTGAAAGCAGGAGCCCCACAACTTCTTCTGATACTCTATGACCCTCACTGGATCCCCTAGTCTTCCCTCTGATCAAGCTTAGACTATGAAAATACCCCTACTTCACCACAGTGCATTGTGATTATTAAAATCTTCCACCCACAACACTGAGAAACTGATGTTTCCAATTATTTCTTATAGCAATTCCACCTCAAGTCTAGAACTGGTGCCAATTATATATATTAATAACTAATAAACTTTCCCCTCAGAGCTCAATTCTTCATCATCTTTCATTTCTATTATAATACATTTCCTTTGATACTGTATTCCTCATGTGATAAATGTTGCACATGTACATTTCTGTCCACTCTGTCTGCTCTACCACTTATATCCCAGTCTAAGAGCAATTTTAGCCATTCACACTGCAAGTTGAAAATGTAGTAGGCCAAGTATTTTAGGGATAAAAACACACAAAACCCACATACATCCATTTGTTATTGTTGTTCTTTCCATTTATTCCTACAGAAAGAAAGTTTCATGCTTTTCGGACTGATCAGCTGTGGGGTTTTCAGGTCTTAATTTTGTTAGCTTGGTTAGCTTGAGTGTCACAGTCAAGTCGCACTAAAATGACGTAGCTGTGTCTAAAACCGCCTCTAGTGCAGCTAAACATGGCGGCGCTGCTGAGAGGTCTGCGGGCTGGAAGGGCACTCCGGGGGCTGGGCAGCGGTAAGACAGCTGTGTTGTTGTTGTTGTCTCGTGTTAATAATGGACAGCCTGGTAAATTGTTCCTACGCTGTCCATTATTTCGGTTATTTGTCGCATGAAGTGGACACGAGTCAGTGTTGACGTTAGCTAACGTGCCAAAGTCACTTGGCGCAGAAGGTGACCACGGAGGACAGAGCTGGGACAACATTATGTGGGCTGTAGCTATGAACGCAAATAACTAGGCGGCCAGTAGTTGGTTGACATGGTGTTATGGTTTTCTAGACCTCAGTAGTTAAATTTTTCTTTGCATGGTAAACGAGTTCCTGCAGCTGGGGGGCGTCTTCTGTCTGGTTATGCAAGCTATGCTTTCTGTATCACTTAAACCGGCTATATATAGCTTAGAGGTTCTTGCTTGAATGTACAGAAAGTGTTTCTTGCGCTGAATCAGAAGAAGCTATCTTGAATCGGGGCACAGCCAGTGTAGTCCACCATAAATCATACCCCTCTTAATGTCAGTGTTAAACGATTAACATCCCCACAGTTCTGCCAACCTCCACGCTGGTTCATGCTGTAAAATGTGGTTAGAAAGACTAGAAAAGTTCTATATAACCATTGACCGTATTCATTGGGTTTGCAGTGGAACAAAATAGCTGATAGAAAAAAATAAATCTGATCTCACACCACACAGAAATCATACCAATGTACAGCATAATTTTACTGTCACCCTTAGAAGTTGTAGGAAAGAACTGACTATCAGGCACTGCAATGTTTACTCCCATGTGACATTTTGCAGGTTTTAATCGTCCACTGCTCACCTGGCTGAGAAGTTATTTTGGCTCCTCTAGCAACACTTTTAAGTGTAACTTAAAAAAAAAACATCAGCACACTAGAATCTGCAAACTCTATATTAATATATTCACAAGCTTTATATATTCAAGACAGTTTGTCTTGCATGCCTGAAAAAGGTCTGGGGTGCAAGGATTGAATCCCACTCTGAAATTCACACAAAGGTTGCATTAAAAAGCGTCAAGGCTAAAAGTCCTTTTCATTAGTGTCACTGCATCAAATCCACATAAAGTAATCAAGAATTTGAGGCATGTTGCTGCAAGAGGAAAGCTGATGAAAGATGACAGTGAAGGATTGTGTAAGTGGTGGAGAAAGAGCCTGAAGCAACAGCCAGACAGGCCTGCACAGGGTGCAACAGTTCAAACTTACATAAACAAACAAAAACAGCTGTTGAATTTTGGCAGAACTGAAGAATCTTTTGGAAGGATGCATTTAAGGTTTTTGGTAAAACACATTGCTGTTTATGGAAAGGAAAAAATCAAACAAAAAATACAGTCAGACAGGCAGGTGGTTAAGTTTTGCCTCTGCTGCTGGCTTGATACCCTTGAAATGGCGTTGTGGATTTTGGTCAGGCATTTTGGAGCGCATTTTGACCATTCTGGGGTCTCTGTAGAAGATAGTGGCTCTTTCAGCAGGAGAAAGACCCGAAAGCTTCTAGTAAATCAAGTCGAGACTGGTCCAAACTGACAACAAGGAGGTGTATGTTGTTATAATATTGGAAGTCAAATTAAGAATTGTCGAGTCATTTGTGAGTTACTTGAAACAAAGTGCAAGATCTCATGTGAAGTGTTGTTGAACTAAAAGATTAATATAAATGTGGAGGTGTCATCATGTATTTTGGTCACCTTTCCCCCCAACCAAATTCTTTAACAGTGGTGGCTGCACCAACAGCAACAAACCCACAGTGCAGCAGCTTGAGACGAGGCTTCCAGTGTGCAGCAGCGAGGCTTCAGGATGACAAACACCCGTCCTCTTCCTCATCCACAACCTACCATGAGCACTACCAGGCTCACTCTGCCAAACAGGGCACAGCAGCAGCTTCCCAGGAAGACTCAGCGTCTGACCCTGCGGCTGAGGAGGCTTCCAGGCCAAACACCAGGTCAGTCGAGACCCCACCTCACAGGATTTCTACATACTGAAGTTTACAGTTACCTATTCTTCACCTCAACTCATGCGATTTTCTGTCTGTGCTTCATCGGTGCTGAAACTTTTTGTGTGTCTGAGGAAAGTTTCCAGGACCAGGGCGGAGAGCAGGGCGAGGAATACGAAACAGAGGAGCAACTTCAGGCTCGAATCCTGACCGCTGCTCTGGAGTTCGTCCCACAGCACGGCTGGTCGATGGAAGCCATTGCGGCCGGTGCTGAGGTGAGCTGCTGTTGAAATGAAAGGTTTTATGTAAAGGATTTTATTAACTCAAACAGTGTGACAAACACACTCTTGGTCAATTCAGCACACTCAGGACTTTTGCCGCTCAAACCTTACTTGGTCTGGTATGACCAGTAGTTTATGGTGGCTGATGGAGACTGGTGTTAATGTTAGATACATATTGCTGTATCAACAGATATTACTCCTCTCTTGTTCTACTGTTACACAAAAATGACCGTTTTTATATAACGTCACTTGTGACGACAGTGGATGCCGCTCAGCAACAGCTATGTAGTATTGCTTTAAGATACAACAGAAGCATGTCTATAAAGATGTTGACCCATGAACAACCCTCAGTAAAATCACCAGTATCAGTAGTCAAGGATAATAAGAATCAATACATGACGACTTCAGAGATGTAACAGTTAGATGTTATCATGTTCTTTCACATCCTCTGTGACGTAGATGCAGCATATTAGAAGCAATGTGTATGAAAATGATTACAGTTGAAGCATGTACGGCTCCCTGGTGGCCAAGGGCTTCAGACGCAGCCATGAACTGCAAAGTGCCCAGCTTGATTCCAGGTGGGGACCTTTTGGTACAAGTCATCCCACATCTCTCTACCCTCATAATATGTCAGCTTTCTATTGTCCAGTCTCTGATAAAGACATACAAATACCCAAAAGTACTTCAACTAAAAGTCAACTAAGAATAGAAACTAAGTGAGTAGCTAATTTGAGAATGGCTAATGTTGCATTGCCTGTTTGTTTTGTTGTTATTGTTGGTGTGTTGGTACCAGACACTGGGCCTGTCCTCTGCTTCTGCTGGTATGTTCAATAACGGAGCTGGAGACTTGGTCCTACACTTCATTGCTCAGTGCAACTCACAGCTGATAGAAATCCTGGCTGAACAACACAAGCAGGTCCAGCTGGGCCAGGCCGAGTACGTATACACACGCCTGCAGTCTAATTGTACTGTTAAAATGCAAATTTGCTTAACTTTTTACAGCCTTAACCTCAGGTGTTTCATTAAAAAAAGCGTTTACCTTTTCACTTACAAATAGCTGAAGTTGGTCATTTACAGTCAGCTGTTTTGAAGAGCTGTTAAGTCTTTGTTAGAGCTCCAAATGAACTCGAGCAGGTTTCAGCTTTTTGCTTTGACGTCTGTGTTGCAGACAAAAGAAGACTGCTGACTTTCTGAGAGATGCCGTAGAGACCAGACTGAGGATGTACATCCCCTACATTGAATCATGGCCACAGGTAAAGTGAGCATGATGAGCGCGTGGAACAGTTGACCTCTGTGTCTCCCTTCATCTGTTTAATCTCTTTACTGACAGACATTAGGATGGAAGCAGGAACTACATTTGATCCGTGTGTGTGTGTGTGTGTGTGTGTGTGTGTGTGTGTGTGTGTGTGTGTGTGTGTGTGTGTGTGTGTNTGTGTGTGTGTGTGTGTGTGTGTGTGTGTGTGTGTGTGTGTGTGTGTGTGTGTGTGTTCTCAGGCGATGAGCATCCTCCTCCTTCCTCACAACATCCCAGACAGTCTGAAGCACCTCTCCACCCTGGTGGACGACATGTGGTACTACGCCGGAGACCGATCCACAGACGTGAGTGAATCCTATCACCCTCGATCCCCTCCTTCCGCTCCTGATCATACCTTCCTGTCCCCCTTTCATCACCACCCCCACAATATCAGGCCTGCCACCTCCCAGGTTACTCCCCCACCAACACCTGACTGTGTCCTGCTTACACCATGGCTATAGAAAGGACTTCTTACTTATAAGCTGGCGGGTGCCCTTAAAAATGTATGTATGTCTCATCAGAGCTCCAGTCAAAAGTTTAGTCATGTCTTAATCTAAGTGTTTACTCTAAATCCTTACTCTGCTTAGGTTAGGCTGCAAGTAACCAGAGCAAAATAGTCATGATTTTAAGCTGTGCTGGGTTAAGCTATATACTTCCTTACTTGGTAAGATGCCATGGTTTAAGCATGATAATGCACTCTAAATTGTCTTCATATTGGGTAATAATAGAAAGTCCTTTTCACCTCAGTCTCACCCATTATCACTTACAAAGCTGATCTTCTTGTACAGAAGTGGTTGTCAGACAGTCAGTGTGATATCAACTTTAATAAGCGAATGATTGCCATATTTTAATCGAAACATTAATCCTGTTTTCCGCCATATTTTAATGGGAAAAGTGATAAAAAAAATAGTCATAGATACTTAACACAGCACAAATGTTTTGGTTGTCTGTCTCTTTCTATTGCACCCCTTAACACACACTTCCTCATAATGTTGACTGCCAAAATGGTGCAGATTCACTAGAGATCAGCAGAAGCAAGCTCTCGAAGCTTGTTTCACTCCCGCGATGCACAGTTTGGATTCATGGCATCGGAGCTCACGTCGAATGAATAGTTCCACGTGACTGATGACATCTGAAGCTTCAAACATCAGGGAGAGCTGCATTTAATTTGTGAGTTATGCAGCTAAAGATGTGACAGGTGCATCAGTGGGACAAGAGAGAAGAATAACTGAGAAATATGAAATATACACTAGAAACAGGATAATAAGAACGCTAACATTTCTACCTGATACCAAGTAATACTATAATAAAAGTAGTAGGCTAACCTGTTTGGTTTGACATGTCTATTTTTTCTTTTCTTTTTGTTGCTGTTGCACTTTTTCGGTGCATTTTTCTATAAATTTAACTCATTGAGGTTGAAATAACCTCACCTAAAGTCGACCATATGAACTCTCCGTCACCCCTTTCTTTTGTAGATGAACTGGTACACCAAACGGGCAGCACTGACGGGCATCTATAACACCACAGAGCTGGTCATGGTTCAGGATTCCTCTCCAGACTTCCAGGATACCTGGAATTTCCTTGACAACCGCATTCAGGATGTAGTCAAGATGGGCACCACTGCCAAACAGGTAGAGTGCACCGCAGCATTTAAGAGTTTAACAAAGGGGTGAACAGATGAAAGGAGTCAGGAGTTGCTTTTGATATTCATGTAGGAACACCTACTTCAGTGGAATAACTGCATAGCTGACTTCAGATCGAGTGTCCTAAGAAAATGTCATTGTCCTCTCATGACACAACCTGTATTGCTTGAACATGGGGCCATGTGCAAAAGATAACTTAAGACTAAAAGATGAGGATGCTTTGATGTGTACAACACAAGTTCAGTATAATGAAGGAAGTGAAACATGGCAGACTCAGGTGTTATCCTGTATTTAGTTGACCTTTGGCGTAATTCCTTCATTATATGTTCTAAGTCGTTTGTTCCGCTTTGTTCTGAAGGTGCAGTCCACTGGTGAAGCAGTAGTGCAGGGCCTCATGGGAGCTGCTGTAACAGTAAGTCTTTGCGTCATGTTCCTCGTTTATATGCTCTCTTCTTACCCTCCCTCCCTTTTGAAATATATACATCATTCACTAACCTGTGCCTGTAATTTGAAGCTTTTCCTGGTGATGATGAAACAATTGGATTGTTTAAACAAGGCATTTAAATGTACTGATAGAAGTGTGGCTGGTGTTTTGCAGCTGAAGAACCTGACAGGAATGAATCAGAGGCGATGATGTAAAACGTCTCTCACTCACACTGATCCTGACCGTCTGGCCTGTTTCATGAAGTGAAGATCAATTTTCATGTTGCTCTTATTTCTGGTTAACTTTATGAGTTTGGAGGCATTGGGCTATGGCTCAGCAAGAGATAGCAATTTATCCCAAGGTCTCCCTTTGTGTGCACCTGCAGGACCAGTGACTTTGTCTTGTTTTGTTTCACTGTCCAAGATTTCACTCTCTTACTCAGATCATTATTTCCCTATGTATAAAAGGACACAGAGATCTATAATTTTGTTGTTGGATTCCAATAAAGTAGTTATTGTTGTATATTGAACATGTTTGCTTGTTTTTTCATTATCTGATCAGTCAAGTCATCCACTACAGCTGATGAACGTGGGCAAACAACTCTAGTGAGTAGAGTTCTGCAGTTTAAAAACATCATTATGTCAAATGTTTGATTTGGTGCTGAAAAGCATTATGTGGCAATAAAGCATAAACTACTTCATTTTACTGGTATTGTGTCATTTTTCTTCAAACAAACGTGCAGTCAGTATCATTTATACATTATTCTGAAAAAAGTGGCCACTTTTATTTTGAAAAACTATTTCTCGCCGTTTCTGACCCGGATATTAAATAAAAGCCCGCCCCCGCGCCTCATTGAGACCAACCATCAATCGGAATAACATCTTCTGGCCAATCAGCGGGTGGTAAATAATTCCGGGAGGCCTTCAAGCCGGAGCAGCCGTGGAAGTGTGTGTGGACGCTTTTACAACGTTGTATTTAGGCTTCTTAAATTCCAGAAATGCCGTATGCTAACCAACCGACGGTGAAGATCACAGAACTGACAGACGAAAATGTCAAGTTTGTCATTGAAAACACTGATTTGGCGTGAGTATTCATTTATTTGTCCGTTCAAAGAGAGTGTGTGAAGAAGAGAGCAGCCATTATTCTTCTCAGCACCAAACTGTTGTGAAGTAGCTACACTCGGCTACTGCTCACTGAAATAATAAAGCTACTGTGTTTATGTGGAAGATAAATCTCGCTACCGTGAGAGGTGGACGCGGGGTCAGTGATGTTTCAGCAACATTAATGGTTTGCTAAATGTAATTTCTTGTATTTATCGTCTCTTCTTTTCAGAGTTGCAAACTCCATCCGCCGTGTCTTCATGTCTGAAGTTGCCACTATAGGTACAGTCACTCTTTGTTTGACTACAGATTTGTGGTGCAGTCATTTGAACTCAGTCTGCTCATATGAAACACTACTTTGATCTATTTACAGTCCAGATTGATGTAACTTAGCAAGCAGTAGGAGAAGCACTGCTGATGGCTGCATCAGTAACATTGCAGCCTTGGAAAATGTGGTCCGTAACACCTTCAGAAACACGCCACAAACACTCTGAATGACTAACTTGAGCTTGCACTCATTTTCCTGCAGCCATTGACTGGATCCAGATTGATGCCAATTCATCAGTACTGCATGATGAGTTCGTTGCTCACAGAGTTGGTGTGTATCACAGTGTTTATCATAGTAATTGGACGTATTGTTGCAGTATTACCAGAGAGGTGTGATACTTGTAAAAGCTACTGATGGCTCTTGTGTTGGCAGGTCTCATACCTCTTACAAGTGATGACATCGTGGACAAAATGCAGTATTCAAGGGTACGTATACTGTCATATCAGTCATCAGTGAACCTTAAATGCAACACCACCAATAACAGACTCCTACTGGTGCAGAAATACCAGTTAAGGCTAAATCTGCTTGTAGAAAATGTCTGTATCTGCTCCTCGCGCAGGACTGTACCTGTGATGACTTTTGTCCAGAGTGCTCTGTCGAGCTGACGCTGGACGTTCGATGTACTGAAGACCAGACGCGTCATGTCACCTCCCGAGACCTTCTGTCCAACAACCCCAGAGTCATCCCGGTGAGTCTTCTCTCATTTGTTGGAGTCATTTGACGGGAAGCAGAGGAAAAAGCTGACAGTCTTTTCATTGGGCTCTTCCAGGTGACGTCCAGGAGTCGAGACAACGATCCCAATGACTACGTTGAACAAGATGGTAAGCTGAAAGCTGTAAGGTCCTTGTCATAGCCATATTATTGTCAGGCACCTGCCTTTCCATCATTTTATCCCACATTTTAATCATTTACTTTTTCCTTACTCTCTCCACTTCCTCATCTGTCATCTGACGCATCACAGACATTTTACTGGTGAAGCTTCGCAAAGGTCAGGAACTGCGGCTCAGGGCGTACGCCAAGAAAGGCTTCGGTAAGGAGCACGCCAAGTGGAACCCGACGGCGGGGGTGTCCTTCGAGTACGACCCAGACAACGCACTGAGGCACACTGTCTACCCACGGCCTGAGGAGTGGTATGTTTTCATTTTGGTGTGACTCATCATAAAGGAGGAATGTTAAATCTCTAATGTTGAACTGAATGATGAATTGGCTTGCTGTGTCACTGTGGTTCACAGGCCAAAGAGTGAATACTCAGAGATTGAGGAGGATGAGGTTCAGGCTCCATATGACCCCAATGGAAAGCCAGAAAGGTGAGGAAAGAGTCCTCCTCATGCTTGAGTTGATGAAGGGAACATGTTGTACCTGTGTTGGGATGTTGGACCAGTGTGTAGTAAATCTGTAGTCAGTACTCTATTTTAATAAACTGCATTAGCATAATCAGGAGGTTGAATATAGTCAAATAATGTGGTGCCAAATAAAAGTGTTTTTTTTGTCAGAACATTTCTTGGTAGACAAATATGTCTCTCTTTGAATTAGTGCACAGCAGAATGCAGGTGTCAGAAGTCCAGCAGCTTATCTGTGACATCTCTCCTGCACAGGTTCTATTATAACGTGGAGTCATGCGGCTCTCTGCGACCAGAGACCATCGTCATGTCAGCACTGGCTGTCCTCAAGAAGAAGCTGAGCGACCTGCAGACTCAGCTGAGCCACGAGATCCAGAGCGACGTGCTCACCATCAACTGAGAGCAACTGCATCGTGGAGCAGGACCTGCATTTACGCAGCTTTGTGATGACCAGAGGGCTGATTGAGGATCAGTGTTCAGGTCACATGGCACGGGTGTATCCTCTCTGGGTACTGACCTTGGATCTGTGTACAGTGATTCTTGGAGCTTTTTTAAATTTGAGCCAATAAGAATACTCTTTTGGGTTGAGATAGTAAAATGTTAAAGCTTTCATCATTAAAAATCATCACACATAATTCTGAGACCCGCGTGTACAAAATTACAATGATGGGAAACTGATTTTCCCTCATCTGGAGATGTATTTCAACATCAGCAGTGACTGTAACATAAACTGTGTTTGCTAAAACGTCCAATGCAAAGTTTGTGTCAGAATGATGCGCATGTAGTTTTGTTGTCGGCAGTGTAACACTTATTTTGTTTTTTGTTTTGTTTTGTTTTTTTTAAATAAATCTGTTATGAGGAACTTGGTGTTCTAGTATTTCAAGTATTTACAAAAGCTTAAATACATGGAAAATGGGGGGGGGGGGGGATACTGGCTAGCTCTACAAAACAAACTCAGAGAATCATAAAAACTCCCTTGCAATAACAAAAAAATGCAGGCAGGACAAACCACTAAGTATAAGGTGTAGAATTAGGCCTGTGGATTTCAACAACAGGAAATGAGCTATCACGATAAACTGTTTCTTTATGCTTATTACCATAGATCTGTTACAACAGCACAGGCTTCTGGTTTGATGCAAGGTACATCCAAGGTATACCCAAGGTATTTGCGTCTTTACACGCTCTGTGGGTTTTGTCAAGCCAGACAGAGACAGCCAGAGCAGAGCAGAATAATGTGACTTCAAAGTAAAAGCATACGCGCTAACAGCAACACACAGCTGTGGGTTCAGCTGAAACTGTCTGCTCAGATGTCCTGAACCTTTAAAGCCATGGAACAATTAATTACTTTAAAGATCTTGCCGTTTTGTCCTTATGATAAATAATTAAACAACCAACACGAAGTTTTTACTTTAACTTTACACTCTCTTATAAAGAAAGCCATACAAGATCCCAATTAACTGAGTCTATAGAGCCAACATGAACCTTTTTAGGTTATCTAGTATTCTTCTGCAGTGAATTTGTCAAGTAGTCAATTGTTTTAACATTGTGTCACTCACATCACATTAAGATGAAATAAATGTAAAGACTACATACATTTGCTACATCATTAAACGCCAAAACAGGATTAGATTAAACGTGCATTTACACAAATGGTTGAAAAAAACAATAAATACGACAAAAATAATATAGCATCTATTTTGGTTTTGCACAAAAGAACAAGATGAATTTCCTTCGAGGAGGCTTTTATTTTGAATTCTATGAGAAGAGGTGAAATTTGTATTCCATTCAAGCGCTATTGAAGCGCTACAATGACCGCATCGCATCCCCAGATGGAATCAGATGTCAGATCATCTGTGTGTGTGTTCAGATGTGTCCGGACAGCAGGCTGATCAGCTGTGGGGTGTAGGTTTCATGTGGGCCGACCCACAGAGGATGCTGTGTGTCTGCGGGGGATGACAAGGTACGCCGTTTTCAAGCTTTCGAGAAGGTCACGCCGAGCTGCGTTCAGATTTCCGGCAATTTAAACTTGAATTTATGAGCAGCAAATGTGACATCAAATATCAAAACCACGCATTATATATCCTGAATTAGTTGGAGCAGTTATTGAATTCGGCACACACGTTTTCCACCATGCAGCAATAAAAATCAATATGAAAATCAATAAATAACCCAACTTTTATCATTGTCGCACCACCCACCTTGGTGTGTCTGTGGGAAGAAGGTCTGTGGGATAAGCTGATAGACCAAAAGGAAAGGGTGATTTTTTTTTTTTTAATTCATTATTTATTTATTTATTTATTTAATGTTAAATGAATGGCATATTATTTGATAGCGTGTAGGATTTATCCAATAGGACGTGACGCTCAGTTTAAGTCGGAAATCATCAGTCTTATGAGATGTGTACTTCTGCAGATGAGCCAGTCAACATTAAACCGACAATTTACTGAAATATTTTGGTCACAGTGTCTTTCCATGTGAGAGGACAGGAGGTTTACGATATCTGGACTTATGAAGATACAGCTTTCATGCAAATGATGTGCTGCTCTGCTTTCATTCCGAGACACCATAGGCACTGTTCAAGAAAGATAAGGTTTACACATCACATTCAAAATGAACAGTTACAAGAAATGTGATCAAATATAACCCCCAGCTCTCTATAGGGACATATCCAGGGTACTGGGGTTAATTAGCTGCTAGATAATGAAATGTTTGGATGAGACAACATCTTGTTTTTCACAATCTCATAATGTATTTGTGGCTTACACGATTATACAATGAAACTTTTGCCCATTGCCCACAAAGCATCATGATGGGAATTTCTACTGTTTGGAATCAGCTGTATTAACTGAAAAAAAATGAAAATAAAAATAAAAAATCTGACCATTTCACATATGCTGGGATATTTCAGAGTAACATACACAATAATCCCATTTCTGTTTCTCCTAAAGCGAACTGAACCATCTCTGAACTGACTCCTGAGGACGAGCCCTCACACTCAGACGTGGCTGTGATGAGAAAGAGGTTCTTCTCCATCTGCTCCTCTTCTTCGGCTGAGGAAGGCAGTGCAAGCCTCTATGACAGCGTTCCCATTTCTGCCACTGATCCCTCCAGTGAAGAAGAACATCCCTGTGCATCTCTGCTCTGGTAAGCTTTCTCTGCTGCCTCCATCACTTGACAGGATGAGATTTCAGTAGTGGAGGAAGTGTTCCGATCCTTTACTCAAGTAATAATAGCAATACAACACTGTCTAATACTCTATTAAAAATAAAAATCCTGCATTAAAGTCATTACATACATTTAAAAATGTATAGTGATAGCTTCTACTTCATCTGACATGATGGTGGGTTCAGTGGATACTGCTCACACTTAAATTCATTCTTTGTGTCTGAATCCTAAAAGGTGGGATGTTTGTGTTATTCTAAGTTTAGTTTAATCTATTCCACTGCACCGAAGGATTTCTGGTCCATACCCTACATCAGAATTTCCTTTTTGCAAAATTTCATGAATCCATCCATTCTTGCTCAGGCGACCAAGCCTGAGTTGATCAGACCCTGGCTTGCGTCCCAGCAGCACTGGCTGTGGATCACTCCTCCTAATCCAAAGCCATCTGGCGGCCCTGTCTGTAACCTCAAAGGTAGACTTGATGGACTTTCCTTTTTGTAGCCCCAGTGATCCCCAGCGGCAGGCAAAGTCTCTACCCCTCACACGCAGAGTTGTGCAGACCTGCTGCTGATCTGGGTTGTGGGCTCACTTGCCCTGGCAAAGGTGATGTTTCTCAGGTTGCCTAAATGCTAAGGATGGGCATGAGTGAAGCTTCTACAGGGCACAGAGGACATGCTGGCTCGAGCCCCAGACATAGAGATTTGCAGGGCTACCTAAGACATCATACATGAAGGTCACACCGAGCTGACTTGGACCATGAACTTGATCCGCTTGAATTTCGCCTGCCAGATATCAGCCCATGATATCTTACTCCCCAACACAGCCTTGTACCTTGTCCACCTTGACTAGGTGAGATGCTATGTTTGTAAATCCAGCATTGAACCTTCCAGATAGGCCAGCATGAAGCTCCTTGATAGTTGCTTGGATTTGCCGCTACATCCCCAAGGCTACAGTGAAAGACCTTGTCGGGGCTCTTGACTGGTTTCTCAGTAATGGTATTGATTGAAATCCCATCCGAAGTAAAGAAGTGAACCTTGTCCACCTCTTTTCCCCTCTTCAGCATCATGGCTGATTTGATGAAGTCCTCAATGAGGTCGTCCATAAAGGCTCTGATGGGTGGTGGCCGACTGGCAGACTTGGACAGAGTGCCTCTGCGCTCATTTTTAGCTGCCTTGACCACCATCTTCATGGTGGTCAATACTGGGGTTGTGCATGGTGTCGGTAGCTAGTGGGATGTTAAGCTGTATGCATTCGTGAGGTCAAGCCAAAACACAACTAAGTCTCCCCTCCCCTCGTGCACCTCCCTGATCATTTATTAGTTATATTACATTAGTGCTGCAGTTTATGAGGTCTGTTACACCATTTTCTACCCGCCATAAATGGATTGAGGTCTTCCTGTCCTCATATAATAATGATTTAAGCTAATAGGAGCTGCTACTACAAAGTAGTAGGAACTACTTTGACAAATCATTAGACATGCTGTAAATCATCATGCTATCAGCTTAGAGGAAATGTTTGTGCTGCATGCTAACTGGTGTGTATTCTGCTCAAGATGCAATTTTCTGTCGGTTTTGCTTTTCTTTTAATGATAAAAATTCTATAAGACACCAGGACTCACTGAAGCTGAAGGACAGAATAAAAATAAAATTGTCCAACTCTGTCTGAAACCTTTGACCACAGCAGCTTTATTACATTATGTGCGCATTGTTTTTGTGCTTGTATTCTCTGGGGAACTCTGGTGAATGTGCAAAGTCGTTTTTTTCTCAGAGAAGAACCTGGGAGTCGAAAAATACTACACTTCAGCGATAACAGGAGGAGGAGGAGGAGGAGGAGGAGGAGGAGGGTGGATGGAGGTTTTTTTTTGCAACTCCAAGTCTGAGATGTTGGCAACACCAGTATAGATATTAACACTAAGAGAATAGTATCTGCTGCAGGTGATTGGCTGACATCCACACATCCATCCACAGGGGCGGGTCTTTCATCAAAGGTGATTAAAGGTGAAGCCACACCAGAATTGGTAGGATGTAAGTTACTCCAGCACAGGTGAAAAATACATCATGATGACTAAAACAAGTCTGTTTGTTTGTCCAGCTGTCATCGTGTCCAAGACTCATTGCTGAGCTCCAACAGCAGCTTCACTGGATACAGAGGCATCCTCAACTGGATCATCATTCTCCTGGTCAGCTTCCTCATCTCTTCCTTTCTGTTTTATAGACATATTTATTAGTTTTATTGAGTTACCAAACATATGCTTTCAGTTTCAGATTATCTCTGATTTCTGTCTCATTAACTGACTGATGTTTCGCTGTCTGTGTGTGTATGTGTCTGATTTTCAGGTCCTGACTCATGCTCACTTGTTCTTGGAGAACTTCATACAGTGAGTATAAATACTGTAGATGAAATCATAAATGTAACTAAAGTTAAAAAGTTTGCCCAACATATTGTCAGCCTTCAATTTTAGCCTGGCTCTAGGCCTGGTCCCCACAGGGTGAATCCCTCTGACCTGTGAACTCTGTCTAGCATATATGCTGTGACAGCAGCTGAGTCTTGATTGGTTGATTGAGTGCAGCTGTGCTCAGGAGGAGAGGAGGCTGAACCCAACCTGTCGGCCCGCAGTGAGACAGACTCAGCAGACAGAGGACAGACAGACTGGAGACACAAGATGGGGGAAACACAGGAGCACAAAAGGGGAAAAATGAGACTGTAGATCTCCACAGGAAGTTCAGCCTTTGTCTTTGAAACTGCAGCTTCAAACAATAGTTAAAAAATAGGCTTCAGCCACATTTCACATCGTTATCAGCAAATAGCGTTGCGTATAATAAGTTTTACAATCCATGAGCTTATGAAGACTGAGATTCTTTAATGTATATGATTTTCATTTGTCTTTTGTCCTTTGCTTTCCTCCTCTGAACAGACATGGCTTTTTGATAGATGTCAAAAAGGTCTTGGAGCATCTCATTGAGGACAACTGCAACTGGCCATCCGTCAACCTCATACTGGGTGAGAAACTCATTTAGATAGAACTGCAGCAAAAATACCACCAGCCATAGGAAAGCAAGAACATTTCATTAGATCAACCTTCAGTTAAACATCCTGCTCTGATTTAGCATTGCACCCCTGCAAACTTGTCTTACTTTTAATGGGCAATGAATGAACAAAATGTCTTTATTTCCTCCAGCTGCCAACATGTTTGCAATTGCAGCTTTGCTCCTCGAGAGGTCTCAGGAAAAGGTGAGACTGGTGCATTTTCATTTTCTCTGTAATTCTGATTTAGAAAATGCATCAACACCATTTAAATTCACACACAAGACATATCACTCGTACTTGTATTAACTCAAAATGACTGTCAGTGAAACACTTTCTTTCTGTCAGGCTGTGCTGTCCCCCACCAACACTCATCGTTTACATCTCACAAATCTGGGGCTGCTGCTGCTGTTTCCTGCTGCAGTCATTGTACACGAGCCAACAATGTCAACAGGTAAGAGGGGTAACTGTTTGAATGTGCATCATCATTACATCATATTTACTGTACATATATGATGCAGTGGCTGAAAATGTAGTGCAGTGTCAAATGGAAATATTGTAGATACATTATGGGTACACTTCAGAATAAAGTTCTGCATGTTTGATCAATGTTTGCAGCAGCTTTAATGATGGACTGAGGAGTTGGAAAGACACTGACCTTTCCAGCCTACAGGCACGGCTGTTTCACAGCCCTTAAGTTGTGTAAATCAAGTGCAGTTTGAAACCCCAAATTGTTTCAGAATGTTTACATCATTGTGCTCTAAATGATGCCGTAATCATTGCTGGGATGTTTCTGTTTTTTTGTCCACCAGGTGGAGCATTCCTCTCTCTCTGGGTCTACGCCGCTCTGGGGATGAAGCTTTATTCATACCAGGAAACTAATCGCTGGTACCGACAGGCTCTTTTAACTGATGCAGGTATTTTTCCAACACCAGATGTCGCTGATTTCATTCCAGAACGCAAACTTACACTAATCCGACAACTTTTTATATATCTGTGTGATTTCAGAGACGGACGAGAATGTCTCTGATGCTCAAAAAGTCCACAATGAGCATCTTACTTTCCGAGGTAAAACTGCTTGACATTCAAGATGAAGTTTGATTTCTTTACATTAACGTCTGATGACACATTTTGTCCTCTGTGACTCTGTCTTTTTTTCTCAGATCTGTATTATTTCCTCCTTGCCCCCACTCTGTGCTACCAGAGAGACTTCCCACGTACTCCTAAGGTCCGCATCAATAAGCTACTACACAGGCTGCTGGAAATGGTGAGCTGGCCAGTGGCACCATTATCACTGAGGGTTCGATGCACTTTTAGGTGTGGAAAAGCACAATATTAGCTCCAGCAAGGCAAGACACACACAGACCTTTTTTGGACCTTTTCTCCTTCCAGAATTAAAAAAAAATCCCATATTACAGCAATGTGGCTAGTATGATCATAATGAGCGCAGTCACAAATAGTTGTAGTTTTGCCAAAGAGGGTATTCACTGTGAGACTTAAAATGCTTAAATAGAAACAAGTCAGACAAAGAAATACATGAAGTGAAACACAATGCACTGCTGTTGCTGTATTTCCTTTCGATATATGCATTTGCTGTGTCATAATTAAATAAAAAGCAAGGGAAAATGCTCCTAAGCTGTGATTGACAGTTGATTGTTTTTCATTTTGGCATCGAGACTGCATCCCCACCTCACAAAAGAAAAAGCTCACCTGCACCGACGCATTAAAAATGAATGACGGTGCTTTTTGTCTTCAGTGTTGTCAGATCTGCTCCAGGTCTGCTCTCTGCTGGACACTGAACCCTGAAATGCAATGCACCCCCTGACTTTTCTCTATTGTTATTAGATTTTAATGTAGCATGGGAAATTCATGTCACAGTGAGAGACAATTGACTTAGTTATTAAAGCCAAATAATTGTCATCTTAACATGTGTTTTACATTCAGTTATGACAGTAAATGCATAAATGAAAAGGACATCCTGATAACAACCTGTATTGTATTTTACGTTATTTTATCATTGGCTTATTTTTACACAAGCATTTTAAATGACAATTCACAAATTGGTTATCCTGCTGAAATAATATATCTCACCATATTGTATAAAATTTAGGGATGGTTGCTGTTTTGCAGGTATTTAACTACCTAAAATAAACTCAGTTTCAGTTTCAGCATAACCTTTTACTGATGCAGTAGATTCCAGAAACAGTTGATGTCCTGATACTCTGTCGGTTTTATGGATGGAAACTCAGCTTGATAATTGTGGCATTTTCTCCCGTCAGGTGGTCGTTATCCAGATCATGGTTGGAATTGTGCAGCAGGTACAGCAGCTGGTTAAAGTGTTTACCTGTATTGTACAATATGTTTGTGTGTACTTATCTCAATATAATAGAAAAACCCAGTATCATTTTTGGCTTTTCAAAAAGGATGATGAGAGAAACTGGGTACACTGGGTTACAGAAGCTAGTTTAAGAGAAGGAACCATAAAGGAGGAGGGAGACTTAGCTCGGCTATAGTGTACTTTTGTTATAGTGTAGTATGCTATATTTGTCATTCTGTTGATGTTAACATGCTGCTGTACAGAAGTAGTCTCACAGAGCCTCTAGCATGGCGGTAGACTGTCAGTCTTGTTTCTGAATGTGTTAAATATGCAATGTCATTTTACACTGAATGCTATTACTGCACTGAGTCTTTTTTCTCTCTCTCTCAGTGGATCGAGCCCATCTTTCAGAGATCAGAAAACTCCTTCTCTGTGAGTGAATGATAACAATAATCACTTTTCATTGCGAATATTAGAACAAATACAGCTTCCGCACCTGTGGATTTATCATTTTCATTCTTTTCCATAGAATATGGACATCACCATGAGAGTGGAGCACCTGGTGGGACTGGTGGTGAGTGATTTTTGAATGGTATTGTAACATTACATTCTGTTGACTTTTGATAGTTTGGATATCCCAGAATCATAAAGCACTGGGCCGATAGAAGATGTTAGTGTAGGATCTTGTAAGCAGATGTAACCTCTGTGAAGAAAGTGGTCCCAGATGGTGGTGATGGTGAGGGCGGGTGTGGGTATGTTTGGGCATGATAACTAGAAACAAAAGTTTGAACTCTTGCATACATGACAGAATAAAAGAGACAGCAGAGACGGCTGTTAAATGATGTGTTTGTATTGCTATCGCATATTTTCTTGTCAGGCACCAACCCATTTCCTCTGGCTCCTCTTCTTCTTCTTGAGTCACTCCTATCTGAATTTCTGCGCGGAGCTGCTGTGCTTTGGTGATCGTCATTTTTATGGAGACTGGTGGTCAGTTGCACAAAACAATTTCCTCACATTGGGTTGTTGCGCATTCAGCGCTGGCTCATTGTGGTTCATTTGATTTACAGGAACGCTACAACGCTGATCACTTTCTGGAAGAACTGGAATATTCCTTGTCAGAAGTGGTGTCACAGGTATTTTAGTCTGACAAGAGCTAAAACAGGCCTCATTTTTCACTCAGATGACATGAGTATCAAACCATTTCCCTTTTATTTTCCTGTCATCTCTTATAAATCTTTGCTCCTCGTCTACTCTCGCATGAAGACATGTGTGCACACGGCTGGTGGAAAAGGATGTGCCCCCATCACGAGCTGAGTTACTGGTCTTCCTCATGTCCGCTGCTCTTTGTGAGGTACAGTCTGATATTACATGAAGCAAATTTTACTCAATGCAATTTGTTTGGCAGCAGAGTCAAGTCAAAATTTATTATATCTGTTACAACCCAGCTCACTAGGGGTAGGGAAGTAACAAAAAACAACCGATGCAAGTGGTTGAAAAGTAATGATTTATTAAAATCAAAATGTTTTAAATTGTTTTAATACACAAAAGGCAAAAGGCCAAGACAACGAAAAGAGCACTTTGGGTGCTTTTCAAATTAATGAAATAATCAAAACCAAAAGAGAACTCTCCAAAAATGAGAGCTTAAATAATTATAACCAAAAGGGAACAAAAACGAGAACCAAAATACAAAATGAAATAGCACCCCTAGCGGCACGGTGGCGCAGCAGGTAGTGTTCGATCCCCGGGTCGGGCGGGGCCTTTCTGTGCAAAGTTTGCATGTTCTTCCTGTGCTTGCGTGGGTTCTCTCCGGGCACTCCGGCTTCCTTCCACAGCTCATTAGGTTAATTGGTTACTCTAAGATTGTGAGAATGTTGCCCTGCGATCGACTGGCGGTGTAGCCGTTGCTGCTGCCCGTTGACAGCTGGGATAGGCTCCAGCCCCCTGCAACCCCGAAAGGGATAGGGTATAGAAGATGAATGAATGAATAGCAATAGCAATGAATAGCACCCCTAATCCTAGTGAAGCTAACAAACAATATAACTATAACTAAGTGTATATGAAAATCAGTCCCCGTCTAAACCTGGCTGCCAAACGATGCCAAAAGCAGAACTCTGTCACACAGGATCTCTCCTGTGCCGAGGACTGGTCACCAAAGATGCCAGCCGCAGACTGCCAGGCTGAGACGACTCTTGTAGCCAGCAGGAAACGACAGCTTGCAGGCGACTGGGCAGCGGAGGAGTCTGGTTTCCACACTCCTTCACCTGCAACCAGTCACACACATGCAAGACACAAGAACACACACAAACACCCCCGAGAACGGTAGCAGCCAATATCCCAATTTTACAAAGCATGACTGTACATATAATAAAAACAGCAATGAGCAACATTAACAAAACACACAAAGAAGTAAAGAAGTGAGATTCATACAAACAGAATATTTGACACATACAATATAATATATACAATAAAACAGTAATGATATACAAAAAACACATATAGCCTTTTGAGTGAGTCGACTGAGCTCACCTCATGAACATGGACAAGGAGATGGGCCTTGGTATGAGAAGGTCCTGATGTTTTATTTATTTTGGGAATAGTCAGGAGAACTGCACTTCATAGAGCCCTAACAGGTATATGAGGAGTGACTAGGTGTAATAAACAGGATGGTGCAAGTCTCTGTTGTATTGCTCAAATCTTGAGGTCAGCTCAGGCATGTACAGGGAGCCAAGTAATGGAATAAGAACAGGGGTAATATGATAAAATGTTCTAGTTTTGTAAGCCGGAGAAAAGTGTATGACAGCAGTCAAGTCTGGATGAGACAAATGCATGAAGTGTTTCAGCATCATCCACGGAGAGAATGGAACAAACAAACCGTGTTTCCTGAGTGGAAAGGCACAGTCTTTGAAATGTTGTTGATATGTTCTACAAAGGAGAGCTTAGGATCTAATACAAGGGCTTTGTGGAATCAATGTCAAACTAGTGAGCAATTGCTAATTCCCCACACTAATTCGATAATGAGGTAGGTTTGCAGATCTTCAAAAGGACAATGGTAATCTTTGAACTCTACTTTCTCCCATGGATCTTACATTATTGAGATTAGAGGACCCGAACAAGCAATGCAATAATAAGCTGCTGTGATGATTTTGTCCCCTCTTCTCCACAGTGTATGATTGCTCTGCCCCTGCACAGCTGTCGTCTGTGGATCTTCCTCATGATGATATTTGAGGTGAGAACAGCACACCAGTGGTGGCTGGTGATCATTAACCTGGATGGACCTATAAGCTCTCAGGGCAGTATTGTCCCGCTTGGTGCACTAAACTTTAGAAAGCTGTTACATTTATTCACCGGTTGGATCAGAAAAGCAAACTCACTCCGTCCTTAATCTGCCTCTTGTCTCACAAAACGTTTTCATTGATTTATTGAGGCTTGACAGCAGGATTAGGCAGTGAACTGATTGGTTCTGTGTTAGCCATTATTTTATGATAAGATCACACCAAACATGACCTGCTGGTCATGTTTCCTTTTTATGAGAAGTAGTGAATCATTTGCAAAGACACTCCATCAGACCCAAGGTCTGCACTGAACTATATTGCTTGCAATGCTAAGCAGCAACAACCATGAAGTAAGCAGTTAATGCACTTGGACTGACAGGAGGATTTACAGTATGTGGCCGTAAGTGGTAAATGGTAGGAGAAGATTGCAGTGTCATTTTACATTTAGATTGATCATGACTTACAACCCTTGTCACACAAAGGGAAAAGATAAATTATCTTAATGCTTTCTGGCCCTCCACACTCAATATGCACTCTGGTTTGGGCAAGAGGAGATCTGTGTTTTTATTAAATCTGGTGTATTTCTTCTAGCTTCTGGTTGCAGTGTTTCTTGGAGACTATTTCCAGGGAAACTACGGCAACGGTTTAGTGTGGCTGTGTCTGCTGCTGGGCCCTCCTCTGGCTGTGACCACCTACTTTCACGACCACTACATCAGCTTCCCTCATCATCAACATCAGTCATCATCCTCACCACTGACAACTGGCCGCCGTCTTCCCAGCACAGTTTTCCTGCAGCCTCACTGATCAAGGAGAAGAAATTCTATCCTGTTGTATTGCATAGGGCTGCAATCCAAAGCTCAGTGAAGGCTGCTCACGTCTGTTCAAGGATCCATTTTGATGTCTGAAAAAGCTTTTGGAGTTACAAAGATCTCAACCCACTCCAGCAGCATACTGTGAACTGTATCTATATATCGTGTAGACTCATTAATGGACCTATTACAGTGACTTGCAAATTATACTACCGTGCTTCCACATTGGACAACTGTTCATGCAATAAACAACCATTGTAGTTTTTTTTTTGTCTGAATTTTCACATGTGAGGCTCATGACCGTTAAATGAACCGCAACATGGCGAGGCTGCAGCAATCTCAGCCACTGATCACTTCTGTTATAATGATGTGAGTCAGCGGCACAGACGATAAGATTGCTGCTTACAGACTGCTCTGTCAACATGTGGTTAAGGGGCCCTGGTTAATCCAAGCTTACTGTAAGTTTCATGGACACGGTCCAATCAGGAAGTACAGGGAATGACTGTACCTCATCCTGGTTCAGTGAGGTCCAAGTGTGGAGTGATTTAAGTAAAGTTTGTACAGGCCTTGATGACAGTTAGAAATACTCCGGCTTGTTCTTGTAATTCTTTTTATTTTATGGCATATAATAAATTATATAGGCCTTCCACTTATGCATGAACATGAGAGCATACAGCTACAAGCTAATGTTGAGACAATCTGTTATCTCGCCAAAAGAGAGATGTAACTGCATATTGTTGGCATGTCAGTGGTAAGAGATAATCGTCAAAACAGTTCTTTATGTGGCCTTTGGGGAGGGAGCACATACATGAACCAGGCTGGACTAAGAACTGATGCCTACATGACACATTAATGGGGCTGCCACAGAAGCGTGATCATTTATAGAGAAGTAGAACTTTACTGGAAGAGAGACCGTAGAGTGGCCTGAAAAACATTGAAGACCCCCTGCCGTGCGGTAAATGATGTCACTTTTCTCCTTCATTTCAGCTTTGGCCACGTAGCTAGCTTAGTCTGATGTGCACATTCACTGGGGTGTGTTTGTGTGATGTTGACACTTGACTGTATGTGCTCAGGGACAGGGCCGCCTTAACCTACTGTTAGGCCCCTGGGCTGAGAGGTTTTGTAGGCCCTGTCCCATCCTCCAAATTTACCAAGTCTCATTATAGAAAATAATATTTAGGTCTACAGTTTTTTTTTTTTTTTTAGTTTTACTGAGATATCAATAACATGAACATAATGAATGATAATGAAAATAATAATGAATGAATAAATAATAATAATAGCAGCAACAGATCAAACTATAAACCCTGTGAACCCATGCACCTGTAAACACAAACTCACCCCCCCCCCCCCCCCCAAACACACACACACACACACACACACACACACACACACACACACACACTGGACAGAGCATACCTAAACTTAATCAACATTACTTTTCAAACAATGCACAGCCACAACTGAAAACCTGCGGAGGCTATCAATAAACACTGCATGCGAAACAAAAAACACTCCCTGCTGATGGTGAATAACATCTCTATTTACACACTCGCCGTTACTCAGTTTGCGGCTGAAATATGTTTTTGAAGAAAAAAAAAAAAAAAAAACTCTCTGTTTATACTTCCGCTCTGACGCAGACATATCAGCGCTTTTATTTTGACAAGCCGTCGGTCCCATTTTTGCTCAGTAAGCGCGTCAAAGTCATTTCTCCAGAGGCTCGGGTCACTGCTAAAAGCGCCGTCTGACTCGTCCCCCCCTCTCTGATGCTCGTGTGCCTGCCGGTCCTCCTCAGCCCCACCTCTGTGTTCCTCTCCTGTGTCCGTTACCTCCGACATCGGGCCCCGCTGCCGGAGACGGGCCGCTTCCTCCGCTGTCATCCGTGTGAGACTGAAAGAATACCGTGAGCTTCGGGATGCTCTTTAGTAATTTTTTCTCCCTGTTCTGTTTGTCACAAGTCGATTTTCTTTTGGAAGCACCACTCTCGAACTTTTTTTGGGCCGACATCTTACACCTGTCTCTCTATCAAAGTGATGGCGCGTGACCAGATTGACACATACGGGGGGCCGGGTTGGGCATGGTGGCAGCGGGCTAATTTGGATCAATCAGCAGTCTCAAATTTGCATATAATTTGATTGACAGGAAAACTGACAAGTTACATAACAATTTGAATTTTTATGCTAATTTTGTCCCAAAAATGACAGGCCCTTAAACTCCGTGGGCCCCTGGGCTTCAGCCCAGGTAAGCCCGTGCATAAAGGCGGCCTTGCCTCTCAGACAAGGCAAGTTGCCATTAAAGATCTAGTCTGGGGTTGCTTGACTTTTACCCTTGGAGGGCCAAAACTGAAATGTAATGGTGGGCCACGGGACTAAATTCAACACCTATTGTGTTGTTAAGATGTCCCAGCTTCTTTGAAATGTGTTGCTGGTATCAAATTCAAAATGAGGAAATGATTTTCAAAAACAACAACATTTCTTTGTGCTATTTTCAATTCAATGTGGAGTTTCAATGTTTTGCTTATCATCATATTCTGTTTCTATTTGCGTTATACACAGTGTCCCAACTTTTTTGGAAATGGGGTTGTATCACACAACAGAGTCTCACCCATTCAACCACACTCTCAAACAAAGAGAGACAAAAAGACAGACTGTACTGCACAAGTACACAGCACAAGAAATAAAACATGAACATATCTGACGTATCATGAAAAGAAGCAACAGAAGAATGCAAGGGGTAAGAATTTTGGTTTCAGACTTTTTATTCAGCACCAAGCCTCTGGACAAGTGTTTATTTGTGACATTTGTGTAAAGATGTATTGTCAACTGCCAGCCTTGAGCTGCAGTTACCAATCTGGTTGGAACATAGCTGCATATTTGAAAGTACTTCAAAAGCAGTAAATTAGATGTTTATTCTTCTGTTTTGATATATTTGAAAACATAATGTGAAAGTGTTGCTCATACCTCATTTCTTGTGTGATGAAATGTTAATATAAATATGTACGGTGAACAAATAAATCTCGGGTTATCCTTGGCCCATCCTCGAGACACCTCTGGGTGCCACAGCACTCACTTTGGGAACCACTTGGGTACCTTCAAATGAAGAGGTACTGCTGTCGTGCATCTACTGCACTTTCAAACATGTGTTAGATTCACGTTGGGTCTGTGTTCTAGCTCAACACCACACACATAATAATTTATTCATCATTAATTAGGTGTGTCATCAGAGAGGACACTCTCTTCTGCAGTAGATTACAATCATACTGATTATAATTTTTTTAGCTTCCCAAACTGCAGCCTTTCCAGTGCTAGTGTTCTCAGCCTGTTTTTGGCTTGTGGCATGTGCTGCTATTTCCACCTGCAGCCAGCGAGGACGGTGCAAAAGTGGGCAGAACACCTCACAAAGTCCCACAAATCGCTCATAAACCCCCTTCATCAGGCTCTGCTCTCAGCTAAGGATACAATCAAGAGACTGATTTTTGAGAACATCAGCACGAGGCAGGAGAATGCCAGGCTGATGCTCCCCCGACGCTCTGGAGGAGCTGTGAGTGAGCCAGCTGAAGGAGCTTGGTCTTGAGTGACAAAATAGAAGCTGTCATCTGGGACTACAGAAACACAATGCCTCTGTTGATGAAGAATGAGTCAGTGATCTGCCAGAGCTAGAGGAGATGGGAAAGCAAATGTAACAGTCTGGAGGAGAGCTACAGGAGGGAGCTGGCTGAAAAGGAGGAGAGCTGGCAGAGTAGAGTACAAGAGATGGAGAGACAGGGAATGAGATGGGGAAAATGTGACTCCATAAAGAAGACGAGTGGAGACAGAAGACCAGTGACACTTTTTGTGCTAAGCTATGGTTAAACACATTTTGGAACTAGCACTGCACTGGATGCGCAAAAACATGACATTGATCTTGTCCAGCAAATTCTCCAAACTAAACAACAAACAGGTTGTTTTGGCATTTGAACAAATGGACAATCTCTTCTTGTAACCTCTCTGGGTTTGATGACAAACAAGCATATTTCCCTAAAATGTTGGGCTTATTCTTTCAACGGCTTGTTGGATTCAAAGTCAGTCTGAGAAGAAAAATTAAATGTATTTTTGTGAGTTTTCAGGGACTTGCATGTAAAAAGAAAGAAAGAAAGGCTTCAGGTATAGAAGGACACCACACGGCAGGTGTTATGTTGGAAGAGACTGCTTTGCTCCTAGCTCAGTCCATGAAGAAGTAAAGAATCCCCTGGAGGACAGTTCTCCCACTTCCCTCCCCTACTTCACTCCTGTCCTCCCCTTTCTCTGCTCTCCTGTTTCCCTGATGAATAAAATAAAAGCTCTACTCAGTTGTCCTCAGTTGCTGCTTGAAGCCTTATTGTGTAGTGCTTGGTTGAGTATCATGCAGCAAGCAAATAGACGATAGTCCCCAAGAAGGAAGTAACAGTTTTTATAGCTTTGGGGTGATGCTCACACACACATACACCAGACTGATAACTGTGGAAAACAAGGTAATGATGTCACAGCAAAAATCACCAAGAAGTTACATACATAGTACAGTATGTGCACAGTCCTTAAAAATGTATTTTCTCCCACAATTTCCTCCTTTTTGACTGATGGATCAACAAAGAATGCCTTGCGAAGACAAGTTTGTTCAGCAAGTGAAGGACTGCTCGATGGCTCCTGGCAGGAGAGGATACCAATACTTCACTTCAAGAATGTATAAACTCAAAAGGGTCCCATGAAATAATGTTGAATGACATTGTTGTGATGAGTATGATATTAATCACAGAGAAGGAGACCACAAAATTTAAAGGCAACAAAGTTCAGCAAAATTACTGTGGGCAATTAAACATAACCTCTTTTGTTTTGCTTTTGAGTTTGTTCAACTGAGTTGAGTTAATTTAATTGAGATATGTTACAGTAATATAAAATAGCACAATGCATCAGTTAATGTAGGTCAAATATGTCAGTTCGGACCAATAACTTCCCATCTAATGTATAAATAATTACACATGAAATGTCTACATTCAAAATATTTTTTTATTTTATTAAAACACACATCAAATCTTTGCAACCAGGCCAAGTAAATGGGAACTGCTTTAATCGACTGCTGTTCCAGTCCTCACACTTTGCTTGTTTTGTAACATATTATACTAGCATGCATCACATATTGGACACCAAAAAGGTAGCATGTAGGGAGATCTAAGAAGAATTCTGTGGGAGACGTGAGCATAACGAGACGGAGTTAAAGGGAAAAGTCAGGACTTTGACTGTAAGACTATGAGAAAAAAAGATGGGTCAAGGAGGTTGAGTAATCTATACCAAGATAAAATACAGAACATAAGAAGATTCACAGTTCCCATAAGAGTAGCTCATGGCATGAAATAAAATCACACCACACTAGTGTGATCCAACAAAATCTAACAATAAAATAACCAGGTTACTTAGATCCAGAACTTTCACAAACAGCCACAAAAGATGAGCAAAGGCTTTATGCATCAGAATATTGCCCAATGGTATATGTCATCAATTTACACATAGTCAAACCTTAACATAAGCCATGTGGTTACGAAAATGCAATAAGGTGCAGCATAAATGTAAGGGAGCATTCAGTCACATCCAAGCGTGAGAGATATTGTTGCAAGGGCATTTACCCAATAAGTCCTGAGCACAGTTTCCCTACCATAATCACAGTAAAACACCAGTTAAGTACATCAAAATGATTTCAGAATGTGCTTACAATAATATACAGAGAGAGAGGAAAATTGCCAGGGGTTAAAGGGAGTGACTGGAACATGAATGTACATGAATGCAGCTGCATATAGTAAGCATATACATAGCAAACAGAGGGTATCAACTCTGAGTCAAAAAAGCTGGGATGCTGTGTAAAACATAAAACAGAGCGTGATGAGGCAATATTGGGAATTATTAGACTTCAAAGTTGAGTTTATCAGATGCTCGTGGACTGTGACTCATAGGGGACGGGGAGGTAGAAGGTCTATTTTGTCTGCATGAAACAGGTATGCGACCTATGCAGGTACTCTTTCCTAGAAAATTCTGTGGTGGTGTTGCCCTTGATAGCAAGTGAAACAATACTGTCCTATGGGAACATAGGCAGGGTTAAAGGTGGCTACTGCATGTTGCGTCATAGCTCAGCACAGTCTGTTTAAGCATCAGTCTTGTAAAATGAACCTGTCTGGCAAACTGAATGCAGGGATTAACGCTAGTCTGCTTAGTTACGACCTAGTAGTTGGAAACCTTAGTACAATTTATAGTACCGATGGCACTGTCGTACTGATGGTAATGTCATTAGTTTTCATTAACCATGGTTTCATGGTAATTCATCCAGCAGCTGTCAAGGCATTTCACTCAAAACCACAACTGTCAAGTCCATGGCGGCACCAATATTAAAAGTCAGGGGATACCTCTGGGAACCACGAATGTACATACAAACTTGTACCGATATATCTAGTAGACAAAACAGGTGCAGGAATCTGACTCTGAAGCAGAGTGGTCAGCAGTGAACTGACAGGAGAGGGTGTCAGGCTTGACATTTGTAGAACCAGGGCGATAAGTGAGTGTGAAATGAAATCTGCCAAAACAACAAGGCCCACCTGGCTTGCAGGGAGTTAAAACGCTTGCTGGTCTGGATGTAGGATAAGTTTGTGTGGTCGGTCCACATGACAAAGGAATGTACAGAACCTTCCAATCATTGACGCCATTCCTCAAGGGCCCACTTGACTGCCAGGAATTCTTGGTTACCTATGTCATAATTTCTTTCTGCAGATGAAATCTTCCAAGAAAAGAATGCACATGGGTGAAGCTTCTGATCAGAGGGCAAACATTGTGAAAGAACAGCACCTACCCTGTTGCATCCACCTCCATGATGAACTAGACCTCAGGGTCTGGATGAAGGAGGACTGGAGCTGAAGTGAAACAGCATTTGAGTTCCTGTCTCAGAGGTCCAACAGAACAGATTGGAGGTTAAGGTGGTGAGAGATGCAGAGCAATCATCTGTAGAAACTGGCAAATTCAAGGAAGCTGAACCAAAAAGTTCAGCAAGCTCCGAGGTCACCATCATAAGGAACAGGAGCAGGGACAAAGGGCTTACGGGACAGAGGAGAGGGACTGTGGTCTGGCAGCAAAGGGGTGGTTTCTGGTTGTATACTCTGGACTGTCCGTTGATGTTGCAGGGTCAACAAGATCTGCAACAACTCCATTAATTAACAGAGTTTCAGGACTTGGTTGTGTTGTCCAAGCAGGGCGTCTTAACAGATGCAGATACCGACAAGGAGACAAGAATAGGGTAAAAAGATCATTATTGCAGAGCATGGGGAGGACAGGCTGCAGGTTTTAGTGGAAGTCTAAGATGGTAGCTGAGATCCGGGAACTGAGGCTGGTGCAAGGGCAGTTAAGGGCGGGGAAGCAGGTCTAGACTGAAATCTGAGGCAACTGAGTAATGCAGGGATCCAGGGCGGAGCAGCAGCCAAAAATTAAATAGAAGATAAATTAATGCAGCTTTAATGTCAAAACTGTGATAGACATGAAGCAGACATTTGGGTTCAGCTAATCCTGGCGTTTTCTCTTTGGACTGATCTTTGGAACTATATTTGCTTTTGTGTCTTGGTAATGTTATCATTACATTTTACTTACCTGTTTTGATGCCTGTTTATTCTAGGTTTCATTCCTTACCATAAGTCTTGCTTAATAATACTGCAGTTGCTTGTGCTGTATATTCCATTTTATCTGTATGTAAAGTAATGCGTAACTTTCATTTCAAATAAATGATTGATGTTTAAAATTATTTATGACCCACAATCCTTTGTGCAGTGAAAAAGACATACCCTCTGTCACGTGGTATTGTCACTGAGGCGGAAATGAAAGTTAACTAGCGACAGCAGCGGAGCACAGCTGAAAAAGGTACGGGAAAGATTACATTTAAGCCTAACTTATTAGTGTTTCAGTAGATGTAGCGTGTTCTGACATGAACCACGTTACTAACAATGCTGCTTTACTTGTTGTCAGGTGATTAGAATAGATTTTATCGGTGTGTCCTTTTATTAAATCTCCATACGAAGCTTGTTCGCTAACAGTTAGCTTCTCATAGATCAAGTTCGCCAAAATTGGCCACACCGGACCGGACATGTCTCGACGTCCCCTTCAAAACAAATGTAAAAGAACGACCACGGTGGTAGAAAACATGTATTGATTTCAATAGAATATCATGGAGAGATTCGTGTTGTTATTTGCTTTCAGTAAAAAATCACTTCTAAATGTAGTTGTGTATTCTGTATTCATGTTGTATTAGCCGTAACATGTTGCAAAATAGATGTGTTTTTCAGTTGAGATTTAGTTTGGAAAAAATGACCGGAAGTAAACGTTTTCTTAGCCTCGCTTCACCGTGATGCATAGAAATTCCTTGATCATCTTCCGTGTTTGTGTTTTGTGCGCAGCAGCCAAGGGTATTTAAATAGGAGGCAATGATATCTCTTCAGCGGAGACAGTCCCATCCTCATTAGTCTGATTTAAGTTTAGTCAGGATCCACTGTGTCGTTGGTTTAGCTAAGCCTGCGTAGCCGGCCAGCTGGTTTCACAAGGTTGACGGAAGATGCTGTGCGCTTTTGTTGTGATTGCTGTGATCCGTTTGTCTGCATCCCGGAGCCAGACCTCAGGTGGTCATTTGTTTGATGCAGCACTTAATAGTTCGCTTTTATTATGACCAGGTCATATCTGGCCATGCATCACTGAGTTTTGTCTGGTCTCAGCCAACAGCCAACAGCAGTCACCTTGGTGCTGCAGCAAGTGACGTTACACTGATAACCTGATGAGGATCCCCTTCACAGACCAGTTTCATGGTTAGGATCCTTTCCTTATATACAAAGTACAAATCAATATGAACAATGGCTTCAGTCTAGAGTGCAGTTTTACTGCACATTGTCTTTGCATATGCAGTTCCCATTGCGTTCTGTCCAGCAGGCATCTCTGACTTTGCTCAAGGTGATGTTCACAGGGTCTAATGAAAGTCTTGGCACTCACTATGTCTGATGGGGGGGACAAGTCTCTGCATTTATTGAGGCTGCTAAATATACCGACAGTATGTGCTGAATTTCGTAACTGTTGTTCTCTTGTTGTGATGAATTGATGATAGTGTGTGTTGTAATATTGTTTGTGTGGTTGTGTTACAGAGCTGTGAAGTCATGGCAGCTGCCAGCGTGAGCAGACCTGGCGGTACCCAGACCACTGAAAAGTCTCAGCTGATCTTGAAAGGTAACGATCAGTTTTTTTGTCTTGTCACTGACTGACTGGGACATACTGATGAAGTGTAACGGCGTGGTAGTTGCTTCCAAAATGAAGAACTTCCTATACTGCAGTGTCGCAAGACCAAAACGAGGTGATCAATCTCAGATTGAGTAAAAGCAGCTTTCTGTTGACTCTTTTTCATTTATTTGTGTGTGTGTTCATGGTGCACACGAGGCAGCATGATGTCCATCATAACATTAACATCTCCTTTCTGCGTGACGCATCAAATTATGAAACCTCTCTTTTTCAAATGTGGTTACTTCCCTTTTGAAAATGATGTTCAGCCTGACACCTCACAGACCATTTTCCTCTTGTTACTCACGGTCTGAAGGCCATTTTTGTAGCCTCTCTTCCTTTGTTTACACAGCCCACCTGCTGCTCAGACCTTGCACAGTGCAGCAGTTTCCCAGCATTTCTACAATGGTAAAGGCATTAGGACAGATCAGATAGTGTCTAATTGATATTTATTTGTGTATGCTGTATGCTTGTGGCAACTTCTGTGTTGTGCTGTTAACCCCGCCGATCAGTGTAACACAGTACAGTAGATTTATGGCCAGTTGTTGTTCATCTTACATTCACACAGGAAGCCTTGATGATTGAGATCTGTGATCTGCTCAGATCAGACTTTTTCCTGTCTGTCTTTCCATGTTTTAATGCTTTCATTTACATAATTTAAGTGTTGCTTATATTGAAACGACATTCCACATCATTATGCCACCTGACACCCCTCCGCCTAGCAGCCGAACACCTCCATCACAGCTGTCTCCTACACAAAGGAATGACAAATGTTGCATTGGATTTCTGTGAAATTCACACGATTTTTTATAAATTTTCACCACCACAGATCAGCTTTAGGAACGCACAAGTGAGCCGAGTAAAATATCAGATTCAGTTAGGTTTTCTTTTTTCAAGTGTCTTTAAAACAACGCTTGCAGTACAAAGGGAAAAATGCAGATTTTGTCCACTTTCACCTGCAGTGTGAATGTATTGAGTAGAGAGTAGGGTGGCTGTGCCCATGTTGGTGTTGACTGATAATAGTAAGCAACTAAAAAGGATTATTTCAGTGTGAATTTCCTTTTAGGACAGCACACATTGTAGTTTTCCACCATACAGCAGACAACATAAGCAACTAGCTAGTGAACATACTGGAACATTTAATGGATAAAGACTCAGATATTTTTCTCTGGAGGTGGAGGAAGCCAAAACAGAACTAAAAGAAGTGAGACCAAAACATGACTTGAAATTTGACTTGTTTCTGCTGGAAAGTTGCTTCTTTACACATTCAGCGGTGACGGAGCATCTTATCATTCATTTGGAGTTGTGTTTATGGCTTCCTGATGAATGAAAATCCAACATGCACTCTCTTTTAGCTCTGCTTTTGGTCTCTACCCACTCCTGAGGGAAATATCTGGCTGCTCAGCAGCAAAATGTTCCACTGTGTTCACCAGCAACTAACTGTGTCTGCCGTTTGGTGCTGAGCAGGTGGTGTGCAGCGTGTTTTCAGAGCGTTTTCTCTTCTCTTGGGTGTTCTGAGTAGTAGTAGTTTCCCGACGCCATCTTCCACACACTTATGTCTACAATGTTTTGTATTGTGTTATCGTTTTGCTTGAAATCTAAACCAAGTCTAACAACATTGTAAATCATTTAGTGGTATAATATATTCTGCTCAATGTATACTTAAGTCTTAGCATGAAGCCCTGGAGTCACATTGATGGTTTTTGTGTTATGCCTCCCCAAAGCCTTGTTTTCCTCAAAACAGGCCAAACTACAATGTGACCAAGGTTTAGCTTTTTTCTCTCTTCTAGACAAACTCTGCTCTTATTTCCCCTGTCACAGTTCAATCAGAACCCCTGAGTGTCATTCACTGTTGATCGTTTGAGCTCTCACTCACCTCCTCTTTTACTTCTCTATTGATCTGCTCTTAAACGCCGTCTACCTTTTCTCCGCCCCCACCCCACCCCCTCTCGTTCTGTGGAAACCTACTTTTGATTCTGCCTTGTCTGGCACTCTTCCACCTCTCTGTGTCATTTCCTTCTCCTCTTCAGAGAACTGTGGATGAGTCACTTTTTTTTTTGGCCAGATGTTTATGAGCTCAGAGATCGTCAACGCGTGTCAGCCAGCGCAAACCTGCTAATGTCTCGTCTGTGATAGGAGGGAGTTCAGACAGAAGCCTTTTTCTCTTTCATCATTTATTCATCCAGCCACTCGTCCTGATCGGATGCAGCCTGAGAAACACTTCCAGGCTGCGTGCTCTTCAGTCTGCAATCCAGAAATGATTCAGGACGAACAAATCGTCTCTCATGACTGACACATGCTGTAACAAGATTCTCAGCGGGCCTACCAGAATTCAGAGCCACTAAGCCTGTCTAAGCCCAGCTGTAGACTTTTACCACAGTTGCAGGGCTTCCAGTAGTGCTGAGATTCAGTGAAATGTCATGAAACGCAGAGCAGCGTGTTCAGGGAGGGTCAGAGTTTCATCAGTTCTCAGTTCATTTCAATCATTCATATCATGAGGTTGTTATAGTCCAGCTGGTGAGGAAACTGAGACACAGCATGAATAAACCTGAAAGCGAAAGGATTTTTAGAAGCAATCTAACGTAGGGATTGAAAGTCCTTGAAAAGTCGTCTGCAGTGCGAACACGTCCCTCCCTGCAGAGTCCACGCAGTGGTCGCTGGTATTTTTTAACATTGAGACTCTGTCGGGACTGTTAAACAATCTTCCCAAACCCCAGTCTGCACAGCTGATGTTTTCCTTTCTTCCACTGGAGGGCGGTGTTTATATTTGTTGTTGGGTCCCAAATCCATATAGCTTATGGAGTGTGTTCACGTGGGATATGTGACAAACTGAAGAATACTGTAAACAGTCAGCTTGCGTGCTGAAAAACCCCAAACTGTTGATGGCAACACACAAAGGAAATGGACACACAGCTGGAAAAAAATGAAGCAGATTGTGAATGGTGGTGAAACGGCTCCTGAAGAGCAAAAAACAAAACGCTTTTAAAGTTACAGTACGAATGATGGCCGACAGCGGAAGTGTTATATAATTTCCTGTTAGTATAAAGCACAGTGTGTGAAATCTTTACTACAAACTGCAAATACTGTATACTGAAGTGATGCTTCTCGACTCAGACATCAGTACCTCTCTGTGAGGCACTCTGTGAGACTGCTGCAATGAATCTGAATCACCTGAAGTACAAGCCTGTTAGGAGATTAGAGTTGGTGAATAGACCTGTGGAAATTATATTAGAAAAATATGCTAATTTTAACATTATGTGATGAAGCGTACAGTTGATTAAAAAAAATAAAAGTTTCAGCTCTCGATGCTGGAGAGCTCTGTGCTTTCACTTTGCTGCTGGTGTCTGAGGTTGTGATAACGGTAAGTTATGATGCGTCACGTAGCTTCCCTTTAGCACTGAAACTGACACATCAGAGGTAGATGATTGGCACAGACATATCCATCAAAATATCAGTTTCCCCCCCCCCCGCAGATTTCACACATTTTTTGACTCTTTGACTTTTTCCTGAAAGCAGTATGGTGGTGGATATTCAGGCTGTGTTTAAAACTGTATGAAACCATAAAATGTTCTCTAAAAATGGGAACAGGGTACTTCCCTCCAAAACAAAACGTTAAAACAAGGCTGCTGCTCCAACCCTGTTTAATCAAAACTGGAACATTTAGACAGACCAGATCATTTAGTTTGTGCATTACATTGCATTACAAGCAAACTTCATTAGCCTTACATTAAAATGCATGTGCACGCACCCAGCCAAAGACGTTAAGGAGTCCACATTTACCCCACAGACATCAACACACATACGCAAATGCTTCGTGATGGGAATGTGATCGGATCGACCTGACCGCATCTGGAGGTGGTCTGGCTCGCATTGTGTTTGGATCTTAGGTAGATGTAAATGAAACTGTACGACGTGCTGGAATCCATGCACAGTGAAACGGTGATACGGATATTTGTGTAAACACAAAGACAAGATCGGATCGTTCATTATCCAGATAACTCCAGATGTCTTTTTAATACCAGAAGAAAGAAAGAAGAAACAGAAGAAGAAGAAACATATTTTATTTTAATCACACACACAACATCATGCACAATACACACGCCATGCTTCGTGAAATTCTTATTTCTCCGCATTTGACCCATCCATCATCTGCCTTCCTCCGCGGCAGACCAGGAGCGGTGGGCTGCCAGCCAACAGCGGCGCCCGGGTACCCAGTTCTCCTTCGTCACCATTGGTCAGGTGGTGATCTTCTTGCATGTTTTTAATGGGGGTGTATTTTTATGGAGGATACACGGGGAGAACATGCAAACTCCACACAGAAAGTCCCCCTTTTTCAGGCAGGCACTGAAGGCATGGTGGAGGACACACCACCAGCGCCCACAGCGGGATTCGAACCGGGACCTTCTAGCTGTGAGGCAACAGTGTTACCACTTGTTCCACCGTGCCACCCGCAAGACAAGAATACACACCTGATAACCTGAGACTGGGTTGTAGTCAGTGAGCAAAGACAACATGTAGAGTTTCAAACCTGAATTTGCATGTCGCTGTGAAGTACTGCTGTAACGTTTGTCTTTGCTTGTCCACATGAGGATGCTGGCTGATGTGTCCTCTGTTCGATGCTCAAATTACAGGCCTTCTATCTGCAGATGACTTCTTTTTAGGGGCCCCATCTCTCTCTTTGCCACGGAGGTGGACAGCATGTTATTGAGAAGAACTTGTGGATGAGGTGTTGTTGATGCGAAAGCTAAACCTCTGACCTTTAACACACACATGGAATTGAAATCGGTTGCCTTTTTGTGGTTGGGCTGCGGCCACAGTCTCACAGCGCGGACCCTCGTCTGTTCTATTCCGCTTCCTTCAATGTGACACTTCTGAAATCCAGCTCTGCGTTTTTGTTTGTTCCTACAGAGGAAGCAGTTTTACAGAAAGAGCACCCTTTCACTCCCTGTTCATTCTAATGTATTCCTCCTTTAATCTGCGTGCGTGCGTGTTTGTGTGTGTGCGCAGTGGTTTCAGCGAAGCCCCAGTCTCCCAAGCTGCCAAACCGTCACTCTCGGCTCAGCTCCTTCGTCGAGGTGACTGCTGACGGCCTGACCAGTGAAACCAAAAAAACAGGCAAACGCAGCGGACACCTTGAGCTGCAGTGGAATGAAGACCTCACCCTGTGAGAACACCATTACACACACACACTTTTATACAATCCTTGTTGTATTTCAGCTGCTTCTGCTGTAAAAATCTAGCCTAGTTTATTAAAAGTAAATTCATTTAAATCCATTGTTATTATAGCAAAATGATCCTGTTAGCTCGTAGCTGGTGTGTTTTTCATGCTGTTATTCCTGTAGACCTGATTATGTTAATGTGTACACATGCAGTATTTGTTCACTTGGAATGATGTTGGTGTGGCAACAGGGTCCAGCTGGTAATGTGTTTTCACGTGTGTTCATGTTGCCTTCTGTCTCGCAGCAATGTGACGCCTCAGAGTCGTCTGGATCTGAAGCTGTGGAGCTGCCACACCCTGAGGAAGGAGCTACTGGGCAGCGCCACCATAGACCTGCTGGACACACTGCGCACACACGATGGCAAGAGTAAGGGCACACACACACACACACACACACACACACACACACACACACAGAAACAAATGGAGAAAATGGTTCTTCTCCACAGTGTTTAATAAGATAAAATCTAACTTATAAGCAGTATATTAACAAAGGAGAATGATAGATGAGTGTAAATTTGAGAGAGGGAAAGGAGAATAGAGAAGGAGAGGAGGCTAAGTGTCCCCAGTGCTCACTCCACATGAAGCGCCCCGGGCCTACATTACATCACTTCCAACAAACGCCACAGAGAACAATGAGGGCAAAACAGCATCAGTGATCTATTTAACTCAATATTCTCTGGTCTTGCTCAACTAGAAACACCAAAACACAGAATACGTCAGCATGTTGTTCACTACAGAGCCGGTTTGTAACCTGTACCAACAACATTATCTTCACCTCACCCGTCTGTTCTCCGCCCTGCTCTGTGTGTGTGTGTGTGTGTGTAGGGCGAAGAGGGCAGGGATAGTAATGAACATGTGAAATTATGGGATACTGAGATAAAAGAAGGCTTCATTTCTCACCCACATTAAAAGATGTGCATTACTGGATATTCAGATATATTCAGCCACTACAACATGTTCAGAACTGATACAGAAACTGTAATTAACCTGAATAAAATAGCTAATATTTTAATCTCGCAGTCTGATTATAGAATAGGTTAAATCGAGCCGAGCAGCCATCTTTCAGCCCCTGACGGTCTTGTGTACTTGGTGCTCGCCTCTCGTCGGCAGGACAGTCTTCACCTCTTGACACAGAATTGACACATCTACCTCCGTGAAGCCGCTGTGAACCAATGAAATGTTAGTCGGCTCTGATGTCTAGTTTTTGCTCATCTCAGACCTCTTTTGGTCGCAGGCGTCTCAGCAGGGCGGCCCTCCACAGTGGAAGCTGATACACTGTGGGCGCACGCTGTTTTCTCATCTCAGAGCAATAACAGAGGATGTCCGATTTCCTCCCCCCCATCTCTCCTCACCCTCACCCTTCCCTCCAACCCCCACCACATTTGTCCTCCACCTTCTCAACCACGCATCATCATGTCTCTCTCTCTCTCTCTCTGTCGCTCCACCTCCCCCTCTAGTGGAGAACGTCCAGCTGAGTCTGGTGCTGCAGACGGAGAACAAAGGCTCGGTTGTAGCGGGAGGCGAGCTCAACGTCTGTCTGGACGGCATGGTTGTTGATCTGGGCTCGCTGCCCAATGGCAGCACGGCAGCAGACAGTGAGTCCCGCCTTTACCACACACACGAACACACACACTCACAGAGAAGTGAAGGTAATAACACAGAAGGGTACATCCCAAGTCTCTTATTGGATATTTCCCTGATCCTCGCTTGATCCAGAGGTTTTTTTTTAGGTCTGAACAATAAAAAGACCGTAAACAACTTTCTTCACTGAGCAGAAAGATTATTCTTTTCATGATCCTTATTCCACCCATGAACTTATATTATGGATAAAATTAAAGTCAGAGAGAAGCAGTCAGCAATAAACACCTTTTCCATCATTTAATGTCATTTCCATTCAGTTTGATTTGTCTACATAATTAAATGTAGCCTAATAAATAATTTCCAGTGTTCAGAAGACACCATAATCAAATTCTGGGTTATTAGATAATGAAGTCACAGTAAGAATATCAATAAATAGCATCCTGCCAGTGGGAGAGGTTCCTGTGCCTCTGAGCAGGACGTAGTTCACAGTATAAATCCAGAATGCAGGTTGTTATTCATGTGCAGGTGTTTGTTGAACAGGTAAAGAGCAGAGAAAACACCGCCGCTCTGGCTGTGTGCCTTTGCTAGCATTAGCACAGTGCACATGGACGTGACTTCATGCGACGCTTCAGAGGAAAGGATGGCTCATTTCTCTAAAAGCAGAAACTGTATTTTTTTCCTCACATGGTGACGCGGTGAGGGAAATGTGGATGCAGTTTAAGAGACGTGGGATATACGCTCACACTAAGGCCATGTGCGCATACATATCAGCCTCTCCAGAGCGGTGATTTTTACGTTTTATAGAAAAGCAAAAACTCCCTGAAAGAAGCAACGAAAGATAAAAGTGAAATTCTACCTGTGGGGGAAAAAAGGCACTGATACAGAGCTCATTACAAACATTATCAACTTTGTGGATGAACAGAAATATACACGACAAAGCTAATATCAAGAGCAGTTTGGAAATCCAAGCTTTTCAGTCCTCGGTGAAGATGTATTAATGAGCACACACAGCTTTCCCACAGAAATCCAGACAGCTTATTAGTGCAGAATACACCACAATATTAAACCATTTCTCCTCCTCTGACTCTCTCCCTTCCTGTCTCTCTTAAATGTCCATTAACATTGCCAACAACCTCATAAACACATACACACACATGCACATGCGTTTGTTTGTACAGTAGGATTCTTGTGTGTCTCTCCACCCTGGTAATGAGTGTTTTCCCCACTTGGAAAAAGCCAGATGTTTGACACTGTGTACATGGCAGCTCTCCAAAGTTGCTTCTCACCCGCGTGGCTGGGAATTAATCGCGTTCGGTCTTTGTTATGGTGAAATGAAGATTCAGCGTCTTGTTTATGCGGTGACGGCATTGTATAAATGTGCACTTGTATAACACAATATTATTTCATCACTTAACGATGAATTTTATTTTGGTTCTAATCTTTACGTCACAGTAAAACAAATCGCTAGGATTTCAGTGTTTCCTCTAGGATGTTTTTCAGCAGCGGGGGCAGGCTCTCCGGGGAGCCGTGGTGGCGTAAACAAATGACACTTGACTGCAGATTTTACTTATACTACCTATTTATTGAATGGCCAGTTGAAAATTGCTTTTAAAGGCTTAATGTAAAAATAAAAAATGCTTATGCTGCCGACATAAGTGGCAGAACATTCCTATAGGAGTAAAGTGGCATTACTGATCATTGCTCTTACAATGGAAATACACTGAATTTATTTATTATTTTATTTTTTATTTATTTAACAGAAATATTGACATGTATATTATGCAAAAAAATAAGAAAGGAAAAAAAGGTTAATCAACACTCGCCATTATCAGTGTGGTAGAGCCATGAGTGGAACCGGCTATTTTTTTCAACCCATTTAGGGTTGTGTGTGTGCGCATGCACTGTGTCTGTAGCCCCCCGCTCCTCCCCCTCCTGCTCAGTGCGTACACACTGAAGCCGCCACACGTCATGTAGTTGACCAATCACGTGCGGCTTCAACAGAAAAAAAAGTCAAGAAAAAGACCCCCCCCCCCAAAAAACCAAAGCAGCTCCCGCTCCGGCTCCCAGGCAGGAGCCGGCTCCGATCGTTAACTTCAAAGAGTGGCTCTAAGAGTCGTTTCGTCGCGACCGACACATCACTACTGGCTAGCGTCATCGTCATCAGTTGTCTTTCTCTTAGAGAAATATTTGAACAAGCTCATCTGAAAATGCAGTCAGCAGTTACATCATGGCGTGCAGATGTTAACTTAATGCTATCAATTAGTTTACTCACATTAGCGACACTGAGTTGGCACCGGGCCCAATTAACTTAAGCTACCGATATGTTACGTAACGTTAGCTAGCCATCAATATTTTGCGAATCTCTATTTAACTTGTAAAATCTATTATGAGTTATCTTAAGCAAATAAGTCTACCTTTTCTCCGGTAAGTTGCTGCCCTATTTTCCATGACGACACTCCTCTGACTCTCTGACCTGGTGCCTGGGTGCTTGACGTGATGTCACTTTCAAGGACGCGCTCTCGCGAGTACTTAACGTTGGACTCTGCTGTGAAGGTGGAGACATGCGGCGGTGGTGTATTTGCGACAATTAAAAAAAAAAAAAAAAAAAAAAAATTTGAAGGAGCGGCGGCTAGCATTTAGGAATGGCAGCCCGCCACTCATAAATGATTGTAGAGGAAACACTGGATTTGATGTATAGATGAGGTTGACATAACTGTTGAGCCACATAACTTTTTATATAATCTTGAGTTTAAAAGTCTCTGAGTCTAAATGCTGTTAATAACACGTAAGAGAAAAACACTGAACAGTGTACACACTTTTCTTAGGATATGAGAGGTGATCTTAAAACCTGGCATCCAGTTCTTCTTCTGGTATTGTAGAAGATGCACAATCCACCGCTGAAACCTAATAACTAGGTGGCCTTATAGACAGATTTATACTTCTGCATTAAAGCTACAGTGTAGCTTCAGACGGTGGTGAGCTGTTGGATGATCTTAGGGTCATGGCTGACCAGTGCTTGCAGCCTTTTTTTTTTTCTATTCATGCGTCTGTGACAGCCGTTTTGTTTTCAGGCTGTCCGTTCGTCTGTCCGATTATCATAATCTCAGGAATGCCTCGAGGGAATTTCTTCTGATTTGCCACTAACATCCACTTGGACTAAAGGATGAACTGACTTGATTTTGGTGGTCAGAGGTCAAAGGTCACTGTAACCTCACATGACACATTTTTGACCATAACTCAAGAATTCATATTCTAATTTTGACCAGATTTCACACCCACTTGTCTCACAGGATAAAATGATGAAGTGATGACATTTTCTATCCAAAAGGTCAAAGGTCAGCTTCACTGTGACATCATGATATTCAGCAAAAAAAACATTTTTCTGGCCATTATTCAACAACAACTCAACATTTGGTCAGATACTGAATTGGTGACCCTAATCTTGATTGTATAGATCTTCTGTGCTGTAGGGTTGAAGATGTGTGTGAAGCCTCCACATTTTACAGTTTGTAGCTTCCTTGCAGCAACATCCATATTTGAAGTATTGTAGTCCAAAATAGTCTCTGAGTGAAGACAGCATGTTTCTCACTGTAAGTAATTCACTGGAATCATACATGTCAATACAGTGATCACTTCCATTTCACCTTTTCTTAAATTCCTTCAGTCTTCACTACATGTATTACATGAGTCTGGATAGTGCTGTGCGATATTACGATATATGTCGTAGTGCGACAGAAAAATGTCTACCGTACGATATAATCCTCTATTGTTTATATCGTAATTTTAATGTGTGGGCTGTGGTTAGCTCGGCTAATGTAACTGCAGTAACGCTACTGCTTTGCGGTAGCAGTTTATGTCACCTGCAAGAACTCCGTTACAGCACTGCTAACGTTTTCAGCCATGCGTGCGACAGCCAGCGGGAGCATGGACGTAAACAATGTAGCAGAGATGGAGAGCACAGTGGACACTGAACCAACAGAACCCAAAGAGGAATTGGTGCCGAAAAGAGGGAACAGGAACTCCATTGTTTGGCACTGGTTTGGATTTAAAAAGGCAGACACCGACCAAAAAATGGTTATCTGCAAAACATGCCGCCAACAAATCGTTACTAGCGACTTGAATATGTCTAATCTTTTCTATCGCTTAAAGACACGGCATGAAGAACAGTACAGAGACAGCGTTAAAATGCGACAAACTACTAAAGTTAAACCACGAAGTGATGAAAAGAAAAACACATAGTAAATAGTAAAAATACTATATCGGGATATATATCGTTATCGGGACATAAAATTACATATATCGGGATATAAATTTTTGTCCATATCGCACAGCACTAAGTCTGGACAGACATGGATGTAAACTACAACTTGACTGGTAGTTGGAGGCAGATAACCATGAGGTGGTAATTGTAGTTTTACTCTAACATTTATTCTGGTGTTGGCCTCAGAAGTCAGGCTGTAATACAGTGCCCCTTCTATCAGAGAACCAGGGTTACTTTAATAACCTTGTAACCTTTACATGTGAAGAATGAACCTGATTCTGTTCAGAATACAATCTTCTGTCGTTTACTTCATCAAAAGTCATTCATGTGTTATTATCTGGACAGAACCTATATACCTCCTTGTGTTGTGACATCAGCTGTAGAACCCTTTCCAGTCTGTAAGTGATCCAGGAAGTGTCAGCTAGGATCGTGTCAATCTTAAACACATTTCCCTTTACTGGCCCCATGTCAGCTCACCCCTGGCAGCAGCTCTGCTTGTTCTCCCACTGCAGTGAATGTCTGATCTGTGCTGCGACGGCCTCATGCCTCAGGGCTTCTCTCATCAGGAGAAGTTTGATGTTTCACGGAGCGGACTCAAATTAAAGTCTGATTGTACTTTTGCTATTTTAAGCCATAGACAGTGCAACACAGTTCGTTAAAGTGTTAGCTCAGCAAAGCAGTCGCTTTTAAAGATGTCCCACTTTTTCTCTATGGGACTTTGATGTTTTATCTGCTGTTTTGAATATCACATATTGGCCTTCTTCTGGACTGATTTCATTTATGACTGTTAGGTTATCTGTATTATTTAACTTTGCAAACTGACTTACTTTTAGTGGAGTGGAATAGCGGAAGATAACAGTCCTTAAGTGTTTGAATGAAATTCAACCTGTTTGCCTTTAGTTGTTTGGTCTGTAGCCTCAGCTTCTCTGCTGCTTTGTGTCTAACCTGACACCAGTAAGAAGCCAGTTTACATAAGAGTAAGAGGGAGCCTTTTTGTGTATTTATTTATTTCAGCAAACCCTGGGTTTCAGTGGAGAGCTCGGACAATGTTTATGTAATGTGTCAGAAGGTTTTCTGTCCTGCCAAAAATAACATGTCAGGAATATTGTTAAATTTGAAGTAACTTAACACCAGGGCAAAATATTGACTATGTACAGCTGCACTGTTGCTACCACACTGTATCAACCTTCACCAACTTGCATTCACTGAACTTTAAAACGGACATTAGGGAACACCGGATCCCCATGTACATATGTTACAGTTCCCAAACCAATATAAAACCATTTCATAGCCCTTAGAGGAAGGATTTCAAACCCTCCACAGACTTATTGACTCTCAGTCAACAGTATTTCCCGCTTCCAGGCTCTATGCTAACATTTTACTTTCCTTTATGGTTTGAAGGCAAATACTAGGTGTCTTTTTAACAAACATGCACAGTTATTAAGCTGCTTTTGAATCCATAGCCACGTCCATGCATCCATCTCCTCTCTGTGTAACGCACACACACACACACACACACACACACACACACACACACACACACACACACACACACACACACACACACAAGGCTTTTCATAGAGCGCCACACAGAGCCCACAGTGTATTCTGCTGAATGAACACAGGGCCAGCAGTAAAGGCCAAGGCCTGCCTCAGCACCGGCTGTATAAATGTGTCTCTTTGTGACTGTTTAGATGTGAAGAGAGGTTAAGAGGAGGTGTGTTATAGGTGCTTGTGTTTGTGTGCATGCTGTTGTACCACGTGTCTTCACAAGGACAGCAAGATGAGGAAACTCTAAAGGCTGAACGTTTTGTGAATCCTCCCTTTATGGAGGAGGCTAGTTTAGGATTTAGATTTCGATTGAGATGATGGTGAGACACATTTTGATTGGCCAATGTTTTTAATCCCTGTCTCTGACTGGCTTTTTTCCACCATTACTGCATACTAGCACTCTAGCATAACTATCGTTTATCGTTTTGTATCATGACCAAGGCCCTGTGCGAACTTGAAATGCGAGGCTCTGCTCTTTGACATGGATGCACAATTGCGCATGAATAACAGTCACACGGACACAGCTATTCTAGTTCTACTGCACGCATAATCCCGCTGCAATACGTTTTTATCAAGTAGAATACTACAGCATAATCATACACATAGTCTCAGCTATGACTTTTTGCTATTTATTTCAAAGGGGGAGAAATTATGTGTGCAACAAGTGGCTTTACATCACGTCAGCTCAGTCACTTTATTTTTGACATCTTGACATTTTAAAGAACTAGCTAAGGATTTTCATTACAACTATACACAACATATTTACTGCACTGTAACTCTAACAAATGAGATGGACTCACCATGCATAAATTGCGCAGAAACTGATCATGTCAGAGTCACTTTCCTTGCCTTCTTGGCTGGAAACTCAGCAATAAGATCTTAATAATCCAGTTTGGATGCAATGTCCTTTTCAGCTGATAGCAGGGCAAGCCCACACAGTCTGTCCTGTGACGTGGAGGTGCGCAAATACTTTGTAATTAGCTTCAATTTTGAAAAGCTTCGCTCACCCGATGCCACCGTTACTGATAAAGTCAATAGGATCCTGAGTGCCATCTCACAGTTAGGGAAAGTCCCTTAAATCCATTTGTGGTATCGAAGTGTTTTAAGTGCTGTAGTTGTTCCCTTTGGGATTATCTCTCGAAGTATCCTCATCTCCGCGAAGAGGTCCGGTGCATCCTGAGATTCGGACGTGCTCAGACGTGCTACAGTGAGGCCTAATGACATAGCGACAATGAAAAACCCGCTTAATTTGTTGGATTTGTTTTTTATTTATTTGTTTGTTTTTAATGTGACCTTGACAGACAGACAAAATCATACATAACTAATGTATTTATTTAAAAAATTAAAAAAAAAAAAAAAAAAGCAGGATTGCAGGCGCGAGGCCCCCTAGTGGCGTGAGGCCCTGTGCGGTTGCGCAGTTCGCATAGTCCATGCGACAGCTGTGATCATAATGCTAACTATCAGAATGCCATTGATGAGACAAGTTCATCCTTTTTCTTAAAGGAAACACAAGATGTAACCTGCTANCACACACACACACACACACACACACACACACACACACACACACACACAGCAGGCTTCATAAACAAACCTTTGTATAGAAAGATGGGGAGAAACAGAAGCCAGAGCAGAGAGATTGCTACCATTGGCTCACATTGTAAAGGTTAGATGCTTACAGACACACGCCACATGTACGCAACTTCCCATCCCACAGAAGCAGAGGCTGTTGAGATGTTTTTGTGTCTTGAGATGATGTTTTACACACCTACATGCACACTCACTCATGTACCCATTCACAGACACACACGCCAGACCAGTAATTAGACTTTTGCCATTTAGAGGGAGGGGGTGATGAACTCCGTGAACAGGCTATGACACAATGGTTTCTCCTCAAGACCACTGTTTATTTTTCTGTATGTCCATCGGGTCTGCTCACAAGAAGCCCTTTCATAGCCACAAAACAGTACTCTGTGTGTGTGTGTGAGTGTGTGTGTGAGAGAGACTGAGCGAGTCAGCGAGAGATTACCTGCATGCATGACTCTAGATAGCAGGAAATATGTGTGTAAATACGGACACTGTTTGAGGCTGTCATGCATCTGGCATGAGTGTCTCACACATAGGAAGGTGCTGTGTTTGTGTGTGTAAAGGAGAAAGTGAGTGTTAATGAAAAGCATGCTATAGACGTGTGGTTTTCAGTCACAGTCGGGACTGAACATATAGTCGCACATTCCCTCACACCACCAAGACCGCATACCACTACACACACACACAAGGATGAATGGTTTCTATTAAACCACTAACTGTACTTCCATTGCCACATGTTTCGAGTCTGTATGGATTTGATTATTTAGGAGTTTTATGAACACAAAGTGGACTAAGCCTCACTATGAGAACTCTATCATTTCTACACAGCTCCTGAGAGAAACGGTTACCTCTGTAATGTTCACAGTGTGGCAGTGATTTGATGACAGAACCTATAAGGAGAGACTGGAAGTCATGCTGCTGTTGCTCCTGAGTGCACTTTCGTGTTGACTTCTTTTAAAGTTTCACTCAGTGCAGCCGGTAGAGACAGCACTGTTAAAAAGAAGGTTTTTTTTGCCAAAATTGTGGGTTTTTTCTTTTTCCTTTTCTCAGCCGAGTGTTTCAGACTATGAGATTAGTGAATGTTATTGAATAGTTGTTCGTCATACTATAAAAGTTAATGGCCTATTAAGATTCGAGATTTACTTTATTGTTCCACATTATAGGAAATTTGGCTCGGACTGCATCCAAATAAAACAATCCACATACAGAAACACGGGCGACAAGGGTGAGACAGGTACAGGGAACAACAAACATATCTAAGAACATAATAAAACTTACATTAAAAAGTATGCTACAAGTATACAGTAAAACGTGCAGGAGAAAAGCGCTACAGTTGGAAAATAGTCAATCATCATTGAGTAAAAAACAAAGCTCTTTTGGCTTCCATATCAATTTCATTCTTCATCTCACTATTTAAGATCTTTGTTAAAGTAGGGGTGAAAGAGTTTTTAAATCCTTTCAGTCAGCAATGTGGTACTCTAGACCTCCTCCCTGACGGTAGCATCTGATGCTACTGGTGTGAAACACATGCAGTGTGTCAGTTACTATCCTGTTGGCTTACCTTAGAGCAGCCTGTTCACAGGGAGACCTGAATGGATGCCGTCTTAGACCTGTTCTCTGTCATGCAGTCTGCATATAACCCAAAGGTTATCTAGCCTAACCTCTGTTCCAACAGTGGCAATTTTACATACATTAGTCAACTATAACTAGCTGAATGTTAGACTGACTTTATGAATAGTCTCATCATGACAGGCAGCCAAACATCAAGGTAAGTAGTATTAGGCGATACCAAAGATGTTGTAGGTCAGCGGCCCCCAACCTTTTTTGCACCACGGACCGGTTTCACGTTAAGCGATATTTTGACGGACCGGCATAGGAACAAATAAAAACAAATTATTAAAAAATACAACTCACCATTACGCTAAATATCGTTGTTGTAATTAGTAGGAGCCCTATGCTTGTTTCTCTTCAACAAGAAGGCTTCATTGCCTCATTTGCGAGCCTGTCCCCACATTTTACGCAGAGTGGGCTTGATGCTTGAGAATCACTTGAAGCGATAAACTCGTCTTTTAAGTAGGACTGCTGATATTGTCTCTTAAATGCAGCTTTCCTTTTCTTGGAAGTTAGAGGCTCTTCTTCTGTCTCATCATTTGGCCTTTTCCCTTTTCCGAAGAAGCTCTCCAAAGACGTTTGTTTTTACTCATTTTTGCTAGCTTGTGGGCTTACTCTTTTAGCGACCAATAAACTGCTCAACCATAGTGACCAAGACGAGTGGTTTGATGTGTACAGAGGCACAGGTGGATGCACCTGATTTTCAAAATAAAACTTCTTTCAGACTCTGATGATCAATAAAATATTTTTTGTTCAGTCTCTGTGCACGGACCGGTGGTTTGGGACCGCTTTCGTAGGTTGTTATTAGTGTGGCAATGACAACATGTAGTTTGTGTTTTGAATGACTTTATTTTCTTACTTATGTCATTAAGAAAATGAGGTCACATTGGAAACATCCAACAAGTTGCAGTTCAGGCAGAGGTCAAGCTCATCAAATAGGGTAGGCCATGAAAACGTAACTAAGCAAGCCATTTTCAGCAGACTCTGGATGCTGCAGATGACGCCCAAGTTTAACGGGCAGTCTATGGAATATATCTTTGTACATGCATCACAAATGAAGAGAGCATCAGAAGTGTGAATGATGAATGGAAGGATGTTTTGCTGCCTTTTCGTCTTTACTTGCTAACTATAGCTAGCTATAGACTAGAGAAAAGGATTGATTTAAGTCACTATGCCACTGGAAAGACTACCAGCAGCAACTAGCAAGTTTTAAGGTGGAATGGATTTTTTTTTTTTAATCTTGTTAATCAATCAATGCACCTTAAAAGACAACTTTGACCATTCCATTTGTTTTATATTGTCTCACTTGCATGACATACCATACACACTAATGAAGGCTGGATCTTCAAGCACATAAAAAATACTTTTCAGGCCGATTATGTGAACTGCAAAAATTCTGTTTCCTCACTTCCATCCTGGCCATCGGCCATAACAGTCACGTGACATACACCAGGCTGACTGTGATCGTGATTATGTTCATGACGGCATCATGGTGATAGATTAGGTTAATAACGTTATACTGGTCCTTTGTTGAATCTCAATTTCTAAGCTCCTGTTAGTTAGCGTTTCACACTGTTGGCCAGTGTTGTGCATGAACGTGCTAAAAGAGCGTGATCATTGAACCTGCTCGTGTTTTTGATGAACTGTGAAGTCAACATATCAATTTGCAACTGATGAACATGAGTGTTGTTAACGCTCACACACCGTTCTGTGGCACCTGTGATGCTGGATGGCGAAGGCATTACCTGCCCCACTCTGCCTCTGATTGGCTTAATCTGATATTCTTACCCTAATAATTTTATTCTGCGTCAACTGAGCTTTGACCTGCCTCTCGTTAAGTGTGAACTTGCACAACATCACTATCGGTGCTGAAGGGGAGCTGAAGAGAGGCGAAGTACTCAGGAGAGCACCTAAACGTCAAATCCATTGGATTTTCCTGGCAAAACAATCCCAAGTACTTTCTATAGAAACCAGTCCACGGGCTGTTAGAAGCAATTGAGAAAGACAGGGAAGGTCTTGTATTTCAAATCATGTTACAACCTGTTCATCCACTGGCAGTACAAAGTGATTAAATTCCTTCACATAGTACCTTTAAGCTTAAAATCAGCATTTCTGCATCTTCACATTCAGATGCATTTTTCCCCCTCATGCTGGATAAATGTACCGAAGTGCAAGTTGTTTATATTTGAACATGAGCTGGACACTAACTTTTTGTCAATCTGTCCCTCCCTCTCCTTTTCTCCCCCTGATTGACGTGCTGTATGGGTTGTGATTGACAGCTAGTTATTAGCTGGTTATCTGTGTCTGTACAGTGATGATGGTCTGTGTCTTTGCAGAGATACTGCAGTCAGACAGACCCAACCTGAGGAGGACACAGAGTGAGGAGACACCCAGTACAGCGGGATCGCATAGCAGGTCAGGACACACACACACACACACACATGCACACACACAAAGCACTGTTTGAAATTCAAATGCAATCTCCTTGATGCTGCAAATGAGAAAACCGAGATTGAATGTGGAAGAATTAATAACATTTTCCTACCAACTGCCTAAAAAGGAAGTGACCTCGGCTTCTGACATCAAGGCACATCATATTTGTTTAGAATAAATCAGAGCAGTGTAAGATGGTGCTGTGTTAGGTGGCAGCCTGTTGCAGTAGCTCCGTATTGGTTGCAAACTAGACACTTTTGAGAAGGTGGTGGACGCTGGACAGACTGTTATCCATCATGGATAACCCTGAACATCCTCTTCACCACCTCATGGACAGACAGCAGAGCTCCTTCTCTAACAGCTCCACTGTCACAAGGACCGCTTCAGGAAATAATTCCTGCCATGAGCCATCACACTGTACAATAGCAACTTAAACAGCTAATCCACTAACCTCGCAAACCCCAATATTTTAAATATTACCTGCACTACTGCAATATTGCACGTGCTGTCCACGGTTTACATCTATTTATCATCCAAAACTGCACAAATATTTTGCTATATTTTGCTTGTAAATACTGTCTATATATTAAGTTATATTGTATTTTTTATTATTACAGTATTATATAATATGTATTTTACATTATAATACATATTATATAATGATATATCTAGTTGTACCGAGTTATTTTTATTTTTATTCCTGCTTACATTTTTTGTCACTTGTATTGTGAATAGATTCTATGTTTGCCCGTATGTTAATGCTACTGCGACAAAGTAATTTCCCAAATTGGGATCAATAAAGAAGCCGTCTAAGTCTAAGCAAATGTCTAATCAGAGGATTAATAAACCTCTCGGTGTTGGTAGTTTTCAGCACTGACAATTCAACATTCAGGTACCACACTCAGTCCTGCATATCCCATATTGACTGTATGCTGCTGCCATTATCCAGTGTCCTTTTTTGATGGAAGAAGTTCGATATTTTAAGCCGGTAGAGGTCAGGCACAGTGGAAAAGTGGCTCATCGCGTAGAACATGTCTAAGAAATAATAGCCCTGTAGTTTAGAAGAAAAAGCCACATATACATCACACCTCATCATCTCCTTACATCATACTGTTTTTCCATCTAACAAAGGCAGTGCTGAAAGTTTGGGTTTTATGACAGCAGGAGCTTTTCTTACTCACAGCGATCTGTCTCCTTTTTTTGCTGCATTTTCTTATTGCGATTTCTTGTGTTGTAGACTCACAGCATGCATTTTGTGCATATCTTGGTATTTATCATAAGTAGTCCACATTCCCAAAAAATATTAAAGAAATATGTAGCACCCTCTCTGAAATGAAGACCACCCTCAATAATTATATAATAAAAACATTTTTATGAAGTGCTGACCATCAGGGACTTAGAGCAAAGGTATTATATCACACAGGAAAGAACAGATTTAATGGAGCAGCTGCCATCACCATCATCTATTCACTCTATTGACCCTCTCCTCTTATATGCCTCAGGATCTGTGTAATTCAGCTCAGCTCAGCGTGTGACAATGATTGATTGAACAGTCATCTCATACATCTGATTTGTGATAATAATGTGGAGCAAGGGAAAAAGAAAAGTCCCTGTCAGGCGGGCATGTGCGAGAAAAAACTCAGAGGAGTCTGGAATGCAGACGGGGGCTACCCACCACGTCCTCATGGGTCGGGAGCGATTATGTCACAGTGACGGTCTCATCTGTCTGTGAGTGGAATTGTGGCTGCTCAAAAATATGCTCTGTTTCAGCATGAAGTGCCCATCAAACAGCCCCAGTACATGGTTGTAATCTTTAGCTCCCTCTTCGTCCTCCAAGGTGAATGACTCCTACACTTGTTTGGTCTCTGGGCCCATAGAGTACATCAGCTGGACTTCAGCAGGCTCTTTGTTTAGCTTTATTGTGACCTGCTACCTTGAAAAACGTTGTTCCCATTCCATACCATATTGACTTCCCTTCTGACACCGTTGATGTATTTATGAATCCATTGAAGAGAAGAGATGGCGGTCTGTGCAGCCAACAGCTTTATTCACATGTTTACGGTCCACCTTGCACGTGCAAAGTGTCACAAATACAGCAGGCTCACACCTCAGGAACCACTGGTGTAGAGCAACAAAATGTTCAACAAAAGTTGTAAAAGTTATACAGGAAGAGGTGGAAGGCGACATAAAATATTTCCACCAACTGTCCAACTGAAAGTCCCGTTTATTGTTTGACACTGACACACACACACTGACACTGACACACACAGAAAACCAGCTTTTTAGGCATCTAAATCCAGCATCGTTCATTACACAGCTGGTCTCAAATCTCTGCAGAAGTAGTGGTATAATAATAAGAATAGAAGAGCACTAATAAACTTGCATAACCTTTTTCTAAAACACTGTTTGCTGAGCGCTTAAATGAAAATCATAAACTCGGCATAATTGTAACCAAAATAAATGGAAGAAAGAAAAAAGGATCGAGTGATGGAGCCCTGTGCCAGTATGGTCGACTAAAGCACTTATGCAGAGTGCCAGCATGTTATTCCCCCCGTAATGTGGTTTCAGATGCTGCTCTCACCGGCTAGAATGGTGGTGGGATAATAAATAGTGGAGCAGACTGCATTTATTTCAAAGCTTTGCGGCGGGGGTGCGTGGGGTCAGATGGTATTTCCCTCCAAACATTGCAGGGGGGCATTAAACACAGTTCAGCCAAGAGCCCAAACCACCGCTGTCATGGAGAGGCAGTCAACATCTCTATCGAGTTGTGTAAGAACGGACGCCGCAGAGAGAGAAAGAAGAGGAGCGGTGTTTTCGGTCTCCCATGACGAGGAGCTTGGTGCCCATACGCAAACACATTCATAAGTCTATACAGTAAATATGTACACGCACGCCAAGTGTTGATGCTTCCTTCCTCTGCTGCTTCGTTGCCTCGTTGCAGCCAATAAACAACCGAGCACAGCCCCGAATCCGGTCTTCTGTTGATGCCCGTCCAAGCTCGGCCTCAGCATTCCTCAGTCCTGGGGAGGGAAAGCCAACATATTTTTCTTTGTATGAAAGTTCTTGTCGGAAAAGCAAAGTTATATTTAGTGTTAGGAAAATATGAGGGTGTTCAGAGAGGAAAAGTAGCCGACACCAACACCTCTGTTTGTGTTTTCAGTGTGCTTGGTTTGCCTGTGTACAGGCTCACACGTGTGCCAGGTCTGTTCCCCCGAGTCAGGAAAACAATAGCTCTAATTATAAGTTGTCATAACAAAGCTGTGGGTTGATTCACAGGAAGCGGACATGAAAGACTGTCAAAGAACGAGTAAGACACAACAATCGTACACATTTCTCTCCATACAGCGAGCGTTGATGTCTCTCTGTCATCTCTCCCTCCCTCCCTCTCGTCCTCCTCACCCCTCTTTCCCCCTCATCTCCTTTTCTTTCACTTTCTCCCCGCATCTGCTCCACATCTCATCCTTTCTCTCTCTCTGTGTGTCCCTCTGTTTCTCAGGAATAACAGGCACTCAGTGGGGGGTTCGCAGGGCAGCTCTCCAGGGTGCTCCAGAGGGGCCTCTCTGACGAACGGGGAGGTGAATGAGGAGCAGGTCCCCGGCTCGGGCCCGTCTGGTCACCGTCAGTCCTCCAAGAGTCACGCCAGCCCTGGAAGCAGCGCAGGTACGAGAAAGTCTGCTAACCTTAATGCCATGGGACACACAGACCTGGCTTTAACAGGACTTTACATTTCTGTATGTGCACTGAACGTTGATGTTAAAATGGACAGAAGCTGCTGATGTTCTGCATCTTTAAAGCTGCACCGACAGATGTTCTGCTTGTCAACCAGTAAAAATAAACATACTATGTCACTTCAGGGTGGGCAGCAGTTACTTCAGGCTGTCATCAGAATCAGCTGAAGTTAAGATCTTCACACAGACAACAAAGGAGATATTGATCAGTTATGAATACTGCCTCGCCTGAGTACATTACTGACATTTTATATAATCTGCCACCGATGATATTTGTCATTTAACCCGTGAAAGCGATGGTCAGCACCAACACATGCTGAACTAATCTGCGCCTGTTACCTGAAAAAGATTCACTCACCTGTGAGCACAGGGGATCTGTGTATTTTTCCGGATAGGAAGCAGATCCAAAAGTGTTCTGACGATCAGAACCCAGTTAATACTCCTGATTATAAAACCTAAATTCATGCAGACTGTATTCAAGCAAACTTTGTAATATCTATTGAGGCAGAGTGTGCCGCTTATACCTGCTTTTCTGCTCTAACAAATATCAGTATGTGACTTTTCGTCCTTCCCCTCTGCTCGCTGTGTCTTCTCTCAGACAAAGTTGAGTTGACGTCTAACGGGCTGGAGAACAGTCGTTGGGGCGTTGCCCGTCACACGCCTCCTCCGTCCTCTCCCTCGGGCCGATCCCCGGCCGCCAGCAGCAGCAGCGGCAGCCCCTCTCCAGGTCAAGACGCCCTGGGTCTGGCCGCACCGTCGGAGCCCGGCCCCAATGCGACCTCCGCCGCCGAACAGACCAGCAACAGCACCACAGAATCCACTACAGACTCGCTTCCGGCAGGGTGAGAGTCAGTGCATGCAAAGATGAAGTGCATCAGCCCACAGTTTGAAGCAGTGCAGTTTGATTTCATTAGTATTTGTTGTTGTCCTTGAAGCTTTATAAACCTAATGTTGTATTTCATAGGCAGTGTGCCTCCGCTAACACATGGTCTAAGAGACCCTGCAGGATGTGAACTGAACATGACTGAACTAGAAAGAGTATGTGCATAGTAGTCAGTACGAGTATTTTAATGAACAGAAACACCTCAGCATCTGATTATGGCAGCATTTATTTGGTGTTTCGTTACTGATTTCTTCATCAACCTGTCTCCCACTCTTTTCCATACCACCCACACATGGCTGTAAAAGACATTTGAAACCTTGTCCTCAGGGAATGAGATAATGTTTTCTTAACAGTCGCATAATTTACATGTGAGGTGAAGGACAAATAAAAGATGATTTGTAAAATTGGATCCATTTATCATGAAACAATACACTAATCTCTCTCCTCATTTCATAAAAAAATGAATGAGGTAACTGAAACGGCTTGAAAAATCCTTTACAGTGCACGTGCAATGTAAAATAATGACCACAGACGAAGCTGGAAATATAGATGGTAATTTGACAAACAAAACCTTTCAAAACATTCCTTTAAAAACGTGTTTTCTCATCATTTCCAGTTTTGAGATAAGTCATAGGGTGTTTTTTGCAACTGCTATTTAATTTACCAAACTTTGCAGAAAGCTCCAGTCTCGTTCAGAGTGGTGCTCACTAAATCGTGTGTTGTCATGATAATCAAACATTATGTCATTAACAGTCTGTTGTGCAGCACATGCTGCAGCTTTGGACCCTTGACAAGCATGTTGGCTGAAGTAGACACAAACCTTCATAAGATACACAAACAGTCAGTAAATATATCATTATTGTTTTGCTTTTAGTGTGAGAAATATGAGAAAACACCCTTATTTCAACTTATAATTTCCTTTGCACGACTACATACAGAAATAAATGGAGCCTGCTTGCTATATTGTTACTTACAGCTATAAAAGACTTCACTGAGTGCTTCTAATTCCAAAACAATGGTCATCCTATGTAAATTTGAAAGTCAGAATAAAAGCAATCAATGATCAAGATCTTAAACAGTGTGAATATCCAGTTTCAGTCAAAATAGTGTGATGAGAGCTGGTGACTATTGACTATAGACAGCAGACTTTTTGACTTGTCATCGCAGGAATAGTACAAGTGGAACTAACAACATTGCTTTGTCATGTAACTCTGCACTCTGAAAGCCTTTTTCTATGTCCAGTCTCACCGCACTGCACTGTGCTGATGAGCCAGCCAGGCCCTTTAACACAGCCGTTAATGAGCATGTGAGCGCATGTGCTTTGTCTGCAATGAAAAGTCAAAATGTCATGAAAACGACAGAGCAAGCTCAGTGTGAGATGATGAGAACGGGTGAGATTGTACCTCTGTGCTAATGTTAAAGTATGCAATGACAGTACTTTAATACCATGTTGAATTAACAATAGTAGTTGTGAATGTGCAGAATGGTTAACAAGAGCAAAGTTGCTCTAAAGCTCTCCCACTGATTTGTTGTTGCTTCCTGCTCCTCTCAGTCTCTCTCTCTGTTAGTTCAGCTCAGATGAGCTTTATTGACATGAAATACAACAGTATCTGTTGGCAAAGCAAAACACAAGAATACGCCATTCCACACATAGATGTGATGTGTTTGGTAAATAACAAGGCCACCAGTGTGGGACACTCCCTGTCTGCTCAAAATAATCCAAGTTTTGTGTTGGGAAGGTGTTTAAAGTAATTACATTAATTATGAAATCTTAGAAAATAGATGCTTCTAGTATTTTTGTAATGTGAATCAAGTGCAACTCTTCCCCCCCCCCCACTCACTCTCTCTCTCTCTCTCTCTCTCTCTCTCTCTCTCCCTCTCTCTCTCTCTCTCTCTCTGTAGCTGGGAGCAGAGGGTGTTGCCTCATGGCAGAGTGTACTATGTCGACCACAACACCAAAACCACAACCTGGGAAAGACCACTGCCACCGGGGTACGCCTGCTCCACTTTTCAGTGTTTTCTGTGTTGGTGCATTGATTTCATGACACACAGTGTTAGGCAAAGTAAGAATAACTGATAAGTTGGGTCCACAATGGCCTTTAAAAGTCACACATCAGCGAGTCATGTCTTCCACCTCTGATATTATGGAAACCATTGCGTGACCACAGATACAGGGAACAAACACGCTCACAAATTCGGGTTCCAGACTAATCTTCATGGGATGAACAGCTTATTACAGCAACTGATCCATGCTCTGATAAACTGGCTGCCCGTGTGAAACTCTTTCATTGCTGAGGTTTTCAAATGTTCCTTTTTTCCTTTCAATGAGTGAGTAAGGTCAGTGGATTTAAATGTTCTAATGGTTACTAACTATTAAATCTGTGTGAGGGGTGAGTGCCTTAGCAGCTGCTGGCTGTTACTGCAAAAAGTCATTACCTTGTTTCAGTAGAGAGTTTAGTGATTAATTCAGAAACTATTTTTGAATCTTCCTTTTTTTTGGTAGAATACTTCTGAAACATCTGTCAACCACGACTGAGCTGAGGTGCTCATATTTGGTTTCAGAGACTCATGTTAGCGAAAAGTTCATACACTTTTTCTTTTTAATCTCCAGCATGGGATTTTAATTTCACAATATCGTGCAACAAACAAACAAAAGCACAAACAAACAGTGAACTTGAGCATTGATGAACTACATTCTGCTCTGTACAGATTTTAAAGCACTCTGAGGGAAGTTTGTGATGTTTGGACTGTATGGATGTGTTCTGGTTCATTTTGTAAATGACAACGTGAATGTTGGAAAGCTGGTCAACATCCAGTTTACAGTCATCGCACAGGAAACTAACCTAACCTGTTGCTAACCCCTTCTCTTGTGTTGAGTTCATTCTCTGACACAGGAAGCTAAATAGACACGGATGTGCAACACAGCTAACAAGCTTTGATAGCATCCTCCATGTTGGACTCTCCGGCTCTCGATTGCCTCAAAGGTCAGAGCTGTTATGACGCTTTGTGGTCAGTCATGCCGGTTCGTGTTTGACCTGGTGTGACCTGTAGGTGTTCACTTCATCAGACGTGCAGATAAATGACAGAAGCGCGTCCAGAGGAATGTTTCTGTTCCAGTCACGCCAGCGGCACGAACAGGCCGTCTCGTATGTTTGTTTTAGGAATGTTTTCAGTTCTAACGGCACGCGCTGTAATTGGTTCTAAATCACCCAGTTGATTTTCGTGTTTGTGTGCTGAGCCGTCATAATGAGGACACAGTTTGCTCCCTCTCTCTGCGCGCAGCAGAGCGGAGTACCCCGGCCAGAGCCCAGCCTCTTTATGACATTTTTACTTGCACCAATTATTTGTTGATTTTCAGTGTGTGACTGGGTGACAGAGAGAAAGAGAGGCTGCTTTTAGGAAAAGGTCAACCCCCCTTCTGCTCAAACCCCCACCCCCCATCTCAGTTTTTCCATACAAGGAACGAGAGCGCGGGGGCCCGGAGAACAAAAGTCCTTTCTTAGCGCCACATGTACTTCCATCCACCACTGTGTTGGCTGCTGGCCGCCGTGGCCCTTCAGAGGATCAATTAGCAAACTAACACTGGGTTTGTGCTCCAGATGTACACACCAGGAACTGTTTAGATGCTGGAGGGGGGCAGGGTGGGATGAGTTAAGCAATCGAGGTTTGGAAGCAGAAATAATGAAAGCCATCCAAAGCCGGGCTGAGGAGAGCTTCTGAGTCACACTGCTCTTTATCAAATATCCTGTGGAGTTCGCAGCGAGTGATGCATCACTAGCTCAAGATGCTGGACGTCATAACATGCTTTAATTAAAACTGAAACTGTGTTTATGGTACATAAAGCCATACTTGTCAGCATTGCATGATGTCTGTCAACCACAATGTTACAATTCCTTTTCATGATTTATGTTGTTTAGGCAAAGTTAAACAACAGAAACTAGACTGTAAAGCAGCATTTCGTGTTTATGTTCAATACTGCATTCCCACAGTCCAAGCACAGAATGGGAACAGCTGTACCAAACCTAAATGTAACACTAACTGAAGCTCTTGCTCATGTGCGACTTCATGAAAGCTGTGATCAGTACTTCAGTCAAGACTGCAGTCGCTCCCATCCCGTCCAGCGGTGGTGGTTTTCTACCTGGCAGAGTGTCTTAATGTGACTGTGGAAACTGAGCGACAGTCAGTTGTGTTTCATGCTGACACTGAGATGCTAAATAAACCCCAATTTTCCTAATTAGAGCGATCACAAACCAGTTGAGGCTGAAACCACCAAAAGAATATCAAGATGTCCCAAAAACAGCACAAAAAGAACACAAAGCATAAACAGTCGTTCACTGAGTTTATTTATTGCAGTACACTATGAAGTACTTTCATTTTGACAGAGTTTTATTGAGAGTTAACATGAAATATTGGGTAACATGGTGTCTGGAGTCTGAGCCACAAACTGGCCAACGCTGAACTGCCACAGACCAGAAATGTTTCATGGTGGAAATATCTTTCACATTTTAACAGAACCTAGATACGACAAATGGGCGGTTATTATAAACAGTGAAATATGATGCTGCTTTTTAGAAAACGTATTACAAAAGAGTGTACTATGATTGCCATGACCATGGAAAATACTTGTTTCTGACTGGATGGCTGTCGAAGTCATAAAATCTTCTATCGAGGCGCTACATATAGTTTCCGTCTCCAGTTTGATCAATGTGCCGCAAGCATTGTCCGTTATGATGCCACAACCCTGATTCCAGACAAAGGTGGAACGCCGCGTAAAATTTAACTAAAGGAGGATGTGATAACGTGCTAATCGACATTGACATCTACTTAATTGAAAACAGCACAAAGACAATATATTTCATGTTTGACCTCATCAGCCTCATTGGTTTTTGTAAATATCTGCCTATTCTGAATATGATGCAGCAACACATTTTAAACAAGTAGGGTCAGGATCAACTAAAGACAGTTGTGGAATGCTCCAGAAACACCTGTTTGGAACATTCCACAGGTAAACAGGTTGAAAGGTAACAGGTGATTATAAAACGGAAAGGTGAGATTGGCTGTTAACTGTGATATAATGAGCGTATACCACAGCTACTATTCTAAAAAGCCTCATCACAGCATATCACTCCGCTTCAGGGAAGCAACAATGTTTCCATGACAACAACCAACTGTCACAGTACGTAGCAAAAAGTAGCCGGTTTTGATGTTTATTTTTGTAAGGCGTTAACAACACTCAAACATGTTCACGGTCAACTTTGATCTCCGGGGAGGGCTAACAATGGATGAATGGATTGAAGAGTGCCTGTCTCCGAAAAAAAAGCCGAGCAAAAGACGACATGCGGGGTCTGCTGCGTCTCCAGGTGCCTGCCGCGATGTCACATGTAGTCGGCGTAATAAAGTCAGTGATCACTCAAAGCTACAACTATTAAAAAAACTCTCATTCATTGAGGTTTGGATGGATTCTTCTAGACCACTCACTCATAGTTAACTGCGGGGGGTGCGGCCTCGCATGTTCACGTTACAGGCTGATTGTCAGAGAAGCAACAATGTATCCATGACAACAAACTGTTACAGTAGGTAGCAAAAAGTTGCTGCGGTGTTTTGACAATGTTAACAAATAGACTAAATTAGTTGAATTCACGTGTTTAAGGTTAACTTTCACCTCCAGATAGGGTTAACAATGGTAGAGTTGATTGAGCAATGACTTCCTCCCAAAAAAAATGCGAGGAATAGACGACATGCAGAGCTAACGTACGGAGAGGTGGGACTATTTTTTTTGCAGCGGGGCTATTTTGTTAGATAATATGTATTTCTGTTTAATTAAAAACTACATGAAAATTATTGTGTATTCCTCTTTCATATTGCCATTATTGGTAACCGTTTTATAAAAGCAATACATCACGACAGGCCGTGATATACGCTCATTATACCACAGCTAAGGGGTGTTCTTCGGCCCGACGCGTAGCAGAGCATATATCACGGCTATTGCTTAATTGTATCATGATTGGGTATGAAAGGGGCATCCTGGAAAGGCTCAGTCGTTCACAAGCGAGGATGGAGAGAGGTTCACTACTTTGTGATTGCTCAGTTTCGTTTGGTCAACACGTGTCAAGATCCATCCCAGCAGAAAATGGGATGGAGACAGTAGATCAGAGCTCATAGTGATTGCTGTCAGCCATCATGAATGAGAGGGCTGTTCAAAAGAAGATGTACTGTGTAATCTCAATTTGGACCGTTCATGGTGAGGAAGCTGTACACTTCTGGTTCAAAGAAGTACACTGAGTATGAGTTAAAGTCAGATAGCAGAAATAAGTAGAGACTCTCAGACGAGCCACTGCGGGCTCAGGGATTTTCCCTGGCTCCAGTAAATAACTAGCTAGTGCTAATATCAGAGAGGGAACAGTGTTGTCCTGCCTTTCAAAGGAAGCTCAGAGGCATGGTGGTCAGAGAGACTATCCCTCAACCAAATTACTCCCTGTTTGCAATCATCCGCACGGCTGATGTGTCCTTGAGCAAGATATTGAAACCTGCCAGCTCCTGGGGTGCAGTCGTGTAGCTGAGCCTGACTTCTGACCACAAGAGACAAGAGATTTTCCATTCAGAAGACAACAAAGTACCTTTATTATTCCACTCCTTACGTCAGCTAATGTGGGCTCAGTTCTCACTGGAGACACAATGCTGAGCGTGTGTGCCATGCTTAAAGGTTCTCAGCAAAGAAGTACCATTTACAGTGCATATATACACGTACACTTATCAAGAATAGGACTGTTTCTGTGGCTTATGAAAGTGTTGCTCAAACTTCTTTGAGGGAAAACTGAAGTCAGGTGTCATCAGTTTTGTCACAGTCAGTAAAAGAGCGGTTTGCTGTTTTTGGTGTGCTTTATTTTCTCTGCTGCTCGCTGAGAGAAATAACTCACAGCTGCCATCTCACGCCAGCACAGATTCAATAAACATTTGTTGTGCTGGAGGAGTCACTTTGCATGAAGAGCTGTTTTTAGGGATGATTGAGTTAGGCCACGTAACTTGGCTAAAATTGGTGCACAGCGTCAGTATACGTGACGTCTCTTAACACTCAAGATCTCACTCTTAGTTGATTTAGAGACACCTGTGTTCACTGGTGGGAGCAGCAAGTGTGTTTTAAATAATAAGTGAGGTCATATTCTGTTTTTTTCCTATTGTCAGCAAATATAAATAGACCCCAACCAACAAGGAATTGATCCTGCTAACAAGTATTGTGCATGTGTGTGTCTGTGTGTGTATTGCGTCACACTGTTCCACTGGCCTCCATGACCATTAACACACATGCTTTTGCTTATTCTGACTCAGTCCCACATACACTGCTGCTGAAAATAGTCCCAGCACATGCACCGCGTCCTCCCCTTTGAGTAATATTTTCTAAAAACTACAGGAACCAGCAAAAACAGCACGGGTGGTTTTCCACACAGCGGTCGGACTTAGTAAAAGTTGTTTACCTTGATTGCACGTTGGAGATGTATTGGGTTTCACCCACCGCATTAAGAGCCTGTTGTTTGCAGCTTATCATCTCACAGCTCACTGTAACTGTTCTTCCCTGCATTATTTACTCATCCACTGGTAGAAAGTGCTGACTTGTCCATATATTGTTGACTAAAACTAAGACAAATTTACACTCGTAATAATCTAAGTGACAAACACATCGTGTTACCTGTGGCTGCTTCACAATAAAAGTACGCTGTGTTTCGCCAGTTGGACTGTTTTAATGAGAAGCAGCAGCAGGAAATGTTCAGTTTGCATTCGCTCCGGCTGAAGTAGCGCTATCAGTAAACAGAGACACTTAACAAACAGTAACAGCGGGGTACTTGAACGCACGCATTGTTTCCCGTGAATCCCCCGTGTATGGGTGAACAGTGTAAATCTCACACGGGAAAGGCGGACTGTGCCAATGACAATGAAAACTACGACGTGGAGGGTCAGTTACAGGATGTTAATACGTTGACTTGCTATTGCTGGGCAAATGCAGGCCATAAAAGGCATCAGAAATGGGGTGGGGCGCCCTGATGGCCTCGGGGTTCAGCCCTTGATTTTGAGTCTGACTGTGGACCTAAGTTGTCTCATTTTCTGTCCTCTCTCTTCTGTCAACAAAAGCATAAAATGTGCCCAAAATGCTTCATGAGTAGGGTTTCTAAGTTTAGATAAATGTGTATTCATCCATAGAATGTTGACTGAGCACGTAAGCTCTCACCGTAATACTCTGCTTCATGCGCTGTCGTAAATCTGTCATTCAGCTCTCCTCCTGCTCACTGAACACACACTGGATGTGTGTTTGAGTTTGGCTTAGGAGCAACAAAAGTGAACCTATGTAGAGGTCTTGGACCACTGAGAGGACCCAGCAAATGAAAAGTTAGTGGCTTCACGGTCATGCTGATTATATTAGTGTGTGAACGAGGTTTTGTGTGTTTGCACTTTTGGTGTTAATCTCATGTTCTGTACGTCGTCCAAACAGGTAACATGAGGGCATTTTGAATATGTAAGATTTTGACGAATGAAAGTTCACTGTAGAGGAGCAGAGCAGAATTTATTTTCCAGCTTGTCTCACACATTCATTGCAGCAACCAGTCTTTTATATCCTGACTACAGCGCAAACCAGATCGTCAGACCGCTTTAGAAAAACACTGAACAAAAGCAGAGAGGTGGAAGGCCGCAGAGACACAGTTCTCCAGCTCGTTATGAAAGGTTTATAAAAAACACCATGGAGTTTTAACATTGCTACGGTGGAAGCGATGTCATGGTCGACATGAGTGCTTACTCCTTTTTGCATGAGCGTGTGCGCGCGCGCGTTCTCAAGCCTGTTGGTTTCTGCACAGTGTGTTTTTGTTAGCATACGGAAGTCGACGCTGTTTTCTCTTCCAAATTCTGTAGCGCTGAAGTCAGAGATATGAGAATAGCAGCAGAACAGCAGTCAGTCCTGCTGAGCCCAGGGAACTGATGTGTGCGTAGGTGTGTGTGTGTGTGTGTTTCTGTGGACCTTCTGTATCTCAGTCCATGTCCAGACCTCCCATCTCAGGGGAAGAACAGGATATGCAGAGATCACTGGTTTCCAACCTTCTTCCTGAACAGACAGTTTTTCTATTATTGAGTAAATGGATGAATCCTAACTTTTTGTATGGATGTTTTATATTCTATCCAATGCGTAACAGTAACAGTATGGAACAGCTGATAAACTGTACATTTAACCCAAATAGTGAACAGAATAACTGCGGGAAGTTTGTGTAAAATGAGCAATTTGGGTGAATTTTGAGCAGATTTTTTCCTGTTAATGTTGCACCAGAGTCATACAGTTCTCTGTATCATATATATTTTTTAACTTCTAACAATCATACACTTAACGGGCTTCTTTTTCAGACACATCCAGTGTTTTATTCTCCCTGACGCCTTGTTCTGTTATCTCTCCGGTTGATTTAACTCTTCTAATGCAGGACGAAGCTGTTTAGTACAGAGTGAAGGTTCTGTCAACGCAGCTTGTGTTCAGGTCTTCACCGTTTCCATATCCCGTGAAATTCTTTTTAAGTTTATACCTTAAGGAATAAACTAAACTCAAAAAATTGCAATTTCTTCACATGAATGAATGGAATGCTGACTTGTAGGCCTACTATCTAAAGTTTTCTCACACCCCTTAAAATCAGCAGGCCTTGCGACCTCTAGTGGAGGTCGGGACTCCCAGGTTGGGAACCAGTGACATCGACCTCTTAGTCATGCTACTGGCAGGCACTGACGCGCAGACACACACTTTGACACATGGTTATTGCCACTCAGAAATCTGGCGTCGCCCATTGTTTTCCCTAATCATCGTAATTAAGTGCTGGCGTTGTCTTTAAAGTGAATAAATTGTTGTTGATGATGTCTGAGGCTGTGCTAAACCAGTAATGACGCCACAAAAAAGAAAAAGAAATCTGGGGACCTGCCATGTGAATATCCATCAGTTTTATTCTGCCCCTGTTGCGATCCTTTTCAGGAGATGTAGAACAAGACTTTCCTGCTTCATCCCCAGCTCCTCTTCCTCCCTCCCCCTCTCTGTCTCCCGCCTGTTACTGTTTGCTTTCCTTTTCTTGCCTTTGTTTCTTTTTCCTTCTCTGTATAAATCAGTCTTGTTACTATCAGCGGCACTGCTTTTTGATACAACCACCCACTCTTGGCGTGCTTAATAAAGATACTGTTGAAAGCCGCAGCCCCTCTCACCCCCATCTGTCTCCCCCTCCAGCTGGGAGAAGCGAGTGGACCAGCGGGGCAGGTACTACTACGTGGACCACAACACAAGAACCACCACATGGCAGAGGCCCACGGCCGAGTCTGTGCGCAACTACCAGCAGTGGCAGAGTCAGCGCAGCCAGCTGCAGGGCGCCATGCACCAGTTCAGCCAGCGCTTCCTCTACCAGGTACTGCAGGCCTTCTCCGGCCAAGTTTACATGCACACAGTGTAGTAGTATATAGGAAACAATGATGCCTCACTGAGGCAGGTTTCCCCCCAGGAAAGGCTTTAAAATAGTTCTGATGGGTGCAGCATTCACTGCTGTGACTACAGGACATTAAATTTGGGTCTGTTAGATATTCGACACATAGTTACTTTAAAGATCCCTCCAGACATGTCCTAAGATGTATAGAAATCACTGTACTTTGACTAATCAAGTATTTTTTTCCACAAAAAAGTTCTATCGTCTTGTTAGAATCCTTAAAATTATAGCCTCATCTTCTTCCTTATTACAAAATCCTGAATCTATGATTATTTTTTGTGATCATCAATATCCAGAGATACACTTAAGACTTACTTCTGGCACTCTGCAACCTCAACCAGACTTCCCTGCAGATTGTATTTCTTTTACCTGACTGCTGATAAATCTTAAATTGACAATCATAATGTTGTCCTGGAAAATATGTACAACTAAAATATGCTAACCTTTAGATCAACTAAATATACGTCCAATGACGAAAGCCCTCTCTGCTGGGGCGTCTGTATTCTGATATCAATGTCTTGCATCAATAGACACATGGCCACATAGGTTTACATCTTACATCAGTTTCAATGTACGTAGGTGTGAGACCACATATGCACATTATAGCAGTGACTTTTCACAGTACACATTGTCATTTGAGCCATTGTTAATAGTCATAATATTGATTAGTGCAGCTGAATAGGTAACATTCACCTTAGCTCGCTGATGTTGGCGTCATCAGAAAGCATAGACTTGAGCTGAGATATGTTAGCTGATGTCTCCACTAGCCTTTCATATGCACAATTCTGGGTAAAGTGTTAAACTCAGAGGTCTGTCTTTTTTTGTCTTTTAACTGTTTAAAGCTCAGGGCTCATCGTTGTGCTGTACACATTCAGCAAACACGATCAACACCTGCTTTGAGAAAGGTCCGTGCTGTATGCGACGCGTCGCAGGACGTCGGTTTCTATAGAAATTAAAGATGTTATTTGAGACTTGTTTATAGTATTTTTCCAGTGTAGTCAGTCGAGGTTCGACCATGTCTCCAGCAGTCGCCGTCCTCTCCGTGAAGCAGCCAAGGTCAGACTGCAACCAGACAGTAAAGATTTACGGGAGTGAAACAACAGAGTTTTCTCAATGGACCATTATTAAAACCAACCTTAAAACTCTTATAGGCTCCTATATAAACACCCCACCCTGCACTATGTGTGTGTTTGTGTGTTCTAAGGTTTCAGTTCCTATGAAAGTTGTCTGTGCATTTGTCCTCGTGTACAATTAGTCTTTCTAGGCATCTCTCTTTAAAATCACCTTACCGTGTTTCACTCCACCCGTCCCTCTAACCCTCTCGTCATCTGTCTATCTGTTCATCCACACACCGTCGTCCTGCCCCACACATTGACAGTCTCACACCCGTACTCCTGATCCCGTCATCACACAGTATCCGCGTCTGCCTACGCCTGCTGTGGTCAGCGTTGAAGTTGTGAACAAAGGTTTGAAATCGTTAAGCTCCCGGCCACATGCTATTTCAGTGAGAGTAATTGACCTTCGAACATAAACCGTCATCAAACATCTGGGGAGTTACACACACAAGCAGCAGAGAAACAGAACTCCTTTGTGAAAAGCTAAACACAAAGTGTGAGCAGGTGGTGGAGCCGCTGGGCTGTTCTGATTTATTGTCCACTGGCATTTACAGTAGGTCTTGGCAGTCGATCATTTTGGACCCTGGTAAGAGTATTACTCTGTTTACTTTATTGATTGTAAGTGTGACCAGTGTTATTACTGTAACTGAAATAGCCTTCTGTCGATGCTGCCCTTTAGCTGGGAAAGTACAGCTCACATCTTCATGCAAGGCTCTAATCACATGAATATCAATAAGGCTAAGGTGGAATTTCTTCTCTTCATGGGCTGAAAATCAAACCTCAATACCGAAATGTGTCCAGAGTGTTATTGAACGAACCAAAGCTGGCATGAAATGCTTTGTGGGATTCTTAGTCATGTTTCCTCATTCTTTGATCAGGTATTTTTTAGACTTAATGTTCTTGTATTTTTGCTTGTGTTAAAACTAGTGCTGTCACAAATATTGCGTTATTAACGTTTTAACGCAAATCAATTTTAACGGCGTCATTTTTTTTTATCGCAAGATTAACGCTCTTTGTGACCTAGTGAACTTGTAGTTTTTTATAAGCTGTGGCCACTGCTAGTAACATTAGAAAAACTACAGGATCTGATTGTAAACCGGAAACAAAACAATAGGCACGCCCCACGCACGTGTTTGGTCTTGCCTGCTTGCTAGCTGTAAAAGAGTAGGCTACCGGTTTGTGTGGATGTCAAGCGCGAAACGCCGAAATGGATGCGAACAAGATTCTGAATGGAAAGTTTAGTTTCATAAAGTTACCAGATGGGTCGACTGACAAGACCAAAGTTATCTGTGTGTATTGTTGGTGTGAACTGAGTTATCACCGTAGCACATCCAGTCTGAAATACCACTTGATGACCAAACACACGGCTAATGCGAATTCTCCGCCGCCTCCTTGTCAAAACCAGGCGACAATGGATGGCTTTCCACAGAGGAATATGGATACCACAACTAAGAACAAGCTTACTGCAGCCATAGCCAAGTAATGTTCATTCTTTCTGAAGAGAAATAAGAGGCTGGGTTGATCAGCCTCTGGTGAATAAACAGAAGAGCAGTACAGTCTGACTGCTTGTATGTTCAAAGGAAACTTAAAGGAAAGTTTAAGCCATGGTTTAACTGCACTACAGGCTGAGTCCTAGTTTACAATGATGTGCACTTCATAACTTTATCTTGTATCACCCTGTTTTGATCCCTTAGAAAGGTTTGTTGAAGGGGCTTTTTTGTAACCAAATATTTATTTTTTGTCATCTGTTTATTGACAGTGTTAAATTGTGTGAGATTTGATTCATTCAAATGTGAATGACTGCTCAAAGTGAGAATGTTAGTGTGAAATAAAACACTACACGTTGTTGTTTTCAATATAAAAACATTTGCACAAAGGAAGCCTATCCACTTTTCCATGTTGTTAACAGTATTAAAATGATAATTAATGGGACATTTAGAATAGATAAAAATGTACGATTAATTTTTGATTAATCGCAAGTTAACTTTGACATTCATGAGATTAATCGTGATATTTTAATCAATTGACAGCACTAGTTAAAACATTAAACACTGTGTTTGAGAGGTTTGCTCTGCTTTGTTAGAATAGAGTATTAAAAGGTATAAAAATGCATAAAAAAGCATCATTTAGTATCATTTTACTCCATTTCCCACTGTAAGAAGTTAACTTGACGTGAAGCTGGTGTTCTCTCTCGGCTTTGTGGAGGAGCCCACCATTGAACAGCAGTAGAATACCATTTTACGACTGCATCTGTAACGACCCCAACCAATACTTAAAAAAAGAAAGGGCCAAGCACATGTGTGCAGATCCTCCAGTGCAACAGATGGACAAATAGTGAAGGGGAGAAAAATAAAGCCTTGGACCAAAGCCTCACAATTTCCCTTAAACTTCAGGTTAAAGGGAGCTCCTGTTTGCTGCAATCCTTCGGTCGAAACCCTATTCTTTTCTGCCTTAAAGGCCTCTGAACACCTCAAAGCCCAGGCTTACTCTACAAAGTGTTCTGCAGGAAATAGATAAGATTAGATAAGATCTCTGGCTTACTGTCGTCCTCAGCTTCTCTCTGACTCACTCAGTGCACAGTGCTGTGATCCGTTTTGATTATGGTTCACAGCAGAAGTAAGTATTTGATTTAATAGGCAGGTTATCCCGCATGTGAATGTTTCCAGTGATGTCAGATGTCATGTGATGTCATGATTGAAACAGTCATCGTAGTGTCAGGATTAATTCATGCGCTCGAAGGTGACGCCACACACGCTCTGTCCACGTTGGGACAGAAATGTTCAGATTCGGTGTGGGCTGGAAACTTTGCCTCCTTCCTTTCTCCTCCTCTGGCCTTCCTCCTCTCCCTCCTCTCCCTCCTCTCCCTCGGTGTGTGTGAGAAAAGCCAGTGGGCAGGCCTGCCCTCCATGTAGATAGTACACTGCTCTGTCTTGGAATGCCCACACTGCTGATAGCTGCGACTATTTATGGCCCCAGTGTGTGTGAACAAGGAAACACACACAAAAGAGCTCATAGTTTAACCGTGAACACAGCCACATGTTCTACTGCCCGACTGACACGCTCACTGCGTGGAGACGCGCTGTAAAAAATAACAACTCCGACACGAAGGCTGAAAAACTCCTCGTACTGTTAAAAATCAGGGCATCAGTTTCATGTACTGTGACTTATACTCTGTTTTGGTGCGTGCGCAAGCTAATGTGCATGTATGTCCTGTTAAATCATGTGCTCCTCCTCTGTGTGTGTGTGTGTGTGTGTGTGTGTGTGTGTGTGTGTGTGTGTGTGTGTGTGTGTGTGTGTGTGTGTGTGTGTGTTTGAGCAGATTTGTTCACAGGGCTGTAATGTTGAGGTCAGGTGCCACATTTCTTTTCTGCTGCACATGACAACCGAAGAGGGTCAAGGGGCCGGTCGTCCTCTTAAATGGACCATGGCGCTGTAACGAGTGCCTGCACACACACACACACACACACACACACACACACACAGGTTAAAGCTGTGTCTGTGCAAACTCATAAACAGTAGCAACAAAGCGTGCATGCATTGAGAGTTTGTAGTCACAGACGGTGCTTGCAGATATACACTTTTTTTTGCTGGTCCTCAATAGGTGTGTGTGTGTGCGTGCGTGTGTGTGTTTGCAGAGTGATTGCAGCTCGTTAGGAACCCCAGAGAGAGCAGCCTCACAGTCATTAACTGCCATTTCCGGCCCTCCCCTCCCTCTTCCCCCTCTTTTCACTCCTTCCAGTCTTCCTTTCCTTTACCTCTGTCGTTTCCTTTGACCCCGCCCACCCCACCGCCCCATCTTTCTGTCTCCAAAATCCCCCCCGATCTCACTTTCCCTCTCAAAATCCCCCTTTTCTTCACCGCTCCAAAATCTTCGTATTTTCATCTCTGCTTATTTCAGATACCCTCCTCCTCTCCCGTCGTACACCCTCTGCCCTCTCACCGGTCTTCTGCTCCCCTCACCTTCCCTCATTTGCCTCCTCCTTCTCCTCCCTCTCTCTCCCCAGCTTTCTGTCCATTCTCGCTGGAACAAGGACTCTTAACAGCAGCACCTGAATCATTTTTTTCACTCACACCACCGAACAGAAAACTCACACACATCCACATTCAGCCGTGTTTACACACAGCCCGTCAGTGCTCATGTTTCCATTAAGCACATTAAGCAGTTTATACCATGAAAGGACAATGAACAGAAGTTATTGAACCTGTACTGATGCTGGTTTTGTTAACATTATGTTACAAAGAAAAGAAGAAAGTCCGTGTGAATTATGTGTTACGATCTGTTTTCTCAGTCTGTGTGGGCAGATCATTTTCCTCTGATCGTTATAATCTTATATTTTGTATCCATACATTTATATTGTCCTGTGTGTCACAGCTGCTGCTTCCCCAACTGCTGACTGTGCTGATGAGCTGCCACAAAACTATAATAACTAACTTTCAGTTGTTTTTCAGATAACATGCATCCGTCCTTTTTGCTCTTTATCAATTAGTCGATTGACAAAAAAATCCATTAGCGACTATTTTGACTATTAATTGTTTTTAAGCAAACAGTCTCGCTTGTCCTTCGTGAGGTTTTGGTGCTCGTCTTCGTCTTAAGTGACAGTGATGTCAGTATGTTTTACTTTGAAGTGATTTGAAGACATCTCCTCTGGAGTTTGAAATTGCGATTGGTGAAAAATTCCACCTTTTCTGACATTTTGTAAAGCAAAACAAAAACAATCAAGACAATAATGTGCAGATTAAGTGATGGTGAAAATAATGTTAAATTGCAGCCCGACCACATTTCACGGCGTCATTACGAGACCTAAGGCCATGAAATGCGGTTAGACGCTCTGGAAAACCTCCTCGTTGATGTATTGTGTTGCACAATTATAAAAGCATCTCCAAAACAGCTCTGTCTGTTACCAGCAGTCATACTGAAGAAGCACCGGGTCAGATTTAGTGTGTGGGTCTCCGGCTTAAACCCCCACTGTTTGGACTGCAAACCTCAATGTCAAACGAAACCAGAGAGTGAAGTAGAAAGATGCAAATATTCACCAGCAAAAATATTTTCTTTCTGCATAATTAACTATAGCAGATCTAAATACGCACTGCGGTATGAACGCTGGGCGAGTGACCATCGCTTCGTAAGAGATGAGAGACGACATAAACATGTTTTCGGAGTGCTTGAATGGCTGATGAACTCACTGACCTCGAGTTTACCGGATTCCTGTTCGTCACTTTGCCTCCTGCTGTGCACAGATTTGCTCTCTGCGCGTGTGGAAAACAAGTGGCGAGTTGTCTTTGCAGGAGAAATGTGCTGAAAGTTTTTACACTCGATGAACTGATAGTTATAGTTTTCCTAATAGGTTTGCAGTGTATCTTCTGAAGCCGCACTGGTGCTCTAACACGTTAAAGGCGACCAGCTGAAATGGCTGTTTTCACCTGTGGTGCCTGGCCTTGAAACGGACCTTTATGGCGTATTCCTTCCAGATCCATAACACCCAGCCATTATTTCACACGTTTCTGCCAACATGCTGCTTTTCCCTCTCTTCCTCTCCCTCCCTTGTTTTCTCAGTCCCTCTTTCTTTTCCTCCCTCCAGCCTCGCTCTGTCTGGAAGCTGCTGAGGAGCTGAATGGTCAGAGCCAGGATGAAGTCATCATGTCTTTATATCATTATATTCTCCTTTTACCTTTTTTAGTCACAGAAAGCCCATAAGGGTGGGGCGCCGGGGCATAGATTGGCTGTCGATGGGAGCGACACACACACACACACACACACACACACACACACACACACACCCTTTAACCCTGTTATGTGCCCACTCTCGCTCCTCCAGCAGGCCTCGTCCTTTCCATCCCGACTCCCTCAGAGTTTCCATGACAGAGCCGTTTTAAATGGGCACAGTCACATTTCTTTTTGGGAAACGCTGCGTAAAGTGACGTTGACATTCGATGGATAATGCTCTACTTTATGGCTTCTCAGAAAATAATCATCACTTTTGTGGTGCGACATGTCTCAGTGAAAAAAACCCTTTGAAGGTCCACCAGCTTTCATTTGGAAAACGGCGGTTTTGGGTTTTTTCACCTCAGCGTAGCCAATAAAGGACGACAAGCGCTACCTGCGCTGCCAAAACCAGCCGTTTAATAGATGGAGAAGCCACCGAAACGGCATTTTCCCACAGCTTTTGATGATACCCTGAATGCACAATAGATTTTTTTGTCTATATGCAGAGTTGTTTGGCATCTTAAAATCACCAAATCGTCGTGTACCCACCTTTTTATTTCCAGCACCGCTGCACCATTAACCATCGTTACATGTTGTGATTAGAGGGGCCCGTACTCTGCTTGTTGGTACACTTAATGATTCTGAAGCTGTTTGCGACACATATAACCCGACCGGTTTGATAAACATCTTTCAGCAGAAAAACCCATCAGCGGCCACTAATTCCTAACAAGCGTCTTTTCAGCTACTTTTCCACTCAGGCTAATATATATTCATGGAAGTGTGTGTGTGTGTGTGCGCGTGTGTGTCTGTGTGTGTGTATTCCAACATAAGAACGTACACATTGACTGTTTGCCACAGACAAACTTTCCACACACACACTTTTTTTCAGTGTGTGTGTGTATATGAGCGCAGGCTGAGTAAACCCCACAGTGGTTTCCAGGCCCAGACTGAATAAAGGTGCCTTTTGTCAGGCCCAGGGTGGGTTGGGGCGGCCGGGGAGGAGGCGGGGTGGGTGG